>NTHP01000532.1:180563-219148 GCA_003416845.1 Oplegnathus fasciatus
GGGGGGGTGTTATTTGACCACATGTACTTTGCGTCAGGTCAACATTGAACAACCGGCACACCTGGAGGAGCAGTTAACATGTCGTAACGTTGCTTTGGGTTGTGTTTTATTGTCAGAGTTCATAAAATCAAATATTTATTCAGAGCAAATGTTCTGAAATATAGCAGCAAACTTTTCTATAGACTTGTACATTGTTGTTGTATATAGCTCACTATATGTTGATGACATTCTAATGTCTCTTTGAGATAGAAGTGCCTTTTGAATGGGTGGATTTCTGCTTTTCAAAAAGTTTGATTAGATTCATCGCCTGTTCGGAGGGGCTCGGCTGTTCAGAGAACTGAGCTCAGTTTGCAGTTAAGCTGAAGTCAAAGCAAGCAGCTGAGAACAGTTTTTATGGTACAAAATAGTCTACAATGAGTGAACATAGTGCATATTCTTTTGATAAGTATGATCGCCAGTGGAATTTATTCTAAAATGTATTTCAAATAATTCACTATTTTGATATTTCAGAGACATTTATTTTGTGTCAATAGCTAAGGGCAGATTTTTTAACTTTATATATTTTGTACTGACACTTTTTCCAGTTTGTGCTTCCTCATCTTGTGCCAATACAGATTTTAGCAATGCATGCTGTAGAATGGAGGGACTCCCTCTGGTTGTACCAGTACAACACTGCAGACGTGACGACTGCTGACGGGTCGTTTTTGGGGCCTTTGCTTTTGTTGCATTTGAGACTCAACCCATTTCTAAACTTCACTAATGTCTTTTGGAGTGAAAGTATCAAAGACACGTATATACACTACAGTATATCAGCAGTTTATATGAGCTTACTCTACTTCACTGTTCAATCTTACCTTGTAAATGTTATGCTGTAGGTAAAAAAGAAATGCTTGTACAATAAGCTTCATAAAATATATTTGTATATGGAAATGACCTTAAATATGCATCTATTTATTTTCTGTATGTTGCATATCTTGTAGAGGTGTGGTCTGGGAAAGGGGGATCAAAGCTCTGACATGTCGATGGTCTTCATATCTGTGATGGACATTTGTCACTACTGATGTGAGAGTGTGGTGAACTGTTTAAAGGTCTCCCCCCTCTGAGCTCTGACCATCCTTACAAAGCATTCAAAGAAATGAATAAAAGTATGCAAGTCTCAGATCTATCAAGGATTTTTTTGGTTTCTAAACCTGAAGGTTTTGAAGGGTAGCGGCACAAACAGCACACATACAAAGCAAAATATTCCAAATGTATTTCCTTTATCTCTCCCTTGGTACCATTCTGCATAAAATATAAGTTCAATATTTCTGTATTCTCTATGTACAGTATAACTGTTTGTCTACAACTTTCACTTACTGCCCAAAAAAGACAATACTTACATTGTATAAACAGGTACATTGTATATTTTGTAGGATTGCACCAGACAGAGGCAGTTGTAGATACCGTACTGTACCGTATGTGTATTGTAACAGCTTAAAATTGATGTATAAAATTATAGGATCTCCTGCATTTTACACATTTTTGTCTATCTTTTAAAATTACGTAAATAGCCAACTTTTGAGATTTTCCAAAATTTAGGCTGACAGACATTTGATCTTCTAGAGCTAACAACGTTCAGTGAACATGAGGTCTAAATATATTTTGAGACTTTGAACAGTTTGGTTACATTTCTGTTTTTGCAAAACTTTATTTTGAGGTACAGTTCAGTCACGAATCCACACAAATAAAGCAACAGGCTGTTCTAGTGGCAGACATTTTGACTTGTCATTGCAGTAAAGCAAGTGTAATGACATTAATGATGAATGTTTTATTTAGGTGCCCTGTAAGCCAGCATGCTTAGTAATTCCTGCCCAAATCCTTTCTTCAGTGGTTCAAATGGGACGGGTGTTTGCTCATTGACGGCTGTTTCTCTGGTTTGTAGAAACAATTAGCATATCAGAGCTCTGCAGGGAGAGTTAAGAATGTGGATGTCATCTTTCTAGCTAGCTGCATTTATTAAAAAAAAAAATAGCAATAGCAACAAAAAATTGCCACAAAAATGGAGAAAAGTGTGGATGACACTGACGCAGCTTTACAGGCGGTTGTAAGTCTACTTAGAGAAATAATGTCTTTTTTATGTGAGAACTTCTACGT
Organism: Oplegnathus fasciatus; assembly: GCA_003416845.1. Classification (NCBI taxonomy): domain Eukaryota; kingdom Metazoa; phylum Chordata; class Actinopteri; order Centrarchiformes; family Oplegnathidae; genus Oplegnathus; species Oplegnathus fasciatus. Next base: position 182,697 of record NTHP01000532.1, read on the forward strand.
CACTCACTACTGTTTGGTTAGGGCAAAATAAAACAAAACATAACCCCCTGCCAAACAGAAATCGACTAATATGAACATGATGTCACGATGAATGTATGAAGTTGAATGAAGTGGCAGTTTAGTTTGATGATCAGGCTAGGCCCGGGCCTGGCACTGAACTAGATGAAATGCAGCTGTTATTGATGTTATTACATACCCCTGTGTTTGACGAGTCAAAATGTCCACAATGAGAAAGGTCTGCACATATTGGTAAGAAAATAAAAGAAATAATAATAACCTATTGCGGCATAAAACTTAAATTGACCAGTCTAAGATGACTTTAATTCAACTGCAAAAAGTTAAATTAAAAAAGAAAGAAAGAAACTCTATCTGAAATATTAACAAACACAGCTGTCTCCTGAAATCAGTAGTCATGATCTTAAGGCCACAGCTTCTTCAAGAATTTCAGGTACTTCCATACACGTACATTATCACATACTGTACATACTGTACACACACATTCACCAGTCAATGTATACATACATATGTGATATTTACAAAATCCACTCACCCAGTTTTTAAGGTATACATAAAGGAACAAGTAGCTTGGATTGTATAAATTGTGTATTTTTTATGCTTGTGCTTTACAGTAGACAGTATATACATAGACACGTGGTACACAGTCAATTTACTGTAAACCTCAAGGGTTTAAAAATGGAAAATACATATCTTTTTTAACCCTAAGCTCCTGAAAATCTCCTCATAGTAAACCCTGAAGGTTTTCTGCTGGCCTCTTTGCTGTTCCTCCTCACATCATCAACGCCTCAGCCCGAGCAGAACTCTGGGAACCGCAGAGTTGACTCAGCTTCAGAAAGGTAAATATTTCTTCAGGTCAGGTACCCTGCCACGGGATGCTCACACTCTATAACTTAAGTGGAGAAGGTGTTCATGTTTTTGTGTGTGTCTAGTTTGGGCAGTGGAGGGACTGTGAGGATGACGCTGTTGGCACAAGGACCTCTTGATGCCTCTTAGCACAAATGTTTGGGATAGTTGTGCATTGTGGTTAGATGCTGTCTAAGCAGTTAAGTAGAATTTCTTCTCCCGAGTCTGTGTTTGTTCTCAAGTTGCTTGCCTTTTTGCAGTGTCATCTCCACACATATCTCCTCCCCACACACCTCCATTCCTCTACAGCCGTAAACAAACTGCACATGTAATCACAAATCCCCTCAGCTGTAAGAAATACAGACTTTGCAGCTGCATCACAAATTTCCCCACCAACCACATCTGGAGTCATCATGAGGGCCCAGAGAAAAGTGTCTGAAAACAATATTTCCGAGGTATCTGTAAAAGATTATTATATGGGCGTCGATTGATTAAGGAATGTAAAAACATAATACTGTGATACAGGACGCTGATCTGTTTCTTACTCCCTCCAAAGCAATCTGAGATGAAGCTTGAGAAGGCCAGCTTACTTATGCTGGTCACACAGTTTGTTACTATTTCTGAGTAACTTGCTTGCAGGCTAATTTAGCAAAGCTAAAGCTGTGATAAATAACTTCACGAACGTTGAAACTACAGCCAAACAAAGCATCTAATGTTGCATTTTTGAAGTTGTTTCCTTCTGTTGTACAGTACGTGGCCAAAAAAGTGGACAACAACGTTTGGCTGGTATTCACTGTTTTCTTTTGCGCAACACTTTTGAGCGCTAGCTCCAGTCCACCATATTGTAAACACTGTACGCGAGCGTTAACGTATGAGTAAATGGAACTGTAGACTGATACACATTGACAAGTTATCTTTGGGAATCTGCATTGCAGATTTTTTCATGAATTCTAGGTTGTTGTAATTTTGGAACTGGTTACAACGCAGAGCTGGTTCTTGTTACTCAACTCTAAAGAAATGCACACCAATGTTTTTGCTTTGCCTGCGTTGCTATGCAGAGGTGCCCTAACTATTCACAAAGGATCAGTAATGCAGCAACAAAGACTTGATCCCTCACTGGCTTCCAACCCACAAACACTGCCAGCTGTGTTCGATTTAGGTGAGTGTTTATCCACTGCACCACACAGGTGCAACATTTCTCAGTAGAAGATTGTGGAGAACCTCAGAAGCTTTTGAGCATTACGGATTTTAGCTTCAATGCTAACATGCCACTACCACTGTACCACTATTAGCACTACATTGTACTTGATTAGCTAGAGTGCCAGTCAGATATATTAACCAAAAGGACAGTGATGGTCACATAGCAAGTGTGTGTTTAACCTCACAGTCATACTCAAAGGAGAATTCTCCTATAGTCATTCATTTGTGTTGAGACAGCCAAATCGTAAGTTCATAAAGTTACCAGCTAATTGCAGCTACTCTTTCCCAGAACCTGAGGACCTCCACCATGGCTGCCAGAGGTGATGTAAGATCACCTGAAAACATACTTTGCCCATTAAGTTTTGGTTGTTAGGGTTAGAGTGCAGTGGAAGGAAAAAAAGTGGAAAGATGGAGCAGAAGGTCTCAGAAGTCCATGTCCCAGCCAGACAGCTCATCTGGAGGACTCTCCTCATCTGGAGGGTAGCTGTCGAAATAGCTGTGATCTGTCGGTCCTGTAAGCTGTTGTGGAAGAGAAGACAATGAAGGAGGAAAGGGTGAGAGATTTCCTAATATACCTCCTGAGTTACCAACTCAGTTTTGGAAACAGTAGTGGAAGACCATTGTTGGAGCTCCTAAATTCAAAATGGCAATTTTTAAGGTCAATTCTTTTGGTGCTCATTCTCGCTATTATAAGGTAGTTTATGTTCATCCTCTTCATTCCTCTGAGAAGCCTTGAGGAGCACTAGAGATCAGGGGTTACTGCTACATCTGCTGCCCTTGTTGACACGTGCAAAGCAGAAGTTCGCAGTAACAGGAATGTTTTTTTCCACTTCCTTTCCACATGTGCTTTTTGTAAACCCAATAATATGTGAACAAGGAAAAATGTAAAGGCGTATAGCTGCCTGCTCCGAGACGCAATAATACAAAACTTACTTGCACTTTTGCAAGTAAAAGAAGTTATTGCTTTGTATTAGAACTTGCACTGAGACTCCTCATTTTGCAAGTTCGGATAAATATCTCAACTTACTTCTCTCTTCAGTGGAGATGGTAAAGTCCTCGCCTTCAGTCCCTCCCAGTTGAAGCCGTTAAACCACCTTCAGACATGTTGTAGGGAGGCACATAAAAACATGTCCGTAAGTAAATGTCCTTCTGTCTGTACACTGTATTTTTTTCAATCATGAGTTTGACAAATGCATAAGAGACAAATGTTTAAAATCAAAGCTTGACACCGGTACTTTCCCTGACCAATTTGCCCCGCGGATGTTACAGTGTGACTGATTCTGTCACAAGGAATCTTTTGTGTGCCTTGATCTTGACCCCTTATTCCTGGGGATATGCTTGGGTGAAAGGAGGCCCAGTGCCCTTATCAGTTCAATGGCCTGAGGTCAGCAACACATTTAAAAATAACATACTTTTTAATTCCTGTAAAGCTGTAATTTATGACCCTACTGTATTCCATCTCTCTCTTAGCCTTCATTTTGTCTCAACAAAGCAAAATAATGTCACGTGAAGAAAGGCTGCATAAAGTCCAATACAGTGATGTGCGTGATCCCACTGCTCTTGCACAGTGCTGTTCAGTGATTATCTAATTGCTGAGGTCATAAACCACTGGCCCACATTCATAACGTTCAATCAGTGCTCATTTGCGCGGCTAATTTTCCCACTGAGACCAGCAACAAAATGAGCCAGTTCCTTCTTACCTGTGCTTCTTGATATCAGTTATTCCATTTTTGAGGTTGCCCAGTCGCTCTGAAGGATTTCTCCTGTAATGTAGATCAGGGTGGGAAATTACTGTTTTGACCCACAGAAACTTTCTTTTTCTGTAATCTGTTTTGCTTTGTTCAAATAATGGACATCAACATTTATGAGTTTGTTGTTCAGGTAAATTCCTAAGTTCTTAGACATTTGAAGACACTGCCTCCTCTTGATTTAGTTCAGACCCATCTCAGATACATCAGGACTATCAGGTGTAAAAAGAAAATCAGGTCTGAATTGCTAGTTTAAAATGTGTCTTCTCATCTACACAATTTGTCAGGTCATCAACCATCATCAGATTCTGTTTTGAGAAATTTGGCGTCTGAGTAGTAAAAGCGGTGGATTGGAGGATTTACGAGCTATTAGAATTTTCTGACTTAATTTTGAATGTCGCTCTGCCTGTGTGATCATCTACCTGCATAGCTTTCGTATGAGGTCCTCAGGTCTCTTGGAGATCTTCTTGGGGAAGTCCATCTTCTCAATGCCTTTCAAGATGAAAGTGTACGTCATCATCTGGTCGCTCCCGGAGAACGGAGGACTGTGGAGTGGAGTTGAAAAGAGGCAGAGATTTATTTTCTTTGAGCCTTTGACTTAGCTGAGATCTGCTGGAGTGAAGCTGTTCAGCAGCACTCTGTTAAAGTCAGCAAACAATAATTACTGCAAATGAGCAAGGAGATCGGAGTGATAACTAGAAGAACGATGATTATGAGGTGCTTTACTCCAGCAAAGGCTGACCACATGCACTAACCTGCCAGTAAGGAGCTCAAACACCAGGATGCCCAGAGACCAGAAGTCCACACTGAAGTTGTGGCCTTTGTTGAGGATGATCTCAGGGGCCACGTACTCCGGTGTCCCGCAGAAGGTCCAGGTCTTTTGGCCACATCTGATCTTCTTGGCAAAACCAAAGTCAACCTGGAAAGTTAGAGTTGATCAGTTAACTCTAGCTTTAAGGAGCCTTTGAGGCCTGTATTTTTACTGAGTAACACTGACTTACTTTTATTCACTAACACTGACTCTTTACAATGAGGATCTAAGAACAGTTGCAGTTATTTCATGCTTCCAAGACAGAATATGTTGAATCGCTGGCAGCACACTCACCAGCTTGATGTATCCCTCAGTATCCAGCATGAGATTCTCAGGCTTCAGGTCTCTATAGAGGACACCCTTGCGATGGAGGTAATCGAAAGCCTCTGTGACGCAACCAACGCAGAATTTGGCAGTGGGCTCATCGAAACTCCCCCTAAAGACCAGAAAGCCAAATTTAAACTTTTTGCTGACAAGCAGGGTTTGATCCGACGCTGTTCAGGAGGCAGAGAAGCAGGAGAAGTGGTCTCATTACACAAATGCACCTGAGCCCAGTTACAGGCAGCCCTTATTCAGTGATTTATGATGACTGGACCTGAGATTCCTTATTGCAAGACAGGATAAGTCTGGGTTCCCTCATTAGGTGGTAACTTAACAGTAATACCATCGCTTTACCCAACAAGCCAGCAACAAAATGACAATGCCGGTGAACTGATGGAATTTTACAGACAGCAAGCTAAATGTGGTGATTTTGCTGAGTTTTCAAAAATGTGACAGCATCAGTGGCATCAGTCAGTGGTTGGTCTCTCCTACCTGTCTCTGAGCAGACTCCAAATCTCTCCACCCAGACAGGCCTCCAGCAGCATGTACACATATTTGTTATCCTTAAACGTGCGATACAGTCTGGAGTAAGAGAAGCACAATCAAGTTAAACTTTGAAGTTAAAGGTTTCATGTAAACAGAACAGTTGTCATGCTATTCTATCATTTAGGATCAGCATTTGTCCTGGTCTAACATCATACTATTTTCCTGTTTGTAAAATATTCAGGGTGCAGGATTTTCTTTCCGTTTGATTGAATTATCACAGTAAAATTAGTAGAGAGCAGCCGCATTTAATGATCATTTGCCTAAATAGGCCCTATTAGCTTTTATTTGGTAAAATACAGCATTGCTTAGGTTTGATTTCCCACTATTAAACAGTAAACTGATAAACTACACATAAAAAAGCAGCGGGGACCGAAGTAATGATGCAAGACAGTCGTAAACAGTAAGCGGCATACTTAAATTAATGAATGCAGCCGTGTAGCAGTGGACTATAATATATTTAAAGACATTACTGCACAAATTATAGCTATAATTTGTGCATTAGTTCACAAATTATGTCTTAATTTGGGAGCTAATGTGATATTAATTGACCCCTGTGGTAATGTTTTCAGAGTAAGTTGTTAATAGCAACCCGGGAGCATGTACAGATTCAATATTACGCTCAAAGACGCTCGAGACAGCAGAGTGGACGTTACGCACTCCACACACACTGTCACCCTACATAGTCTTAAATCTTAGATCATCTTAGATCAGTCTTGAAAACAGATTAGAAATATGAAGAGATAATAGTTAAAACATGTGAAAAAGGTAAAATAAATACAAAGAGTGCATGAAGAGGAGGTCAGCAGGAGAAGCGTTTCAGTAGGTGAAGAATGGCTTTAATATCTGAGTCTGTTCCACTGCGTTCAGTGAAATTGGATCATCGTAACCTCACAAAAGGCAAAGAAAAGCTACTGCTGCGATATTTCATAACAAATAACTACATTTTCGTAGCAGACATTTCAATATCCCCTGCCATTCTACCCCATTGAGAAGATGTAATCTGCTTGAGGCCTCAACTGTGATCTCATCAAAAACTAATAAGCGCTGCACTGTTTTCCCAGACTAATGGGGCCGAGCTTCATCACGTAGGATAAAAAATGGAAATGGGGATGGAGGCTGAGCAGGAGGACTGACTTGACAACGAAAGGCGAGCGAGCCTCGGCAAGGATCTTCCTCTCTGAGTGGATGTGCTCTTCCTGCCTGTTGTCCACGACGTGCTTCTTCTTGATGACCTTCAGTGCGAAGGTGATGTCCTCGCCCCGCACCTTCACCTGCAGACGGAAATAACAGGCTGGGATGTCACAACAAAGACCTTTTTCACAACAGACTTTTTCACTTGTCATAGCAGGACGAGCACATTAATAACATTAAAGGATAGGTTCACAGTTCTTCAAGTCTGTCTTAAAATAGTCAGGTCTATCCAGTATGTCTTCCTTATGCACTTATGGACAAAATCTACAGTCCGTAGATTCTCTATATATACTATACACTAATATAAACTTTGGAAGATACCCACTTGATTTGTCTAGATCTGCTCTGACTGCTGAAGCCTCATATTAACTTCAGACAAACTTTGGAATACATTTTTGCACAGAATGAGAACTGTGGATTTTGTCCCCCATCGTTTACAGATCACTTTAGGAGGGAATCTTTTAATGGCCAGTACGAAAAGGAGGAATTGCTACAGCAACTGAAACCTGTTCACATGGAAACCTGACCTGAAAAACTGTGAATTTATCCTTTTAATAAAGGCTGCATTCCATTTTCCGGGTCCAGGGCCGTGGGATTATGCATGGTGACTGGTTTACAGTAGCTTACTGGGACGCTTGACTGGAATGCAGCTATCATTAATGTCACAGCTGCGTTGACAAGTCAAAATGTCTGCTGTGAAAAAGGCCTATTGGAGAGTTTATTCAGAGGCATGAGCTCCTCTGAAAAAACAAAATCTCAGCGGCTGACCTAATGCTGCGTTCCTGTCATGTGAGACGGAAGGTAGCAGTGGAAAAGATTCCCCCAGTTATGACTCACAGGCGTTCATCTGATTGAACAACTCTAAGTAACTGTCAGTGTTAGCAAGTGTCATTTTCACAATGAATAATTAGTTCACTAACATGGCTATATGATCGTCAGTCTGTCAATTTTAAGCTTTAGTTCCTTTGAAAGATGTGACACTAGACATCCATCTTTGTGTTCTTTCACTTTTCGTGTTTTTTTACTGCAAAGTCACATATATCAGACATAATTATATAATCATAGTCATAATTACGACTTTGTCTTGGTATTGGTAATGGTATTTTCACTAACTAACAGAACCAAGTTAGCTTAAAGGCTAGAATAACAAAAAAAGTAAGTAGTCAAAATGTAGAAAGTTAGAAAGTAAATGGCAGTGACGTTTTTCATTGATTACCAGATTACCATTTTATTTTTTATGTCATTTATAGACTGAATGAATAATCAATAACTATTCGTAGATTCAGGTCTCACCAGTTCCACTCGTCCAAAGCCGCCGACCCCGAGAGTAGCGATGACCTCCAGGTGATCGAAGGGCCTGGATGGAGGGAACGCCGACACCATGTCCTTCAGCTGGATGATGTCTGGCGATAGCGGCTGGCTCTGGTGGCGCGACACCGACCTCCTGGATGGAGACGCAGACAGAGGGAGGGGCTTCATTTAACCAACCAAAAGTATGGATTTCCAAATATGAGAAACCTGGGTATGTTGTGTTTATGTTTTAACTCCCAGTGAAATGAAATGGTTCAAAAACTAGTGTTGTTGGGACCCATTTAGTTGTTTTATTCTGACCAAATGTTCAACGCAGCTTTTTAGTCACTATTCTGGCCTGAGCACGCAGCCCTGCACCTACCTGGCGTGTCTCTTCTTGTCGTCACGATCAAGTGTTGCCACGTAGCCTTGGAGGTACTTCTGCAGCTCATTGAAGGTGCCCACCGTCTGATCAAATGTCCTAGAAAAACAACAACCGCACGTCAACAGTGCAACCACTGGAATGTTGGCTGAGAGGCTTCATAACCCCGACTTTGATTTAACTGAGGAGTCCCACAGAGATAACTAAGAACTACATTACAGAAGGAAGTCAGGGCAAGAGAAAAAGTTTTGCACACTCTGTTGACAGCAGCTGACAGATCCCAAAATCCCCCACTGTATGTTTCCAGGAAGATCACATTGTGTTGTGTAGTTGTTGTTAATCACATTAGACTGCAGTGTGATGGTAGGACATACTGGAACTGTCATTTTCAGCTGGCATTCACACGTTTTTCAGAGTTGATTATGGAAGAAAACTCACTCAGTGTTTGCGTCATAATGATAATTTAGGCAACAAAATTTTGTATTATAATGTACAAAATTTAAAAAAGCACTACAAAATGTTGCCCAGCCCTAGTAGGTCACCACTCAAAACTGCCAAAACATGTGTAGCTTTTTTTCTGTCAGACTTTCTGTCACAAATTCATTCAGTTACAACATGAGATGGACAGGAAAGGAAAGAAAAGAAAAAACAAACAAGGCTCTGGTTGTAAATGTTAATCTAATGTGCTACTTGAGAACCTTTGGTGTTAATTTCCCAACCAGAAAACTACACTCCAAATGTCAGAATACTCACTCTCTGTCGATGACGAGGCACTCCACCCCGTTCTCCTCAGCAATGATATTAGCTGACCTGACATCATCGCTGAAAGAGAGCGAGAGACGTACATCACACACATGAACACACATATCTGACACCTCCCGCTGTTTTGATCATGATTTTAAGATTAGGAGGACATTTTGTATTAAAAGCACGTCCAGAAAGGGCTTCGCAAGACTCTAAAAGAATCAGCATGTGAAACATTTTGTACCCCTAAAATATTTTCAGCAGTAAAAAGGCAATGAAGACACAACCAAAAAGATTCAAACACCTACATTAAAATAGAATTTAACAGTAGTGATTAACAGGTAAGGCAGCTGATCGCAGCAGATTACATGTAATGAGAGTGCAGGTATGTTCCACATTTTGCTGATTTTGAAAGGCTGCATATTCGCCAGAAGCTTTTTTTCAGCCCTGCTTCTACCTCTCATTATTTTCAATATGGAAAGCTGCCTTCCTGTACTGTCGTGTTTTTTTGTGGAGTTTGTTCTCATCGGAATCGAGGGCTGAAGGACAGAGGGTGTCCTAAACCGTCTCCCAAAAAGTCCAACCCCTCGTCCTCGCCGTGGGAGGTGGAAACGTACGGGGTTGCCAAACAGGGCGATGTTTGGTGGGCAGTTTTCTGCTGGGTAGGCCATTCCCCCGCTCAGCGGATAACAGTGATTACGGAAACAACCACAGTGAAACTACGACGTCAGGGCTTGAGGTCGAAAGGTGTTCTTTACAACACACCTGGATGGAACTGGAAAAAGCGGCCCAAAACCGAGGGCAGTGGAGAAGAACTGTGGATGACCTGTGCTCCACTAGGAGAGAAAGGGTTCAAGTCAAGTACGTCAAGTGTCCTAAAACCCTCTGAGACAAATTTGTGATTTTGGGTATAAATAAAAATGACTTCTGGCTATTAAAACAGTGTTTCTTTCCGCCAAAAAATCAAGAGGCAGGAGCAGAGTGAAGTGAAGTGAGAATCTGTGGTGATATTTGTTTGTTTTTACCTTATAAGTGCTTTCTCTCCAAAGTAGTCTCCCTTCTGCAGCGTGTTGATGATCTGTGGCAACTTGTGGGCCTCGGTGGTCTGGGTCACCTTCACCTGCGCAACACAGTTAGCTGGATCTTTAATGCGTATTTCACTTCTTCACACTGCTGTCTCCAGCTCACCACTGCAGCTTTTACAGGTGCTTTCAATTTTCTCCATATATTTTCACATGCACTGTAAAAAGTTAAAATTCTGAGAAATTGAAATAATTGACATATTCAATTATAATAATCGGAACATGATGAGTGATTAAGCGGCCTGGATGCACTGTATTTTCTTGACATGCTGTCAAAATAGACACATTCATTGTAAGAGGGTTTCAATCAGCTGCCGTTGTTTGTTCTGCTTGTCGTTTCTCAGACTGTTGCCTATAGTGAGCCGTTTTCAACAAAAATACTCCGGCAGCCTGGGTGTTGTGAAACTTCCTCTTAATTTGCGAGGCTTTAAAAACCAGCGGCCCACCCCGGTGGAGGTCAAACACTCCACTCGTGGCACCATCCTGCCGAAGAAATGCCGCAATGACATCACAGCCTAACGGCCGGGGTGTGTTTTAGCTAAGTGTCCCGTTTGACCTCAGTGACCTTCACTTCCCCTGTTTTTTTCTGGTGGCAGGCGCTCTCAGAGTTTATTCCCTCCCTGGTCAGGGGGTACGAGGCGGGGGTAGTAGAGCCATTTCCTGTATTAGCCCCCTTCCTCCCAAACAACATGTGTCTCTCTCTGGTTTGGTTAGCTTAGCGCTGAGGAGCTGCTGTCTCACATCAGCTCATAATGGCATTTTGAAAGTCCCCTGTGGACAGCTCCGGCCCCTCTCCATCTCCCCTGGCTCCCCGGTGTCAGGTTGCTGACTTATCAGACAGACGGGCGGGTGAGTCATAGTCTAACACCTCCCAGACTCACATCCAGCTTGACCAACATCTTGTTTTGTTGGAGTATTGGCCAAAACTGGTCTGTTATTGAAAGGAAATACTTCATTTATTTATTTTTTTGTATTTTTGTATTTTAACTGGTCTTTTTGCCATTATTTCCACTGGTTATGATGACCTTCAAGCATGATTTCAGACATGGGGTCAGCTTTACAACAAAGTCCATTAGGGTGTGATACAAGTTTCTAAAAAACTGTAGCACTTGAGTCAATGAGTTAATTGTTCAAACTTGCTACCAGGAAATTCCTCTCCAGTGAATTGCAGATTTACTTGCAGGATGACATATCTGCTATCTTCACTGTCGTATGCAGTTTTGTTTACACTCATGTGGAAACCAAAGCGAAGGGGAATGGAGGGAGAATGAAAGCAGAAGCAGAAAGGGTCCCAGACCGGTGGTATTTCTGTAGCCGTTCAACACTCATGCTGACTGATGAGAAAAGCCTTTGCCGCAAAGACTGGAGCAGCATCCTGATCAGTGCAATAGAGATGTCACACAGTTTTGTCTAACCGAGGCACAAGAGGATTTATTTTATCGTTGTAAGGACAGGATTAAGGCTTGTGTTTCTGGCCCTAATGACTGTCATTGTTGCAGAGCCTGAAAACGTCTCAGAAATCTCTGCAGAGCAGCCCATGTGTAACGTCTTATCATGACCAAGGGGAATAATAACAAAAACTATAAAAAATGAGCTACAAGTATTGGATATTTGCATGTTATGTTGTTGACTCTCCACACAGTGAAGTCTCCTCTCTGACTACAGTTATTTTAATCGCACAATTATTGTCTTTTAGCCATACAAGTGGCGTGGCTCCAGGGATAGCGATGTTGGTCTGTCGGTCTGGTCACCACTTTGAGACTGAAATATCCAAACAACTATATTGCCATGTGCCATTTGTACAGACATTCATGGTTCCCACAGGATGAATCCAATGACTTTGGTGATCCCCTGACTTTTCCTCTAGCGCCACCATGGGGTTCACATGTGTGGTTTTGAGTAAAATATCTTAACAAGTGTTGGATGGGTTGCCATTCAATTACACGCATTCGTGTCCCCCTCATGATGAATTTTAACCTTTGGTGATCCCTTAACTTTTCCTCTAGTGCCACCATCAGGTCAAAATGTTCACACAAATGTTGGCACGCTGACATGCTGAACTAAGGCAGGAACATTGGAAAAAATTATACCTGCTTAACATCAGCATGTTAGCATTTAGCTCAAAGCACTGTTGTGCCTTAGTACAGCCTGACAGAGCCGCTAGCATGGCTGTATGCCTCGTCTTGTTAAATTAGTAAATGTTTTGTGCAAAGGCAGTAATATGACTAATATATCGCAGCCATTAAACAGGTGATTGAGTCTTTTTGAGACTCAGTTTTACATTTAGGAGTGAGGACATTTGGTCCTAGGTTTGAATTATAAGCTAAATGATGTGCTTGTGTGTGTGTGTTTGTCCTGCTCGTATATGTTACCTATTACAATGTATAAGACGTATTACCTTCCCCTGTGCGATGATGTAGAAGGTGCTGCCCTCCTCTCCCTCCCGGATGACGTACTCTCCTTTGTCATAGTATTCCTAATGGGATGGGGGTGGAGGGTAGAGGGGTGAGTTGGGGGAGGACAACAGCCAGAACTGAAGCATGACATTGATTTAACCATCGACCCGGCTGGTCTGATTCCTGGTAGTCCGTCCCCCGCGGGATGAGAGCCGGAGTTCAGCCATCAATGCTGCTCTTTCATTCAGAGCTTCTCAACCTGCTGATCAGGAGGGGATTTTTGGGGGCTCATGGGATGAATTAAACATGAAGTATAGGTCGATAGTATGTGTTAATTATGATGTTTTTAATGTCTGTCATGAGGGCCTTTCATGATCATGGTCACAGGATGAATTTGACACTGGTGAATATTATAAATACACCGTGGTCCGTGTTAATATTAATTTAAGTGCATTAAAACCGGCATGCGACTGTTAACTCCTTTACCACTTGACCATCACTTGATATCACTTCCTTTATTACTTGATAATTTTTTAGAACAATCCCTTTAATTGAATTTTAAAAAATGTCAAAAACAGAGACAAATGGCAATCTATTATCAGAAACATGGCTTCAACATTGCTGATTTTGGCTAACCAAGCGTCTAAATCCCAAAGTATTCAATTTATACTGACATGAAGCTGAGAGAAGAAAGCAAACGCTGAGCAGTAAGCAGCAAATGTTTGTTTAACTTGGTGACTGACTGAAACCATCGAAATAATAAATAATCAGGGATTTTCTTTTCGTCGCACATTCAACATTGTTTAACTCCGCGATTAATCAACTAATTTATTCAGTACTAGTAACGTAAGTGACAATACACAAACCTGACGAGGTGGACATTCCACAGAAGATGCAAAGGCAAAGAAAAAAACAAGCACACAAATTGCCAAATGTAATCGTTTACTTAAATACTTTCTAATACAGTTTTTGTTATCAGAAATATAGTTCCTGTACAGTGCAGTCTTTCCGCTGCTTGCGTTGTCTGGCAAGATGTAGCTTAAATGCCAAACAGCTAACAGCAGAAGTCGGTTTCAGGAGAACAGACGGGCTCAGATTACAGGACCATTTCCATATCAGAGAGAAATTTCACTGGCTATCCGCTCTCAAACCGTGAACATACTCAACCCTCAGGTATAGAGAACAACGCTTCACCTCATGCTACATGATATTATTAATTATCTTTCCAGCAGAGACACATATCACCTTGTACTATCTCGCGCAAACAGATTCACCTCTCTCTCTCAATAACAGAAACGCACACATGCTCTCTCTCTCTCTGTCTGTGTCACACTCTTGCATTAATTTAGCAAAAAAACACCTGCACCAGAGGTGTCCGGTTATACTCTCCGTTACAAGAAATTAATGCCAGCCAATTCGAATCGAGAATGCTCAGTGGCCATATATAAAATGAAGTATCCTGATATACAGTATGATGTCCTGATATGATAAACAAAGTAGAAGTGAAGACCACTGCATTGCAAAGCCGCATCCAGTTCCCTTATTTTATATATCAGGTCACGTATCAGCCACTTATCACAGGCAGAAAGAAAATTTGTGATCAAATCATCATCTATTTTTTGAAGTTTGCCAGTAAGAGTTAAATGGTAACGTAGCCTGAAGCCTCAGTATTGTTGCTACGGTTACTTGCAGATTAAATAAACCTTTCACACTCATACAGACTGGTGTTTTAACCTTGAAGTGTCTTGATTTGATCGTAACGGACACCTGTCAGCCAATCAGAAACAAGCAGTTCCTCTGGCCATGGTATAAACTCCCAGACTCAGACTTGGTAAGAAGGCCGGTCATTTGCACACTCCGACACACGGCAGTTGGTGCAGAAGTAGGATGTCACTGCACTGAGAAAGTTTGTTCCAGTGTTTAGTTCGGTTTTACAAGCATCGTAAAACTGAATGACACTTTGAAATATTCTTGGATTAAACACCGAGGTACAGCGTGTTCCCTCAGCCTGCTGAGCTCTCACTCAGAGACAGATTCCTCCACTTCATGCTGTCAGTCACTCTCTCTCCATACCAAACCCACAGAAACACACCATCCCGACCACAGCACTAAAGCCGGGCTGCTGAATCAGCGAGCTGCCAGATCGCCTTCCATTTTAGAGCTTTTAGGTGAAGAAGTGCAAAGAATGAAGGTGACCAGGATGAAATGTTCTCTGGGAAAGATGCCAAATTCCAGCCGCTGAGACAACGGCTGGAATCCATTTGACCATAGAGGACTTTGGTGAAAAGTGAACAAACAAATCAGAGCAACCACGCGTAAACATTCCCTGGTGTTTACTGTCAAAACTCTTGACACAAGTGGCATTTTCCTTGAGCGTCCGAGCTTGTTTACGTCCCGTTTACGCTTCAGGAGAGCCCAGTTTAACACCCGTCCGTGACAGCGGAGACAACATGCCAGGGTTTTGTTTATAAAGACTGTCTGGATGATACAGTGACTGTGCAGGAGAGCCACAGCATTGGAATTGTTTCTGGGGTTTGTTATACCAGGCTGCTGAGCTTGAATACTGAACTTGAGCCAAACGTTTACCTTTCCAGGAAAGAAAGAGGACATTTTCACTAAAAAGCTTGAGAGCACGTCTCTTCATAAAATGCCTCAAGTACCCTGACCCTCAACAGTTAAATACATCCCCTTCTGTCTTATCTTTACCATCAACTTGCTCTGATTTGGTTTGCTCATGTTGGTGTTAGAGGAAGCCACGTACGCTCTGCTGTGTGTGTGTGTGTGTGTGTTGGATTTGGCTGCAGTCGTCCTATTTTTGGCGACTGTCAATCGACCAGGCACAGCACATATTCAACTGTGTGTCTCTCTCTGCTTTCAGTGACAGAGACACTAAAACAAGTGGAAGGACTAAACCTATTTTTAAGACCACCGCAGTCTTCAGCAGCCCCCAGGTGGACTGGTTGTCCTGTGCAGCTCCTTGAAAGCATCGTACTGCCATCAAGAAGCTGTTGAAATATCAGTCATGACATGAGCATGCATGATTGATTTAAAAAGGGGTAAAATGCAATCGTCGACGATTTTTTTTTTACCATTTGACAGAGCCAGGCTAGCTGTTTCCATATGTTTACAGTCTCTGTGCTAAGCTAAGCTAAGCGGCTGCTGGCTGCAGCCATATATTTCACGAGCAGATATTAGAGTGGTATCGATCTTCTAAGCGTGTTTTCCCAACGTGTCAAAAAAACGTGTTTTCCAGATAAGCAACCTCTTTGTGTTAAGCAACCTTAAGCTTAGCTTAACACAAAGACTACAAACACAGGGAAACTGCTAGCCTTGCTCTGTCAAATGGTAACAAAATCCACCTACCAGTATCTCTATAGCTCACTAATTACACCTTACACGGGGGCTTACATGTGCTGGACAAGTAACATTAATTACATCAAACAGATGCAGCGGTAAGAGCTCGCTGTCTGAAAGCACCTATGATGTCATTATTCAGATTTACCATCTGTCACAGTTTCACACTAGAATATATAGTATCTGGCTCCCACAACCTGTGTTTGTCTTAGAGCTCTGTAATACTGTGAGCATCTTCCTAATTTTAGCAAACAATGCTCTCGAAGCAAATTAGAAATATTTAAGGGGCGCTGTGTGTGTGTGAGTGTTTCCTTTCTAGTGGGATAATGCAATGAAAATGTCATTAACTTGAAGTTATTCCCCCTTTTGAGACAAAAATCATTTTTTAGCTGCACCAGGTTGCCAGATCAAAATTTCAGGCTTCGTAAAGGGGCCACACACCAGCGAGCTAAGATTACAAAAGATATTTTAAGCATCTTAAGTTAGCTTGTTAGCTTTGCCGAGCTTCCAAGTTCAGACCGCCACTGCTAGACTGCAGCTCTCTGGGTGAGCCTGTTAGTCTGTGTGCTGACATTACGAGATATGTCATGGCAGGATCGTGAATGAAAAAGAGTTATTTTCGTTTCTATTTTATGTTTTTACTTTCAACAGAGCTCCTTCTTTGCCATTGACGCTTTCCAGTTCAAATTCCAATCTGCAGATCAGACTGAAAAACCTGACAGAGAATCCTAAAAGCAAGGTACTCAGACTCCACACACACACAGACATACTATACAGGCAAAAACACACGCACCAGAACACTACAAATTCCATTCCCCCACTGTTTGACAAGAAGCTTCAATATTATCTGGCGGATTCTCGACGAACATCTGCACCACTATTAAGTTACGGCCCCCCCCCCGAGAGGCAACAGAATCAGCTCCATCAGAAATGACTGAATAAGGAGATTCTCCCGTTGGGGAAAGTAGTGGGACGACCAACGATTGCAAAGAACGTCCTTGAAGTTTTCATTGTGAAAAGACGCTGAGAAAGGCTGTTTTTGACCCGAAGCTGACAAGCTCCGCTTTCTCTTTCACCATTGAAATACAATGCTTATGGAGGAGAACTGGAGTAAGCCATTCTCCTGCACGTTTCAACGCACACACTTACACACACGTTCACTTTTACACACTTGTATGTTCTCACACCAAAAGCCTGTCACTCGCACATCTTTAAGAAATCACTCGTCCCCCATTTGAATAAACACTTTCTGGGGCCTTGGTCAAATAATTATGGTAACAATATACAGCGCCCAGCGATGACAGGAATAATATCGGCTCTGTTCATCAACAAGGTAATTTGTGAGGGCTTGCCGACTGGAGGTAGAAAGAATATGCTGACATGCAGTAATGGTATATGGCCAAATGGTAATGATATTTTGACAGCAGCTATCTGCAACGCTGGGGCTCCCATGAGCTGCCAGAGGGTTGTGCAATACTGAAGCAATACAATGAGAAGTCTAATTGTCCCTCCACTAGAAATATAGATAGTTTGACAGAATAACTTACCACCTCGAGGCAGTCCACTATTTTGCTTAGCTTGTCTTCTGGTAGATTAGCCAAGAGTGAAACACTGACAGAAAAGACAAAACACAGATGATGAACATTAATTTCTGCATGTACATTATAATACAAATTACTATACACATGATGCCAGAGACCTTTCGTGTAGAACTATATTTCCTGTGTCACAGTAATCAAGTAATGCACGAGGATAATGTAACTGACAAATTACATGATCCAGACTTGATGTAATCTGTTTCTAAAGTTAGGTTTTCTATAGTAGTTCACATATTAACAATGCTTTTATATACTCTCGACCTCTAAAAGGAGGTCTGTGCCGGACTGTTTTCTCAACCCTACATCTGCTGCCCAACTCTGCAGCTCTATGCAGCTTTTAGCCCTTTTTAGTCTCTGGTTTTTGTCCTCAGCCAATAGGCTCACAGCTTAGACAGGCTGGCAGTAGGCTACCTGCCAAGCACTAAACAGAAGACAGCCGAATTAAAGGAGTCGCAAGTCAAGTTGAACATCTAGCAGCTAAAGATTAATATATTTTTCTCAGGAGGCGGTGGAGACCATCCAAACCATTCTTAACCAGAGCTGAAAAGTGGAGTGAATATTGGACACAAACAAAACTCCAATGGGATCCCATGTTGCCCTGTGTCTGCTAGGTGTGTAAGTACCAAACTGATTGCTAACAAAATAGCTGTAACAACTTGATAACCAATGTTGTATTAAGGATCTGTACCCATGAGTTTGCATTGGAATCTTTCTGCCCCCTAGTGGCCCAAAATTGCTTAATGCAGCTTTAAATGTAGGTCTTTTTTCTAGTTTTCTAGTTTATCCATGGGACAAAAATGTATTCATTTAACTGTCCTAAATTAAATGGCCACTTACAGATACACTATGTGATTGTGCCCAACAGCGCACCCAAATCCCAATTACTTGGGCAATTTTTTGTTTTGGGGCTGTTTGGCCAGGAATTAGGAATTTGAGCTTTACTATTTAACTATAGATTACCGGTCAAATAGTGGTGAACTGACAGAGTGAGTTGTTGACTAATTGAACCTGATATTACTAGTACTTGGCTACCAGCTGGTGGTCATTGTGTACCCTAACCATAAGATAGTTTGATGCAGATGTTTGGTAACCATATTTCTACCATGTCCTCTAAAAAATACTTCCTAATTGGCTGGCGGGAGTCCATTAAAATCATATATCGTACGTGAAATCAGAGAAAAACAACAGACTTGGCAAAGAAAACTTGTTACATGTAATTCTTCACCTCTTTCTTGGCCATTACTTTTTTATACAGGGAAAATTTGTTGTACGTCTTCGCTTTCAGGAATCATAACAGTAAGGTGATGCTAGCTTCTTGGCTACAACTTGGGACAAACCTTCGGAGGAAGTTGCGGTACTGTTCATGTCGTGTCTCAGCCGTCCTCCTCATGATGTTCTGAAACACCTCCCGGTCCAAAGCCCACGTCCTCACTTTGTTCACCGCTGTAAAAGCAACATCACATCCATTAGAGAGTGGGACATGGTCCAGGTTCTGAGCTTTCAAGGACAAAACTAGTTAACCTGTGCCCCTGGTTAGTAAATACTAAAGGAGCCACAGCTGCTTTCAATAGCAGAGGAGAACTTGTAGACTGATAACCATGATGGAATGGTGAGTGACAACAAAAAAATGAACATTTTCTTATCTCCTCCCTTATCTTTCTTCCCATTTTCTAGTTTAATTAAAGCCCTCTATCAACACAAAGAACTGATGTCTTGTTTTGTTTTATCAAATGGACAAAGAAGTTGAGAAAAACACTGTAATCTGTCCTCTATCTTGGTGGTGAGTCACATCAAATCTACAGAAACTCTCAGACAGGCTTCTGTTGGCACAAGGAGGAAGTAGCTGTGAAAGTTTGACATGAACCAGTAGCAAAGTAAGAGTTCCCCTCTATCCACTTCATCTGTTATCATGTAAAACCCACTCAGAGAGACTTGTCAAACTGTCATGGTTTTTCACTTCACCCTGAATATTGAGGTCAACTCAGTGTCCCTCCCCCAAGGGCCGCCAGTCAATTACTTGGTTAAATATACAAACCCGGACAAAGAGCACTCACATAGTACATGGTATGCACTTTCCAAATGCCAAGGAGGTGAAAACCAATCAGAATGCAAAGCTGTGGACATCATGTAAAGCCTTTGTCAACACACCCATGCAAACGCTTGTTTACTTCGGCCTAATGACCCATCTCATTCTCCTGCTCTCACTATCAGGTGATTCCTCGGCTTTGAGAAGTCACTGCAACTCAGATGAAGGTCAGAGAAGTGTCAGATTGCATTCAGGAGTCAGGAGTGCTTTGGGGGGGATCTAAGAGAATATGATGTTAAAGGGTACTGAACAGGTGGGAAACTAATTCTCATTGGTCACTGTGGCTTATAACATGACAACACAGATTTACAACACAGATTTGCTTTGTGCTGCATGGGCGTTGTCGTCCTGTAGACACCTTGGATTTTACACCTCGCCACTGCACTCATCGTTCGATCAGTTTCAGCTCCAGATCTTATTTGTCAGTGACCTTTAAAAGCACAACCAATGAGATGACGGTAAAATAATAGTTCCACATTTTGGACTTGTTTGCTTTCTTGCTGAGAGTTAGATGAGAAGATCTACACCACTCATGCCTGTGACAACTGGATGGAGCAAGAGTCTGGATGTGTTTAGCCTAGCTTAGCATGAATACTGAAAAAAGGGGCAAACAGCGTGGCTGAGTTCAAAAGTACACCTATCAGAACCTCTAAAGCTCACTAATTATTAGGTCATATCTTTTCTTTAATCCGTAAAAGAGCGCTTCATGTGAATACACAGTCTGGGAAGGGAGGGGCGACAGCAAAGGGAAGAAATGGGACACAGCATTAGATTTTTGTTATGTGACATTTTATCATGTCTGCCACAAGGTCACAGATTCACTCCCACGTCATCAGCCATCATGGACACACTGACTGACTGCTCAGTCATGATCACGCATTCTGAAGAATGGCTTCAGCCTGATGCATAAAATGTAAAAGTGCAATCTGATCAGGAGAAGTTGAAGTCTGAGGTACTTTTAGTCTTTACTGTGTGAATGTAAAAACTTTTACCTCGCACTGATGCAGTCCGTGTGCAGTTGTACAGAATGGCCAATTCTCCAAATGTTGTCCACACCGTTATCGATGTGAGCAGTTTGTTATGTTGAAACACATCCAGCTTCCCATCTGTAAATATGAAACAAGGACAATCAATAGTTTTTTAAACCCACATTTAGGACACAGATGAAAAGACACAGGAGACAGACACGTGCTACAGGCAGAATCTAATGACATTTAAGTTTCATTCAATTCATTTAAGACAGGACAAGGGGAGAAGTTACTCATCAGGAGCCTTTGGCCTAGAACACCATGATTTCACCAGCTGGTAGACATGGATAAATCCTGTAAAAATACCTGCAAAAAAGCAGGTATATGATATCTGTTACAGAGACTCAGTAGAAATAAGTACATACTGTACAGACCTGCGGGTTTAATTTCCTGTGATTTTACAATTTTAAGAGCCCGTTTACAACATTCATTCTGGGATGTATCACAAATAATGATAATAATAATTCCTCTTGGGGCAATCCCTGCTAAAATGTATGCTATCAGCTTAAAAAAAGAAAAACATTCCTCCTCTAAATTGCTAAATCCTTTATATAAGACCAGAAAACAACAAAACACCCCTGTCCCTTCTTCCTTTCCTCCTTCCTACCATCTGTACCCACCTGCTTTTAGCACAACTTAAGACATAATGTGTATTTTTAGGCTCTTTGTCCGTAAGTGACCTTGAAATGAAAAAATCTGCTGCACAAATTATGGCTCAAATTAAAGACTTCATTAATGAGATTACAATCACTGGCTCCTGATGTCTGTGTGGTTATTTTAAGGGCTTTCATTAGCCAATAATCATTAATCATGAGCAGTTTTAATACCTTTGTAACAATTCACATCACAGAAGTAAAAGCTGTGTTGGATTCAGATTTGGTGGTAAAGCATGTCACAGATTCATCGTTCCTTTTCAGAGTAACATCGCAGTCAAGACTCCGTTATGTTATTTGTCTTTAAATCATCCTTTTACAGTCATTTTAAACATATATCATTTATGACTTTGTCACATTTGGACATGTCTGATTGTGTCAGGATTACATTTGTTACAGTCACTCTGCTGGAGAGACTACATCACTGTACGGATGCATTTTCCTTTCCAGGGTGAAAAATCACTCTAACACCAGACAGCAGAACAAATACTCAGACATTTTGTCTGTGAATGGCTAATGTCATCACCAACCACACTGGCAGATGACCAACCATTGTTTAGAGGCCATGTGGTCGTCTAAAAACCTTTGTTGCCTAGTTACTTTGAGAGAGTTTCCAGTGACGTTTGGGATGTAGTAAATAAACAAGTAAATAAGGAAGTAAACAAATAGGTGAAAAACAAATATATTAGACAAATAAGATAAAGTAGGGTTATGATGCGTTTCAGTTCACTCAAATTAACTTTTTCACTCTCCTGCTAAGAGCTGATAAACCAGAGGGATTTATACGCCTGTATACACCTGCCAAGGATACTATACATTGGCCAAAGTAATTACAATCTACATGTTTTAAAGGATGACATTAGGATAGTTTACCTTTCAAACAGGTACAAAGGTTTGCAAAAGTTTAGATGCCATTAATCTGTGTAGAACCAATCAAAATGACTCGTGGTCAGAGATGCTGTACAGTAGCCAGTAACGGCAAAGTTTGAGAACATACAAAGACTAAAATAGTCATAAAAGCATCTCAGAAAGCTACATGCCGGCGTGGCAGGTGACTCTAACCCTGCAGTGAGCACTATTTTAGCTCAATAATTGGTCACTTAAAATGTAGTCAAATGTAAGATAATACTCAGATTGGGAAGGATACACATGGATGAAGAGATAAAAAATAAATCCTCAGATTGATTCACAGTTTTTTATCTATTTCTTGGATGGATTGTTTGGAACAAGAGGCCCAGTTTTGAGAAAACTGTTTGTGTCACAAGCACCAAAACTGCCTTTCCGTGTGCAAAACTGCAAATGTAAGCTCCAAAAAGGGAACTCTTCACACAGTAATCCAAATCACAACCTGGTGTTTAAAAAGACAGTAATATTCTCCCTGACCAGACACCTTGGATAAAATCATTTGTGTGACAAATCCAACCAAGACGTTATTTTTTATTAGCAAGCACCGGGTAACCAACACGGCATGTCCCTTTACATGTGACTTCAGACTGATTATGGAGTCCAAAGTTTTGTGCCTCTGCTTGTTTTCACACAGTGAATGAGCCCACGCAACAGAAACAGATTTCTCTTCATTGGAAACAGCATTTAAAGTTAATGAGTTCATTTGCAGTCTTAGAGCACACTTGGCAGAAGAGCAACAAATCAGTGGAGAAAAACTGTAAAAATGTGCCCGGAGCCTAAAGGCACTCATCATTTCCCAGGATTTCCTACATGATGTGCTTGTTTTGTCCCTTTAGAAGAAGGGGGCAAATGGAGAGCCAGCAGTCTGCGGGTTTGCATGCCAACCAAGGACACCTCCCACTGATTAACACTCAACAAGCAGAGAAGAAGAACTCATCAGTGAAACCACCTGCTCAGGTTGCAGACTGCCGGCTTCCTCACAGAACATGCTTGACCATCCCAGCTTTAGAATGTCACATGTTGCTGCTGCCTCTTATTGGGCATTTTGTGTCATGTGATGTTTGACCGACATGTGTATGTGACAGCACTGGTCTTCAGTAATCTGAGGTGTGTCAGCCACTGCAGGCTGCGGACAGAAAAAGCTCATTTCCTAATTTATTTCCAGCCTGAGAAGAAGAAGATCAAACAGGACTGCACCTACCTGCCAGGACAAACAGATGGTTCCCAGGCTCTCCCTGCTTGATGACGTACTCTCCCTGCTGATAGGTGCGCTCATACATACACTCCACCATGTCTTTGATCTGCTGCAGCTCCAGCCTCTTCAGGTACTGGTTCTTGTTCAGGGCGTCTGTCAGCAGCTTCTTCACGCTGTCACAGACAAACAACAGAGCGAGAGTTGAGATGTGATTTCCACTGTGAAAATAAGGGGTGTTTTTCACTGTTGCTGGGGGTGTTATGTAGCTATTGTATGAATATAATGGACATCACGGGAAGAATTACATTTTGCTTGCCATATGTCTTTGCTTTAGGTTTGTTTTTGTGCCTTTAGCATGTTTTTATCGGTGAGGAGAAAAGAGAGATGAGCAGAGAGAAAACCTTAAGGCATTGCAGGCTGAGGTGAAGTAACTAAGTACATTTAATGAAGCACTGTAGTCTGTGTAAGTGTAGTTTAGAGGTACTGGAGCTTGAGTGTTTCCATCTAGTCAGACTTCTCTTTTTAGCCGACTACATTCAACTACAGATGTAGTTACTTGTTACTTTGCAGATTCAGATTTTGAATTCAATATGAGATCAACTAAATACTGATATCAACTTGTTTTCTTTCCTTTTCCTTCTTCCTTCTAGAGCCAAAACAATTAGACGATTAACCGATTAGTTGATCAACACAAATTAATCAGCAACAATTTTGATAATCAATTAAATAATAATGTCAGAAAATGCCGTAAAAGTACCCGCGTCCGGCTTTTTTAACTACTCAACATGTGCATGTTTTCTGTCATGTCAGTAAATTGAAGATCTTTGGGTTTTGGACTTCTGGTCGACCACATCAAGCGATTCGGATACATTCGGTGATGGACATTTTTCACTATTTTCTGAAATGTTAGACCAGATGATTAATCAGGAAAATAATCAACAGATTAATCGCTAGTGAAAATAATCGTTAGTTGCAGCCCTCTGTCTTTGCTTCCTTTCGGTCTTTCCTTCTGTTCTCCCGTCCTTCCTACTTTCCTTTTTTTTCTTTTCGTCACTCTTTACGTCTTTCTGTTTTCCTTCTTTCTGTCTGTTTTTGTGTTTGTCTGTCTTTATTTTTCTTCCTGTATTTCTTTCCTTCCTTCTTTAATTCTGTTCTTTCTTCCTTTTTGTTCTTTTCAGTCTTTTTCTTTCTTCCCTTCTTTCCATTTTCCTTCCCTCGCTTCCTTTGATTCTTCCGTTCTTATGTTTTACTGCTTTGCTTCCTCCTCCTTCCATCATACCCTCTTTCCTTCCTAATTTCCCTTTTTCCCTCCTTCTGTCCTTTGTGTTCATCTTCAGCTGATCTAAAAACACAAAAATCCCCCAAACTGGAGATGAAAAACCGCCTTTTCACTACGAGTACTTTAGCTTGTTACTTTTGATAGCTGAGTATGTTTTATTTATAGTATTTATTTACTGAGATAAAACTGGAATATGTTTCCATTGTAGTTTTGATACTTGTTTTCCTTACGTAAAGGACACTTTTAAGTACTTCTCCCGGCTATGATGATTGCAGCTACGAGGTACGTTTTTGAGCCCACTGAGCCACCAGGACGCCCACATCTACATTACTCACCACGTTTTAAGTCTGCGTGATAAATATTTTGTCTCCTGTGAAAAGATGACTATTTGCAGCCTCTGGGCTCCTTCCAACAATGAATCAAGTGAAACAGCGAAAACATAAAATCATCATGAGCTGTCAAAGTTCACCGTTGTGCATTTTAACAGCTGCAGCGAGGGGCCGTAAGAAGAAGACATCGCTTCCTTTGGGGAGTTGTAAACCGAAAAGGTTAAGAGACACGGTTGAACACTAACTATAGATCATGAGACCCGGTCGCTGCTCAGAGAGGCGAGCGGTGCAGGTGGTGGGTGGTCTGTTTATCCACCTTATCGTGTGTAATAAATTATCACTTTGGGCTTCATAAAATGAGAGCAGATGACATCCAGTCCTTTATTTTTCAACCCACATCCTTTCCTCCCACCTAGCTGTGTCATTACTCTGCCAGAGTCTGCAACGTGTTACATTGTCATTCACAGAAGATGAGTATTCTGTTTCAAAGGGCCAGTCTGCATGAGGGTACCAGACTGCCTCATTTACATTAGTTTTGGTTATATAATCCACGCTGGGCTTATTAGCGACATATGTTTTAAACATGAGGATCAGGTTGAGAGAGGGAGACTCTGCATGCTCACATTTATTCACTGCAGAGCACACAACAGTCTAACAAGACTGACTCTCATTAAATAACCTTTTGTGCTGTTTCTTGTCTCGCTGAGCGAGTTGTGTGACGGGTGTTACACATTAAAGGTCCGTCAGTCGGATCTGAACGTCACGTGTCTCTCCACACCTTGTCAGATGGCCAAAACAAATATAAAACCTGACTCTTTCTTTGCCAGGTTGTGTTAAAATGACAAATAAGATGAATAAGCTCAGCACTTGTTGTGTTTGGACTCATTTAAGCTGTAAAAGAACAAAAGCCCAATCAGAGGAGAGAGTAGTTGAAGAGGCGTGGGCAGCATGTGTTGACTGGCCCGCAGAGTGTTAGAGGTAAATTAAAAAGCCATGATCGTGTTGTGTTTGTGTCCTTCTGCCCGGCTCTTCACAGGCTTTTATTGGCTAAAGTTGATTCAATAAGGAGATTTTGTCTTAGATTTCCAAAGCTTGTCAGTGACGGCTGAATCTGAACTTAAAATCTCACCTAAAGCAGTGTGCACACAAATCTTCTGTCTTTAGGCTTGTTGTCAGGTTATACAGATTTTAAAGCCCCTTTTGAGGCAAATTTGTGATTTTGTGCTGTATGAATAAAATTGACTTGTAAAACAGTTAAAGAGGTTTTTATCAGAGCAGATGAAGCTTCTTGGACTGAAACCTCTCCAAACAGCAAGTCCAGTTGTCTTTACTTGTTACGACTTGTTGTCGTAGACGTGCTCAGACCTCCGAACGTACAGTATACGACCACTTGACTGTTTTCACACTTAGGTCACGTGATGACACCTGAAACCTGAAATTTTTAAAGGAATAGTTTGACATTTTGGGAAATAAGCTTATTCTGGCGAGAGAGAGTTAGATGAGAAGATTGATACCGCTCTCGTGTCTGTACGTTAAAAATTCAGCTGCAGCAAGCAGACGGTTAGCTTAGCTTAGCTCAAAGACTGGAAACGGGGGGAAACTGCTAGCCTGGCTCTGTCCAAAGGTAACAAAATCCACCTACCAGCACCTCTGTTTTCAGCTGTGTCGCCTTCATCAGAATGGCATATGCAGTTCTTTCTGATTGAATCAATTAGCCGTGTGACTTGATATACTAGATATACAAAACAACCTTACAACCATCTTTTTTCCAAATATTTTTCTATAAAACACACATATAAAAAGAAAAAAAATATATAAATGACTGAAGGCAAGATGGTGGCAAATGTTTGGGGAGCGTGTGCTGGAGAAGAGCTGAGCGGCGGGTTTAATTTTGACGGTTTTTAGAGCAGAGCAGGACCTCGAAGTCACCTGCTGGAGGTTTTGGCATCCAACACACAGCAGCTCAGTATTACAGAAGACCAGTGAACAGTCCTGTTTCAGTGTAGACATCTCTGTACCTGCTCACAACCACCAGGGGGCTTGTGAGCATACACCAGCTTAATATTTAACATCTTATTATAGAGCATCTTTTGTCAATCTAAATCATCCTTAATGTGCTTTTTTCAAGCTTGAGGCCTTAACGTGCCCATGAGGCAGCATTTTGAGATCAACTTACTTTCTTAATTTAATATACTTCTTGCTGGGGTGGGACATACTGTAACGCAGATGGTTGGTTAGTATAAATCAATGAAATAACAGTTGGGAGAGAGGTAATTGTTTGAGAGGGGTGGAGCTCCTGTTTATTGGAAGGAAATGTAGATTTATTCCTGTTTCTACCTGCTAGCACAGAGAAAATGACTGTTTTTAAGGTAATAAATAAGGGAAAGTATACCACTGTGTGCATTAGTTGTAAATAGGGCAACAATACGTCATGGAGCATTTCTTCAAAACTGAAAAAGCCCAGCAAACCTACACCACATGGCCAAAAGTATGTGGACACCCAAAGATTACACCTACATGTGATTGTTGAATATCTTATTCCAAAACCACTGGACATTAATCTGCTGCTATAACAGCCTGCAATCTTCTGGCTTCAGATTTTGGAACCTGCTGTGGAGATTTGCTCCCATCCAGCCACGAGAGCCTTTGTGGGGTCCAACACTGATGTCGGGTGATAAGTTCTGGCTCACAGTCGACATTTCCTGTTCATCCCAAAGGTGTTGGATGGGGTTGAGGTCGGGGCTCTGTGCAGACCAGTCAAGGTCTTCCACACCAAACTTTCTTTATGGACCTGGCTTTGTGCACGTTGTCATGTTGAAACGGGAAAGGGACAAACCCAAACACAGTTGGAAGCACACAATGATGTCTAAAATATTACTGTATACTGTGGCATTAGGATTTCCCTTCATTGGAAAGCGCGTCGCCCAAACCATAAAGAAAGGGGTTGTCCACATACTTTTGGCCACAGTGTATATCACTTTTTTGAGGCAGTAAACCATTTAAATGAAAACCCCATGAAGAGAAAAGATTCATCCTGGACACAGTCCGGCCATAAAGTCACTGACTGGCAGCTGAAAAACCTTGGACCGGACAGTGTTGTTTTTTACAGCAGATTTTCTGCACGTCATCACACTAAAATGTTTGCTTCTTGCCCACCTTCCACCTACCACCCACTCCTGCTGCCGCTTGCATTTTTAACTCTCCTCCACTAGGCAGAGATGGACTGAGCCTGAGGGTATCATGAACCTTTTTAACCGCCTTCCGTCTGGCCTTATTTTCCTTTTGTGTTTTGAACCTCTCATTTCATATCATCTCACCTTGCATCCTTCGGTACCCGGGCCTTCTCGAAAGAGAACTTTGGCAGGCTGCTGGAGTCGTAGGTCCTGGATGTGGGTTCGGCCGACACCCCGGCTTTGGCTCCTTTCCTTCTATTGATTGTTTCCTTGATGCGAACGCTGAGGTTGGGGCTGCTCTTGCCGCTGGTTTTGATGGAAGGGGGCCTCGATACCAGACCTGCCGAGGCTCCGCTCTGGTTCTTCATCACGTCCTGCAGCTTGTTGAGCTGGATGCACTTGTTCTGCAGCTCCTCGCTCAGCTCGGCCAGAGCTCGCGTCTGTTTGGCCAGCTGCTCCTGGAGACCTTTGATCTGCTGCTCTTTCGCACAAAGCTCCTCATCCCGCCTCTTGCCCTCTCGCTCCAGCTCGTCCACTCGGGCCCTCAGGGAGTCCAGGGAGTTTTTGAACCCGCCACCGTTATCTTTGTGCCCTCGGCTGTTGGAAGCAGCAGAGCCGTCCGTTTGTTTGTAGCGCTTTGATTTCATCGAACCATTCCCCATCTTATCACCTGAAGAGAGAGATTCAAAGTCACTGTTTGCTGAAATGATGAAATGACTCTTTTCCAACAGGACCGTGACATTTAGCACAAAGAGGACTGTTTGAGGAAGCTGGGAGTGAGGTTTCAAACAAAAGAGCTGACGCTGTGAGGAGAGAAAGCCGGAGAAAGAGAGAGAGGAGAGAGCAAATCAGTATATAATGGTCAATGAGTGTCTCCTCCATTTATTATTCAGAAGGCAGGAAGTATTACATTACATCAACAGTCACTCCCTATCTGCTAGCAGTGAAGGAAGTGCTGCTCAGGAAGCTTGTAAGAAAAAAAAAAGGGGGAAAGTGTATCAAAATAAAAATAACTAACAATATAAAGGATCTTTAAAGCATGTTTCTGTCCACATAGTAAGCGTGTATATGAGAAGAAATGTCCGAGAACAATCCTGTGTTTGTTGTTTGGGACTGTCGCCCACTCACACATACAGTAGACTTCATTCATGACATTCCTGCTGGGATACAGTGAGTGGATGTCAGATCAGACTGTTCTCCAACACTCCTCTGAAAACCCAACTTACTGACCTCATTTATAAACCTATTTAGAGAGATTACTCGTTAAATTCTTTTCTTCTTTGTTTCAGAGCTTCACCTCTCTGACACACTGACTGGCACAGGACAGGTTTCCAGCCACAGACTTACTGACTCACAGCTGAGGACGCTTCACATTATAAGAATATTCCCCGACTGTGTTCGCGCGAAGGTGATTTAAAACGAATTCGGTGAAGTTTACAAAGTAAAACATCTCCTAAGAGGATCGTGCACCTGCAACTTCCGATGCCTCGTCATGATGAGGTGATAAACGAATCCGTGTTTAGTAAATCTCGGTCCTTACCTGGTGAGTTTTCAGTCTTCAAGCGAGCCCGGAAGACGATTTAAAAGAAGAAATGATGTTTTTGCACATTCGAGCATCCGTAGAGAGACAGTCCATCTACAGCACTGGTCGCATCCTCTCCTCCCTCTGTCTCTGCCTCTCTCGCGCTCTCTTTCCTCCTCGGCTGTGCGCGTTCGCGCGCGCGCGCGGCATCCCGCATGATTGGCAGGTCAGGTGTGAGCGACGTAGACCTTTTTCAAAATGGAAGAAGAAATGGAAGAATTAAGTGTGTATATATATATACACAGTGGTGGCCAAAATTATTAGAACACCTGACAGATCTGAAAATATTGACCTTTTTTTTGCCTCTAAAACATGATTTCATTTCATAATGTTCATGAAACATGCAGATGGTTGCTCTGAGCACAGCAAATATCAGATGAAGTGAGTCCTGCTGTTTTTATGCACTTTTAACTTTAATATTTGGTATGTCCACCTTGTGCAGCAGTTACAGCAGCACATCTCTCTGGCATAGTGTCAATATATTTCCTGAGAACTTCAACACTAATGTTATCCCATGCCTTCTGCAACTCAAGCCAAAGGCTTTCCTTTGAATGTACAATAGATCTGTCCAGTTTATTTTCCAACTCGCCCCAAATTTGCTCGATGGGGTTGAGGTCCGGACTTTGAGGGGGCCAGTCCATCATTTTCAATGTTCCAGCAGATTCCTTCTGTCGCAGGTAGTTCCAGCAATAGTTAGAAGAATGTTTGGGGTCATTGTCCTCTTGGAAAATAAATCCAGGCCCAATAANGTGTTCTAATAATTTTGGCCACCACTGTATATGTATATATATATGTGTGTGTATATATATATATATATATATATATATATATATATATATGTATATGTATATGTGTATATATGGCTGATGTCAACTTCGTATTAAAATAAGTGTAATTTAAGACAGTGATCCAGATAAACATGTAACATTTTGACAATCAGTAGAAAATACACTGCAAACATTTTTAATTTTATTTTATTAACCTTTGTTTAACCAGGAAAACCTTCATTGAGATTAGAAAGATTTCTCCAGAGTGTTCTGGTCAAAGCAGCAATAACAAGGAGTCACAGACAAACAACATGAGACAAAAATATGCCACAAAATCAGCATTAAACAGAAATGTGATTCACAAAATCATGACTAGCCGGTACAAATCATGTAAATGTTTCATCCCCAACAACCCAAGAGCTGTCTAAAACCACAGAAATAACCAGGACCAATCCCAAAAAATGAGTTATAACATGCATACAGTGAGACAAGCATTACATTAAAAAGACAGGATTAGGCATAAATGCAAGATGGGGGGTGAAACGGTGCAGAAACTTATGTTTGAAAGTGGTGCATAGGCCTGTGTGTTGTCTTAGGAGAGAAGCTCATTTGTTTGAATGTGTGTATGAGGCTGATGTAAATTTCCTTTCCGCAGAGAGGAAATGATCCTAACATCAGCAGCCAGAAGAAAGAGCACCGAATTTCTTCAGCAGTGATGTGAATTCACAAAGAGAGACCGACTTTTGCAATTTTAAGATCTAACTGCAGACGGTTCCAGGCAGAAGGAGCAGCATACAGAAAAGCTCTTCAGTGCAGACTCAAGAAACTTCTAGTAAAAAAATGAGTCCTGGGAGCAAAAAGCTAACGTGGCGTCAGCAGCCTCACTTAGATATGATGAAAAAATGTTGACGAGAGCGGTGAGAGTGAGCCAAAACAGTAAAGTTGGGGGCCGGAAAACCAAAATACTGAGCTAAAGGATGCTAAAACGCTCTGCAGAGCTGAGGGGAACTGTAGAGTTTGCTGATGACTCACTGCTCCGAGTGACACTTTTCACATTACATGTAGTCATTGTTAATATAAAAATATTCATTAAAGCAGCTGTAAAGAAATTAAAGAGATTAGAGAGATAATGCAAGTACCACTCTCAGTATTTTAATCTGATCATTTCCCTCTCTGGGTCTCCATGTGGTCATATTATGTATTTGACTTTTTTGGACAAGCTAAAGTCTAGACCCAAAGCTGCGGTCTTTCACATCCAGAAATGATTAATTGGTTTTCCCAGTGTGTTTGTCTGTGATGCCTGGTCGGAGCAGCCTGGCCTGCGGCGCATTTTATTGACAGGCACAGAACAATAATGGCAGGTGGCCAAAGCTGATTCATCTGCAGCACTCGGACAAAATAACAAAATAATCCAGGTCACTGACTCCCAACCTGAGCCTGAGAGGAATCTGAGAGGCTGGCAAATGATCTGAGGACATATTTTGAATGAGCACACATGTTTACACTCAAGACATTTAGCTGACTCTGTATATATGACTTCTCCTAATGGCTGAATAGGGCTTCTGCAACTCGCTTAAGGGCACTGGTATAACGCATGTTCCGATTGGAGGAATTGACTGTTTTGGCTGTTCGATGGCTCAGTTTTTAACCCTGCCACCTCACAGCCAGAAGGCCTGGGTTTAAACCCGCCAGCCAGCTGGCTTTCTGTTTGTAGTTGGTGTTGACAGTGTTTATGTGCTGGTTAGCTGACAGGACAGCTCACAGTATATGGACCTAGACTCCAAATCAGTCCAGCCAGTCGTGATTTTACGGTGAGATTTTGATAAGAAGGCCAGATTATGCATTTGGAGATACATGACATTGTTCGCAGTCTGAGAGGATAACATGTCACCTGAAACATGATAACATAGTCATATGTTTTCATATTTGAAATGTCTCTAAATGTTATAGCATCATTTAAAGCTTGTGGTTTAATACGAGTGTCATAATTAAGTATTAATATGTTTGTTGGCACTACTTCCTTCACATGTCACACGATCATGTTCTTGACCAACAGGATGAAGATGCAAAAACTTCCTAATGTATGTTTTGTGCAAAATATGATGGATTTCATGCCGTTTGCATGTTTGCATCATAACCATGCAGATGTTTGAACACTGGTCTGATATTATTTGAACCCCTCCCTGCATCACACTTTGAATTATGATAGTGCACTTACTTTATTTTCCATCCATCCATCCATCCATTATCTGAAACCACTTGTCCTTGGAGGGTCACGGGAGCCGATCCCAGCTGGCATTGGGCGAGAGGCGATAGGTCACCAGTCAATCACAGGGCTGACATATAGAGACAGACAACCACAGACACTCACACCTACGGGCAATTTAGAGTCACCAGTTAAGCAAACCTGCATGTCTTTGGATTGTGGGAGGAAGCCGGAGTACCCGGAGAAAAACCCACGCAGAGAACATGCAAACTCCACACAGGTTCAAACCCAGAACACTCTTGCTGTGAGGCGACAGTAGCCACTGCGCCACCGTGCCACTCATACTTACTTTATTTTGAATGTTATATTATAGGATAATCACTTCTGGATGCCTTCAGATATCATGTCATTTTTAGTGCTATACAGTAACATCATTGTTTGAACCACCACTTTTCCCCCCCAGATTATCTACTACTACCACTACTATGTCTGTTTGTTTTTTTTTAAACGTATGTGATTTATCTTAACAGAGTATTTTAAGATTGTAGATGTCAAAGTCAGGGCAATATTAATGTTGAATACCATCCAGTGGGACAATGGTTTGTCATTTTCTTTCCAAGATCACGTCATCAGAGAATAAGATGCTGTCTTTTCTCACGCAGGTGTCAGTTTTAGCACATATTGTGACAAACCACAGCATCTTAGCAGGATGGTAAGCAGTAATGAAAAATAATGATTTTTAAAAGCTATTCATCTCACTTTATTGTTACATCAAATCTATGTGTGTTGTTGTGCGTGCCACAAGGGCAAAAAGAGCCAAGACTGTCAGTTGCATTAACTTTATTTGGTCACTTGGTGGAGCCAAATATGTGTTTTTATTTTCTGCCTCCAGCCGAGAACATGATCATATCACTTCAGTCTCTTTTTAATTATTTCCTTAATATTGATCATAAAGTTTTTGTTTTGTCCTACACAGCATTATTTAATGTTGTCGCTCCATATATTTCTGATGTACCTTTAAGAAAGTTCTGTAAAGGATTGTGAGAGAAGTGCCTTTTTATTGCTTTCAAATATTCTTAGATTTTTTTCTGTTACAGGGGGCCAGAACTTGTGTACCTTCAATAAGTCTAATGCACCTTACAGACTTTAACTCCCAGCTCACCTGCTTTCTGTTGTACTTTGTGTCTTTTCATGCAGTCTGTTCCTTGGTGTTGTAAACTGCCACAGTCCAGCTGATCTGTGAGGCTTCATACCGAAGGGACCAGAGAGGCATTTAAAGCATTTTACCCCCGGTGAGTTCACTTTTCTCTGCATGAATCGCTCATTCACTGCTGCAGTGTTGCTCTTAACTTTTGAATCACTTAACTGAAGTTGCCACAATTGACACAGCAGAATTCATCTGGGCAGACAAAACAAACGTACACACTGTAAGTCATTTTACAGTGTTTGTGACGACAGTGGAGCTTTAAGTTCTGTGTGACAAGTTGGCACGATAGCAGCACCCTGGACAGAGTCAGAACTTCTCATGATGTTAGACGTTTGCACATCATAGCGGATCCAAAAACACATACTGAACGTTGTAAAATTGTTTTTTATCGTTTATGTTCATTAAAAACAAAAACACACATCACTTCTTATGTGATGAGGTTTATTCTACAAGTTAGAGCCAGTAGAATCCAGTATAACCGATCAGAACAGGCAACTGTCAAAGCTTCTAAATCAATAAATTGATTACTAATTAAATTAATCATTCACTATGAAGAAGTCATCATGTAAAGCCTTAAAGGCTTCTTCATATTGTTATAGTAGCCATTAGTACCCCCCAATCCCAATGCCTCCTCCCAACTCACTGACTTTTTATATGAGCTGCGTTCTAGTGTCAGTCCACTGGGTAGTGTATGTTCAGTCTGGTCAGTTTACCCTGATCCCCTTTCCCAAATATCAAACACAAATGTTAATAATAATAATTTAAAATATACCAAATAGAAACTATGTTGTATTTGACTGAACAAGAAGTACAAGAAGTTATTTACTTCTTGGTGTGATATTCAGCTGTTCATTCTGCAGCCAAACTGCGACTCTTTGATACATGAACAACATTTATCTTGAATTTCCTTTACTTGGGTTACACGATGACACCTGAGCCAGCTCCATTGGTTGAAGAAGCCTGTGAGGTGCGGTAGAAAGCTTCAAAAAGCTAGTAAGCGAACCTGTGAGCTTGGAGGGTTTTTTTTTTTTTATTCCCACAGGTCAAGAATTAACTTCCACGTCCAAAACATTCAACAAACCCACAGAGTCACTCGATACTTTTAAACATTCTTTTATTAACTCTCTTTTAAACACTACTAACTCATTTATAAACGGTTCCTCTATTCCATTTTAACAGTCCAAATACAAATGAACACAGGGAGGAAAAAAAGAAACACAGTATGTACACAATAAACCACAACAGCAGTCTGTGTTGAGGGGGGAGCAGTCAAGGCAAAGCAGACATCAGGCAAAAATTAACATCATACTCTGAGCCAGTACCTTGAAAAATAAGTGTCTCATACAAACTTGTATAAAAAATAATAGTTAAGCCAATATCTGAGGACTACTTAAGCATGTTATGTACCTAGTACAAAATTAAATAACAATAAAATAATAGTAAATATTGGCATAAGGACAATGTGACTACACAAATAGATTCATAAATAAAACAAATAGAGAGGAAACTGTACTTTTAATAATATGAAAAATAAAAACATAAAAAGGATATTATTTAGCATGTGTAAGGTTTAAACAGAAATCCTTAGTTCACATTATTCAACCACACAAAATCCATCCACTTTTCTAACTGAACCACCAGGGGGCAGCACAACCACACTCATTTTCTACATTAGAGCAGGAACAAAAGGGGAAAGTATGAATGGTAGCCCACAGCCTGGCTTATCTTCTCAGCAGCAGAGGGCTATTTTAACACTGATTATCAGGAACCACAGGAAACACATCATCACACCTTCCATTTAAGCTCACTGCTAAAAGCCTCAGTATGCTTCAAATGAAGTGCTCAGAGCCTCCAACAGCGCTTTAAACCCCAGTTCCTACATCGGAGAGATGTGGGGGAAGGGGGTTTCAGATGCTGTTCAGCCACACGAGAAACACTTCGGTTGAAGCTTACTGATGCCTTAACTCATTTGAAGCATACTGAGGCCTTGAGTGTGTCAAAGATAAACAACAAAGAAGTGTTGCTTCCTGCTGAAGAAAATCACGAAACTTTATACAACACAAACAAAAAAAAAACTCAGTTACATCTTCTTTAAATTGCAGCCAGTGCACTTTTTTTTTCTTACACATCACAATTAACAAAACCTTCAGAGACATGAAGTGAGAGATACTCAGGTATCTTACAAAAGGAAGGAGACGAAACAAAACTATAAATCATGGCTAGCTTAATGATAAACAACAGTGTTGCGGGCAAGGTTTGAGTTCTCCGTACAAAGATTGCTGGCTTATGGAACCAGCAAGAGTAGCGTTTCTGTTGAGTTAGCCAACCAGCAGCTAACTTTGTAGCTTCAGTGGAAAAAAACGTGTTAAACTAGCGGGGGAACAAACAACCCCAACGACTCCATTTACGCTCACAGAAGGTTTATCGAGGCAAAATGCTTCAGACAAGAAAAAGCGCCCTGGCACCCCTTGGCTTTTACTTTGAAGGTTTGTTGCATCTCTTTTTTTTTTTTTTTAA
>NTHP01000532.1:219254-244858 GCA_003416845.1 Oplegnathus fasciatus
TTTTTTAAAAAGACTACAAAGTCATACAAAGATGAAAAAAAACAGCTGTCCTGAAATATACAGCACAAAGAGCAAGAGGGTAAGGAAAAGCGGAGCTTAATAGAAATCTGAAGCTGGGGGGAACACAAAAGATCCTCGCCAGCCAAAGTAAAGATTGTCGTTTCCCTTCCAACACGGGGATACTTTGTTCGGACAACAGCGGCGTCGACAGGGCACGGCTCGCTTGTCAGGTTTGTCTTTATTCTGGTTTCTTCAGTTTAGACCCTGCTTAGCAGAGTGGATCTGTGGAGAGAGGAGAGAGAAACGGCTGTTAACATCACAAGACGAGCCATAAACATTTCAATGCAGCTTAATCTAGATTTAAGCCCAACTTAAACTACAACCAACAAAACATGTTTTTTATTTTGAGCTTTTTATTTTTGTTTGAATCTCCACTGATCAATGAGAAAATTGCAAAAACACTATTAAAGTTGAGCAAATTTCAAGGCAACTCACTTCACTAATTCTTAAAAAACTACAAAAGATTTTCGCAGCAAATAACCTTAAAATGGATAAAAGCAAACGATTGATGTAACATTGTAAATAGCAGCTCAAAAACGGACAACCCTGGTTAACAATACATTGATTGTTTTCACCATAAGTGAACATTGACACATTTCATGGAGCTTTGTTTGCTGCTCCATAAAAGCACTTAAAATGTGGTTGTAGTTTTGCTTTTTTTTTTTACAGTGTACCCAATCGTACACAATGATAAAAAGCCTGGACAACTGCCAGCAATCACTTTTATCCCTCCAGAAAGGTCAGTCAAATTTGGAGGACAGTTTACAGTTATAAATTGTGATTTTATTAAGCAGAATCTGAGTCGCAGCAACAGTTTGTGTTCGGTGGATTTGTCGGGGTGATGTGTGTGTAGAGAGTCTGCAGTCTGCCGAGGCAGCACGTTCTGCTGACGCGGCTCGGCTAGAATAAAGTGACAGATCGTGTCGCAGCAGAAGCGAAGCTCAGGGGGACGCAGAGAGGGTTGGCAGGCGATCAGGAAACGTGACCGACCACACACACACACACCCACCAGAGTGGATTCACCCTGGCCGGGTTTAACCCAACACTCACAGGGCTCTGCATCCAAAACCTGCTCTCACCTCTGACCCTGCCAGCAGATCTGATTCATACGTCTACATGTGGGTGGTTGGGTGTGCGGGGTCCGTTTTTGGCAACCTGCGGCAGCATGACTGTGAGCTTTGAATCATGTGCTCGCCGTCCATAAATACTGGCTTTAATTTTCACACGTCTGTCTCGTGTATTTCCACATTCCAGTTCCCATGTTTTGGGATTCTTTTTTCCTTCTTTGTAAAAAAGTAGAAAGTAAAACTGTGAGGAAACTGGGTTTGGATGAGTTTAAAACAATTACAGGCAGCTTTGTAAGTAAGAGACTTACTGTAGGAGTAGACTGAAGATGCAGTATATATTAATTTATATATTTTTGACCACTAGGAAGCAGAAGAATTGTACAACTAGCTGACAGATGCACAGCCCTGACATGTGAGTACCTTGTTATAGCTAACTTATTATAGTCCAGTTTTCACAGGGAAATATCTGACCCAGCTGGAAGGAAGTGATGCACCAGACAGATCTCGTGACGTTCTGTTACTGCGGGAAAAACCAAATGTCTCAGACTTCAGTTTCTGTCAATTAAACTTCAGCGTGTGATGCTGAAGCGAGAGGAAATATCCCTCTGTCAGCTCTCTGGGGCTTTCTTCAACGAGTTAGAGCCGACTGAACAAAGGCAATTTTCTCTCATCCATCTTCTCACACACACACGTCCAGAGTGCTGTGTGTTAAGGGGGTACGGTGTGTGTGCAGGATGTAATTGTGTGAAAATGACTGATGTCCTTTGCTTGTGTCTATGCAAGCGATGATGTGACAAAGAAGAATGATGAGCGTGTGTGTGTGTGTGTTTGTGTTTAATGCATTTATTGAATAGCGTGCAGGTCAGCATCAGAGTGTGACCTACATCCCTCTGGGTTTGCCTGGTCAGCGGGGAGGCAGGAGGGGACGTGGGGCGACAGCCGTGATTGAAAGACTCCATACCCCTGAGGGTGAGTGTGTGTTTGTGTGTGTGAAGACGGAGACATTTGGGGGGGGGTTCATACACACCTCAGAGACTTCCATCTGTCCTTCTCCATGTTGTTCTCAGGACCTTCGCTCTCGTATGATGCCAGATACAACGCTGCAAAGAGAAAATCAAAGAAACATCGTTAGTCTGTGAAGAGAGAAGTTTTTGACTCAGACTCAGACGGTGGAACTTGCCAGCCTATAGATTTCACTTTTATAGTAAATCTTTGCAATCGAGTTACTGGTTTCTGAAGATTGTTCTTTTAGATTCAAACTTCATTTGGAGCCTACAAAACAGTTTAAGGGTCCCTGAGGCTTCCTTTGGGTTTACTGAGGTTGTTACTATCGCTTCCTGTAGTTTGTCTGATTCACATATTCTAATTTAAAATGAAAAGCCATCACTTCTTTGCGCGTTTAAAGGCTTAATCCCAATTCAGATCAACCTGCTTCCCTTTGCACACTTCATTCTCTGTTTATATGCACCAATTGGTCGACAGGAGGATGTTCACTATCATCCAACACTGTCACCCGTGGAAGAAGCGCTCACAGCTGATTGGTCAGTTCGGTCGGTGCACTTCAGTGTCAGGAGGATTTCACAGACCTCCCTGTCTCCCTCTGATAAGACGGCGATAAGAGCCGGAGCCAGTGACACACGACTTTGATGTGGATTAAAGGGAGACCGAAACTATCAGCGCGGCTCGAGTATGAGAGGTGATAACAAGGTGTGTGTGGATTTGAGGCTTAGTAGGAAAAGAAAGTCATTCTGTAGTCTACTATATTTTATCAAGGACAATGAACCAGAGGACATATAGTACTTCTCTGTGTGTTCTGCTGTTATTTATTTATATCCAAAACTCTGTTTCAGTCCACACCAACACTCGTGCTTCTTCCCATCTTTACGTGCTTGATCTTAAAGGGATAGTTCAACATTTTAGGAAATACGCTTATTTGCTTTCTTGACAAGTAAATATGAAGCTACCGCCAGCAGCTGATTAGTCTAGCTTACCAAAAAGACTGGAAGCATGGCTCTGTCCAACTTGCCATTTTTACACTTCAAACAAAATATAACATTTAACATGTGAATTAGTGAGCTTTAGAGGTGCTGGTAGGCACATTTCTACTAACTGTTTCCCCTTCCTTCCAGTCTTTATGATAAGCTAGGCTAATTAGCATACAGACATTGGCATGGCATCAATTCATTCATTCCCTGATGAACGTACCATCTTCAGTGAATGCTGGAGCAGTCAGCAGGTACTGCAGGATCTTGCGGTCCTTCTCAAACGGACACTCCACCTTCTTCCAGGTCATGAACTCACTCACTTGTTTGGCGAGCTCCCAGAATTTCTGAAATGAAACCACAAACAGACAATGCGGGTTAATATTCAGAAGGAATCAGTGTGTTTAAGGGTCTACGCTGCACAGTATCTGCATGACTTGCTTCTTTACTCCATGCCCCAAATAACAAGCCAGATGGTAACATTTTTATTGCTGTCACATAACCTTTGAGTGAGGTATATAACCTTGCAGGGCTGCTCTGAAGCTGCCCAGTGAAAGCCAGTACTACACTGTGGTTACAGTCAGCTGTTCTGAAGTGTTAATGTGTTTAAATGTACTGTATTGAAGTCATAACAGGGCAGGACAGAAAAAAGCATCAGCGCAGTCTCTCAGGATAGAACGGATCCTTAAAATAGTGTCTGATTCAGTGTAGCTGTGACGAAAGACCAGTGGAAATACTTATAGGTCTTTGGTCAGTGTGTTTCCTCCATGGAAACACAGCTGAGCTTTACACACTCAAGTCTGACTTCTTCATTCTCTCACACTTGTTGGGGAAGTGGGAATAAATAGCACCAAATCCGTTGCCATGTGTAGTAAATACAGTGACGCTTTCTGACAGAGAAGTCAGCTGTAGGGGAAAAAAAGAGAAACTCTGGTGTAATCCGTTGCCGGGGGAAACTCCCTCTGGGGAATTTAAAATTCAGTTTACCTCAAAGTTGATGTGTCCGTTCTGCAGCCTGTTGGCACAGCCCTCGTTGAGGAAGTAGATGTCTTTTATGAGCAGGCTGAAGAAAGGGATGACAATCTGCGAGACAACAGAAAGAGAAAGGGATTTAATTTCCCTGAGAAGATGTGAGGGGGATTTCCACATGACTCACAGGTGTGTGCGATCTTTGTAAACATCCATTCACAGGAAAAGGATTACAATTGACAAAGAGGATCTCTTCTAATGTTTAATATCTTTTCCAGGGGAAAAAAAACAGACCCTCCTCTGTTCTGATCAAAAGCACATTTTCAAAAAACCCACTAGCTTTCCTTTCTGACAGCCCTGTAGCGGCATGTGTAAATATAACCTAAAAAATTACCCAGGACAAATTTCTCCGACCCAAAATAAAGAAGTGAGACTAGAGTAGAGAGGACGTTTTCCAGAGAAGAAGAATTCCTCTTGAAAGACCCTTAAATAATTCATACAATGTTTCAGGTCACTGCGTGTCTGGGCTCTAACATAGATGTTGATGGAGAGCAAGGTGGGGGAGAAACACCAGACTCCATTCAAATAATGGTACATTTTACAGTGGTGGGATTTTTCCTTCTCTGGCATGGAATCAACCACCAGCAACTCAAACCGGCAGGCCGGTTAAATGCGGCATTTATCAGTTGCTATGGCTGATAAATAAACACCGCTTTTGTTCCTGTGTGTCGATTGATTGCCGCAATCTGGCACAGTGACCTAAAAAAAACCTCAGCGTGTCACCTCTTCCCTGACAGTCCCAACGCATCCCCACCCAGGATCATGAAACATTGATGATGGTGGAGCTTTTTTTTTCTGGAGAAATACCAGAGAAATGGCAGCAGGCTGGCTAAGTAATACACAGAACGCAACAAAAATGTGCATCTGACAAATTGCTCAAAGTCATTCTGATTGTGTCAGAGGTTACACTTGACTAAACCACACACACACACACACACACACACCCTTTCCTCATTAGTTCTTTCCACAGGACAGTTGTTTTGGCACGCCAGCGAAGCCCTCTGATGTGTTTCTCCTTAACTGTTCTTGGCTGATTTGCATTGTGAGCTTGTTTGTGTGAAATTGCGCCTCCACACCACCCCCCCCCAAACAAAAGTTGGGTGCAGCTGACAACAAGTTAACTCAGTGAAGTCAGAAAGTCTGCACATAGTGTACTCCGAGGCTGCTGTCATGCATGCACACACGTCCGTACACACATGTTCTGCTTTTAGAGACAAAAAAAGTGCCCAACAGGAGCAGAGAGGAAGTCGTTTTCACAGCTGGACACATCTGGGATGTTGAGGGTCTGGAGCCAGAGGGGCGCCAGGTCTGGATTTGTGGCAAAAATAGGATCTACGATAGAGGATGTGTTTATTAAAAGCTGTTGATAATCTATTCACTTGTATTTCTTTGTGTTTATAGATTTGATGGTTATCGTCATCAAAAGATGTTTAAAACAGCTGATCAGAGGGTTTTTTTCTTATTTGGGGGGAAATTAATGATTATAATCGTCCATTTTTTTTATTTCTGCACTGTAAATATTTTTTATCTTTAATATTTTTTCAGTCTCTTAAACAATTAAACAATTCATTTCCTGTTGATCAAGTAATCAGCCACAATTTTGACAGATAATTTATCGAGCAGAAACAAAAACTCACTGGTTCCAGCTTCTCAAATGTAAAGATTTTATTCTTGTTACCTGATCATAATCCTTACTGTTTACCTGTTCTCATGCACGTACTTTTATGTTGCCTTTTGTAACGCACTTTGTGATCGCTGGTGTTGGAAAGTGGCAACTTTATTATTATCATAAAGTAATTGTATAAGGACTTTGAATCCCTTAATGTGTTAACAGTGAAACTACCTGCTGCCTCGTGGCCTTTCTGACAGAAGCAGAGTCTCAGTGTGTCAGTCAAACAGAGTTCCTCCTTCTGAAATCTTTAATTCATCATTCAAGTTAACAGTACTTTGATTAAAACGAGCGACAGGAGCACATCATGTGGTGTAACTGGGTGTACATTTTCTACATTCTTCTTTGTAAAATGTCTTCGCAAGCTGTTGCTACACAACCAAAACAAGTGAATGTCTGCTTCTTATCAGCTGTTTGGCATTTTGTTGAAAATGAATCAACAATGTAGCAACAACTGTCGGATCCTTTATATCTTTCTGTCCTCACAGCAAAAAAACAAAACTGCAGCAAAACGAGATCGAAATGAAGCACAAATGTCGGCTTTGTTGAGCTTCTGACAAAGTCAACAGCACTGTGGACGCGTAGAGGAGATCATAAACAACCCCCCACCCCTTCCTAAAAGGAGAGGTCAAAAGGGCAAGAACATACCAGACTTCTTGGGAACTTTCCATTTCGTGACCCCGACCTCTTGTCCGGGTATGTTTGCATTTCTGAGCTCCGAAAAACATCCCTCACAAACCTCAAGGAGCCAGATACATATTGACAGTACACTCTGTCCATTCAAATAAAGTACACTCCAGAAAAAACGCGCTTATTCAACATGTGATGTATGAGGAGAGACTAACCACTAACGTCTGGCAGCCCACGAGCTCCGTGCTGGTTCAGATTCGGTCAGGGCGGGCAACTCAAGAAGCAGCAGAGAACACTATGTGATCTGGCAGGCGACCTTGTTTTCTTTTTCCTCCCTCGCCGAAGAGAACACAACATGTTTGAAGAGGAGGAAACCAAGACCCTCCTCATATCTTGACCCACTTATAGCTGACCTCTGTGTCCCCTCCGGGCTACGCTGTTATGCAACCTCTGTCCTCTGTCCAAGTCCTCTGCGCTTGTGTTCACGGCTGCTGATGCTGTAAACACGATGGGAACGCAGCTCCCAGACGATAACGAGGCACAACGAGTGACAGCGCTGTGTTTGTTTTTCTGCTGTGCCTTCATTTCCTTCAACTTCCACGTTGCAGTACGTGAAGATAAAGGCGGTGCGATAACCATCTCAACTTTTTACATAACTCTAATCAGCTCAAGTGTCTCTGCTGCGGCTTGCGTCACCAACACTTTGTTCAGGGCGGTCCAGTGGTCAGAGAGCTTATTCTGAAACCGAAAGGTCACTTTTAATTCCTCCAGCAGCTGTCAAGTGGTCTTTAGCAAGACGCCAAACCCCCGATTATTCACTGCAAGTGGCTCAGGATGCGAGTTCCAGCCAAATGTATGAAACGTAAACCAAAGTCTGGAGTGCAGATGTTCTAACTTTTGGGGTTTATATAAATGGTGGCTGCTGGATGTGTCGGTATGAGAGAAATGTTTGTCGACTTTTTGGCAAATTGGACTCCATTAACTGCCACTGACTTGACTTGACTTGACTCAGACTTTATGCAAAACTTGACCTGGTTTCTCAGCGGCGGCGGTTTTGCTAGAATTTCAACCTTCATTTCACAAGCGGCACTTTAAATGTCAGCATGTAAATGTAACTCCTCAGTTCTGCCCAGCACAAGTGCAGTCAGGCGGGAGCTGGACTACAGGTGAACCAACTGTATTCAAATATTCAAAATTCAGATCATCCCCTATGTATATATACACAACCAGATGTGGTCCCACAGCTCAATCATAAGTAGTGTATCAGTGTGTGTTGCTGTGCTGAGGCCTCACCTTCTCTCTGCTGCTGTTGGCGGTGATCGATCTCTGCGTGGCTCCTCTCAGCGCCGTT
Organism: Oplegnathus fasciatus; assembly: GCA_003416845.1. Taxonomy (NCBI): domain Eukaryota; kingdom Metazoa; phylum Chordata; class Actinopteri; order Centrarchiformes; family Oplegnathidae; genus Oplegnathus; species Oplegnathus fasciatus. The sequence goes on from NTHP01000532.1 coordinate 227,043, forward strand.
CTGTAGTTGTAGAAATTGCTGGAAGGATCCATCTGGTGCTATAAAGAGAAAAATACAGAGTCAGTTTGAGCACAAGCTAACCTCTGATCAAAAACCCCACAAACAAACAAGCTGTTGTTCAAATATATGTCATCACATTCAGCCCGTTGAAAGTACTACTTCCTGTTGTGGTGCAGTGACTTAAACATTACTGGTTTGCAAAGAAAGGAAAAGTCACAGAGGGGATAAAACGAGAAGTCGGCAGCGCCTGAAACGATTAGCCGACAGACAAAAAAGAAATTACTTCAATTGATTAATCGTCATTTATTGATTTTTAAAAGTCATTTATGGATCAAAACTGCCAAATATTTTGAAAAATGTCAATGTGAGGATTTGATGCTTGATGGATTTTGGACTACTGGTTCAAAAACAAGCAATTTAAGACGTCACATTGGCCTCTGAGAGCTTTTAATTGCCATTTTTCACATTTCATTTTTTTTGACATTTCCTACAATAAATGATTAATCAAAAAGTAATGGATTTAAGATGATAATGAAAGTAATCATTAATTGCATAATTACCAAAAAGGTCATGAAATGTGTTACTTCCTCAAATTAAATACCTCCATCCTGTAAACAAACTGGCACACCAGAATTTAGTAACTCAAACTGTCAGTGTTGTGACACAAGCCTGTAAGGTCTTGTGGTGGGGGAATGAGGAGATAGATGTCTGTAGAAGTCTGTGACTTCGAACAAAACCGAGGAGCACATTAACTCCGCACAGCCATCACAGCAAGTTATGACTCTGTGGGACTCGAAGTTCAGGATTCTCCTCAAATAAGGCTCACAGGGACAAAACGGGAGGGTAAAAGGAAATCATCAAAGGTGTAAAGAGGTGAGGAGGTGTGTGATTGACAGAGAGAACGACAAACAGAAGGAGGAAGACGGAGATGAACTCCGGTGAGACGTGAAGGGAACCCAAAGAACTGAGTCTTTGAAAGAGGAGATCTGAGGTGGAGACGAGTCAGGCTGGGACCCTCTCCGGGATCCGAAAGCTTTCAAAGAGCCGACTGAAGGCCTGTTGGGCTCAGAGAGCGCCTTCCCTGCAGTATCTGTTTTTCCTCAGGTACCACAGGGAGGGGGCGGGGCGGGGGCTGTGTGTGATTTGCAACCCAGTTACACCTCAACATCTGGGGCTTCCTGCATGCTGGACTCCCACTCCCTCCACCTGCCTTCGTCCCCGTGGATTCGTCAGCTCAATATGTTGGATGTCAGATTTGCTTGTTTGTTGCCATTTCTAACTCTTTAGATTACTGCTACTCTGTCGTATTCACTTGATCCCTTTTTTAACCATTACATGTTAATAAGAAACTGGGAGAGAGTCTTGCTTTTTGGGGCTGAAACCAAACCTGTTTGTCACAAGTTCCCTGTAAAGTAAAATAAATGCTCCAGTACAAACTAATTTCTTGATTAGTAATCGCAGAAGTTTCAACAGAATATCAACGTCTTCACACGTTCAGTTATTCTGCTTACACGCCGACTCTAACGGTGTGTATCCACGTGTGTGAGATCGGTGCGAGTCTCTGCTCTCCCACTCAGATTCATGTTCGCAAGAGCTTTCAGCACGACCGCGCTTATCTGTCTGTCATTACACTTAACCCAACAATTCACTGACAAAAGAAGAGGCTCCCCACACACTCCCACAGCACAGTTAGTCATCAGTGTCGAACACAACAAAACCAGAGCTGCTAATATGTGTGGGCACACAGGAAAACACACACATAGTGCTAGAGCCAGACGATTAAAACTGAAGAGAAGACAACATAGAAAATGTTGAAAACTGCAGCTTTTAGGTAGAAAAAATCAGTGTTTGTCCTTGGCAGACGGCTCTATTATGTCCATTTGCTGAGTTTTATAACTGTGTGCGACTCCAAATTTCAACCTTTTCAGGCAAACTTACTTCTAAGATGTCAAACTTGGCGGTTTTGACTTTACTCCAGGTCTTCTTGAGCCGGGACACGGGACTCATGTTCATCCCAGCTGCGAGACGGACACAACAAGGAAAAAAAGACAATGAGAGAGATATCACACATCCAAGAAAACACCCAAGCATGATGGCTTTGACACATGGCATTTTCCCATTCAGCTAGACAGACGCACATCCCCCCCCCCACCCTTCCTCCCATGACAGTCATCCTTTAACACCCCCTCCCTTTCTTTCTTTCTACTGTTGTTTCTTCTGATGCAGCGAGGCAAAAGGCCGCAAGAACAATGGAGTTAACACACGCCTCGTTTCCCCTCCCAGAGCTCTGCTTCCCATATGGTAATCCTGTGTGTGCGTGCCCGGTGCAGGTTCAGGCTCCGAGGGTCACCGTCAGAGCAGAGCAACAACACAAACCAACCCTCGAGCAAACAAAAGAGCTCACAGACAGAAATCTAAAACTCTAAACAGCTAAGCCTCGTTTTCTTTCTGAACTCGCTCCACTTCCCAGGAGACAGTTTGAGTTTAACATGACACCTCAGCGCTGAAGGGCCAAAACGAATGAAAGTCCGACCACAGCGGCATGTGACAGTGTGTGTCAGAACGTGTCTCGCCTAGGAAACAGCTCCATCTACTCACAAAGACGCCAGTGTGTGTGTAAGGACAGGTGTTGGCTGTAGTAGTCGCCCCGCTGGGACACACACTCCCCTTTATGAGAACATTAATATATTGTTGATGTCTTCTCCTTTTCAGCACTGACACAATGTCGCCGGAGCAAAGAGGAGACGCTGACGGAGCGTTTTGGTTTTTATTTAAAGGGTCAGTTCACCCAAATCACACACACAAAAAAAAACCACATTTCTCACTTTATTTCAGAGGTATCTGTGTACCATGCAGAGAGTTTTGGTTTTATTTGATGAAGTTTTGACATAAGCGTCTACACTAGAGGTCTTTACGGTTCCAGGACGTGGTCGGCTTCAGTCTAATTTAGATTGGGTGGGTTTCTGTTCCTTATGGGCCTGACTGTCAACACGGGGCCAGTGTCATCAAATTTACAACATGTAAGTTGATACAAGCGACATGTACTGCTACCCTTTTCAACCACTGCTGCTTCCTGGTCTGGTGTTCTCCCTCTATTTGGGTCTGAATTGAGTCTAATTATTTTTTCTATTTTCGGATCAGTTCTTACTGTCCTTGGGTCCTTATTGGGTCAGATCTGATTTGGATAGGGAGAAAAACTCAAGAGACAGATATCTCCAAACCCGGAATAATAAAACCAAAAAACTCTCTTCCTGACTGGAGCTAAAGGTGAATAAGAAAATTTGCTTTTCGTAAATTTCACTAGCATGCTGTCTAACCCTGGTGGCTCCCTGGAGACGAGGCTGGTGGAGAAGGGATTTGCCTGTGGCATTCTCTCTCTTTCTCTCAGGGGAGAGAGACAGGGAACAGCTGGCACTCCAGTATCCTCCACTCCGCTCCGCTCTACCCCCTCATCATCCCATCCTCCCTTTCTGCCTCCCCCTCCTCCCTCGTGCGCTCACACTCTCTCTGGTCAGTGTTGACCATCTGCCTGGATGGTTTGTTCTGCGTCCTCTTCCAGCTGCCTCCCCCCCTCTCTCTCTGCTCTGGACACACAGATCCTCCCCACCATCCACCCCCCCTCAGGCCTGTGAGGATGACCAGATGCCCTCTCCTCTAAACACTGGAACATCTCTGGGATCCCTGGAGCCCGTCGGCTGGACCTCCAGCGAGGTCTCTAAACTGTCTGAGGTGCTTTAGGGCTCTACGTGCGTCTTAATTATTTTCAATCTTTCTTTAACCTTGGTAGTTTTGACTAATGTCATCTGTTTTTTAGGAACATATTGACACACATTCACACCTGGAAGCTGCTCAGTACAACCAGAGTCTAATCTGCTGGCCACTGAGCAGCTCCACTGGAGCAGTTTGGGGTTAAGTGGCTTGCTCAGGGGTAAGGGGCGAAATGAGAAAGAGGCAAGAACTCAGTTTTCAGTTTTTTCAGATTGAGGCAGCAACTTTCCAGCCAATAGTCCACTTCTTTCTGCTCAGCCATTGGATATCCAACTAAACTGACATTTTAGAACTGGATTTTATACTTTTGAGAGCTCACCTCTTTAACAACACATGGTGCAAGAAGGCCAAAAAAAATCTAATATAGCCAAACGAGGGCTCTGCACACAGGGCCGGTAAAGTCAAGTTAAGGCACTATCTCTACTCTCACTGTCACTACTCACAAAATAACTCTCAGGGGGCACCTATTTGTAAGATTTAAGGAATTTGGGTTTCCACAGTACCCATGATACTCTGCAGCTAATGTATGAGTGTATGTGTTGTTTCTGCAAATACAAGCAGTCAAATGTCTACGCCAGAAAGCCCGGAGATAAACTGTCGCCGAGCGTTTCCCTCTTCCGACCAAATTCTATTAAGACAATTATCTGCATGAACTGCAGCTCTGCCGCCGAGTCTCACTGATATCATTAGACTGAAGTAAATTACGTAAGTTGGAAATGAACTGAGACAAAGTCATGAGAGGTTACTGCTACAGGGGGAGATTACATCGCCGCACGAAATTCTCACTGAACAACAAATTGCATTTACAACGCTGATCTGATTTACTGATGATCGAAAGAAAACAGCTCTCTGTGCAGGAGCGCAGATCGCAGGGAACAAGTGCAGAGTCCAAATGAGACTGACACAAGTTAAAAAATGAGACACCCGTCGGTGAAAATCATTTCTCGGCTGTGGGATATTATCTAAAACCATTCACTTATGAATCAGTTACATTTTACAAGGTTTAATCATTTGAGTTCATTAGAGTCTGAGACTTTAGGTGACTGCTTGTCATGTTTTCTCAGAGGGAAGGAAAAAGAACACCAACTCACATATGATGGCCATGAGGGAGTTAAAGTTGCCGATGTTGAAGCATTCGCGCGCCACGTCGATGAAGAACTCGATGACTCGAGCTCGGTGCTTCTTCTTCACAGGCTGTTAACCAAATGGAGAACATAAAAAAAAAACTGCATTAGCCCTCAGGACTAACTGCACTGTCTGGTTAATGTGTTTGTTGGAAATCAGGTTGTTTACTAAAAGGTGTATTATTACTATTATTATTAAAGTACTATGCAGAAAGTACTAAAGTTTGCTTGTACTTTATTCCAAGGTGACATATTAGGTAATCTTTTTTGCACTCATTTCTGGTAGTGATGCTGAATTTGCCTCCTAAATGACTAGCTGATTGCCAGAAAAAAAAATATTGATAATCAATTAATCATTCAAGTCATTTATTAAGCAAAAAATGCCAAATATTTGTTGTTTCGAGCTTCTCAAATGTGAGAATTTGCCATTTTTCTCAGTTTTTAACTTGAATATTTTCGGGTACTCTGTATTGGATAAAACAAGCGTTTTGCTCTGCGAACTTGTGAGGGCATTTTTCACTGTTTTCTGACATTTTATTGACTAAACTATTGATAGAAAAAAGTAATTGATAAATTATTTGATGATGAAAATAATCAGTAATTGCAGCCCGATCTTCTTTTTTCCTCCTGAAAAGGACACAGCTTTCACAGTGAACTTGGCCCCGTGTTCATTACTCACCATGCAGATTTCTGTAGCCACCAGATAACTGAGTCTGTTGAACCATTCAACATAAGCTTCCAGGTTGCTGGCCTTCTTGTGATCACTGAAGCAACTCTGCAACAACAACAGACTTCCAATTAGCATTTAAGGTAATTGCAAAGCAAAAATAGTGCTGAACTGGAAAAATAAAGCTGATATTTGCTTTTTTTTGGCCTTTCCTCAGTCAATGGATCACTGAGCATAAAAAATAAACTCTTGGATAAGTGGACCTGTGTAGCCAATCACGCTCAACTTCACTCTGCTTCTATAAGCACAATAGTGGCCAATGTTATTCACATTATGCATGCTGGTCCTTTGTGTGGATTCCTCTTGATCTAATTCCACACATTCCTTTGGCCTTACGCCACTCGCCCCCATGTAGTATTTCCCGCCAGTGGACATGTCGCATTTTAACATGCAAACACACACTCACACACAAACACACACAGAGTTATTCTGTCTTTTCCAAGTGGCTCATTGGGGGTACGAGGCGGGCTAGCCTGAGGCACAAAGGCGGCCTTAACCCCCCCCATCACCTCACTTCCAAAAAGGGGCTGTTGCCTAGCAGCCGAACGCCAGACAAGAGAACCCACCCCCAGACACACACACTCACACACACCCCCCTTCCCAAAACAAACCCCTGGCAGCAGTGGTTGCTAGGAGATGAGGTGCATGCATGCCCATCCCGTCCAGACACCAGGATGATCTGAGGAAATTGTCGACGAGGTGTGTCCGAGTGTGTGTTTCTGAATGTGTGGATGTGTGTGTCTGTGTGTGTGTGTGAGGGGCGGATATTTGGTCTGCTGCTACAGTCTAGAAATCACCTGCCCTCACTTTGACCTGTGCGGCGGCCAGTCTGCGTGTTGTGTAAACTTAACATCCGTCTGGAAGAGAAACTAGGCCGTCTCACTTCTAACCCACACCAGACGGAGACAAATCAGGTCTGCACACAACATTGCATAACTACTGTGTATGCTTCTCTTATCTGGTGATTTATTCTTACAAAAGGAATGCAGACGTTACCTTATCGTTGTCCAGAGGGTCTTTCTGGACGAAGGCCTGGACGAATTCTTCGGGTCCGATGTAACTCAGTCTCTCCTGAGAAGGAAGGAAAAGGGAAAATCAACTCCCTGCATCCATCTTTAGTTCAGTGAATGTTGATGAATGTTCTGCAAGAGTTTGCATCACCTTCAAAATCAGCACTTTAAAGAGGCCTTTGAGGAATCATTAAGGGTTTTTGTGGTCGTGGCCATAATGGGAATTGTGAGACTGTACGCTTTGAAAGAAAAATAAAACATTCTTTCTCTTTGAAATGAAAAGTTGAATTCTTGAGCAATAAATCAGGCAGTAGCTCCCAGTTAATGTTAGCAAAGTTCAGACTGATATTGTTGTTTAACTGACTCTATGGCTCTTCTTCTGTTACACTACATTTTAGCATTTACCATTATCCTTTCGGTGCCACTTGTGGCCACAGCAGCTGGCATTCAGTTAAGTGGGCTTAATGGATCTTTTCTGTGGTAGAACCTGATGATTAATAGGTTCATTTCCATTAAAATGTTGCAAAACTTTTAAGCTAATTTCTAAAATTTCAGCGAAAATATTCCGTCAACAACACACAGGGTGTGACTAGATTACATAATTAATCAAGCACCAATAACTCTGATCTATAAAATGGGATTTCATTCCTGCCTCACACCTAAGATGACATGTGGTTTTTTTTTTAATGAATGAATTTATTCTTCTGAACATGGTGTTTTCATCTGAGACTTTTTTGGACTTTCTGGTGGAGCATATTTGCAGCAAAACGTGAATACTTTGACTACAGTAGAAGAAGCTAAAAAATACTCCAAATGGCAAGGTGTATTTGAAAAATTTGCCCTATTTCCAAACTTCTGTAGGTTGCACTGTTCTTTAATGCACAAACTAAAAATGTGCATAAAAACATTCAAATGGAAGTTTACCTTTTTGGATCTGGGAAGAAACCCTTGATCAACCTCTGGTTTTTCAGATTGACTGATTTATGTTTTTTTTCCAATGGCAAACTGACATAATGAACATAAAGCTGTGGTCAAACAACGCTGTTTAAAATCAATGCTGCGATAGGTCGGACGTGGGAGGAGCTGTGGCGTTCGGTTCACCTCGCCCACCACATTGATTTCTAATCCGTCATACGTGTCAGCTCTCCCCTCTCTCACATGTTCTCTCCAGAATCGATTTGGTCTTATTCTCTTTGGCTCATGTGCCGATATGAGTGTGAGTCACGGGCAGGATTTCTGATTGTTCTTTGGAAGATGACATTTACATCTTAATTTGGTTTGACATGTCACAACAAATGATTGATTTGATGTAATGATTTAAACTGATTTTTAAGATGAGACAAATGAAAATTAGGCCTCTGGGCCAAGTCTGGCTCAATTACAGATTTCTGGAGATCAATGGGCACTGTCCTTGACAAAAAGGAGTAAAAATAGTAGATAAATAAATAAAAAAATAAACAAAAATATATATGGAAGAGTCATACAACATCTGGACTGCTCTCACCAGTTCTATGTGCGTGAGCTGTTGGGCGACAGTGAATGGGTCGTTGCAGATGGACAGCATGTCTCTCTGGATGGCCGCTTGGGGCTTCGCCTTAAGAGCCGTCAGTCGCTCGGCTGCCGTGGCGTTGATCTTGACCAGCGCCTCCTCGTACTGGCTGAGCACCGTCAACCTCCTGATCAGGCCCTGGCTCATCTGGCCGACCGCCTTCCTGTAAACCTGATGGAAGGATGGGGGAAGGATAGCAGGAGGAGAGAGGTGGAAGGAGTTGGTTAGAACTCAGTGTTTAAGGGGCTTCAAAAGGGTTTAATTTCATTTGGCAGTCACTTGGGAATCCAACATATTCTTTGATGTTCTGCAAAACTTCAGCAAATGAAGGTTCTTTTCATATGACGAACTCTCTTTGCATCACTGAGGAACCTTATCCATGAGCTATGGCTTTGTTTTCCTGTTCTCAGGCTCTGTACAGGTTTGAAACGCGGTGGAGACACTGCTGTTAGACACAGCTACATCACTTTTCCATTAGGTTTGGTGACTGAGAGCACGAGAAACACGGAGATAACGGAGATAACTAGAACAAGACAGCTGAGAGTGATATAAATTCGACCAAAATCTCCAGTAGCATGCGTGCAGCCACTTTGTTTAGCTCAGCTGTATGCATTTTAGGTTAATCCCTAACCACTCATCTGTGGTAGAGAGTGATAACAACCTCAGTGGAATTTACAACACACATGTTGACTACATGTCAGCAGAACTGACTGCAAACTGATGCCAGCTCTCAGCCCAGACCACAGAACGACCCTCAAAATGTGGTATTTCTTTTGCAGAAAGGCATCTTTTCAGTCATGCACTGGGTGGGTCATTCACAATGTTACGCAAGCCTCTCCCTGCCAGGCTCATTAAGGCCTCTCAGCTCAACAGGGGCAGAAAAGGGAGACCCTTGACCTCTGGTCGAGAGGTCGTCCTGTTTTGAACCTTCCCCTGGACTCAAAACAGGCCACGATTAGATAATTGCTCCATCACTGACACAGTTTAGTTGCATAAGAGGGTCTACAGAGGGTAGAAGGACATGTGTGTTTGATTTTATGTATGTGAAAAAGACTGTGTGTTATTGTATGAATGTGGAGGATCCTGTTCGTGGCCCCTTTCCACACCGCCGGTATGAGCTGCCCAAAAAATCTGAGGTGACGAGGCCCCTTTTCTCACGACCACATCCCTCCTCCCTGAACTTTCTGCCAATTCAGCCTCCAGAATCTGGGTTCTACAAACAAGACTCCAGTTCAACAGGGTGGGAAGAAACACAGCTAGCCTTATAATGGATGTGGAGGCCCGGTGCCTAGACAGCAATCAAGTGTGAGGAGTCGGTGCGGCGCTCAAGCACTTGGGAAAAATGAGCGGACTCTCTTCACTCTGCTGGAATCAGTCAGGATGGGACCTTTTCTGAAATTCACTTCCCAGGGCGTGACTAATGCATCTGTCTGTGGGTGACGTGGCTGTGATAGGTGTGATGGCACATGAACAGACACATTCACATGTCAGCCAATCAATTGCGGCTCTGTGGATATTGCAGTTTTGGCAAGGGGTGATTGCAAGAGCTCAGGACAGACAGAAGAAAAATGAAGTTGTAGAAAAAAATGAGGAATCAGATAGTAGTGGGAGTCTAGACGGACCGGTGATCAGAGAGACGAATTATTTTTAAATAATTTCTGCTCCTTTTCCAGGTGCATAAAGTTAACTGATGATCCTACCACAACCCTGACCCATTAGAGAAGCTGGAACCAGATCATTATTGCTTGAAAAGTGACTTAAACGATCCACTGAGTATCATCATTTTTGTTGATTTATCTCCTCTTGATCGATCAGTCGTTTTGGCATCAGATCCATCCCCTGCACTACCAGTCCTGGACACAGCAGACAGCTAATTCAGCACTAGTTGCATGAAATAAATGTTAAAAACATAGATAAATTTAGTTTAGTCAATTCTGATAATCAATTACTTGTTGAAGTTATTAAAAACACCAAATATTCTCTGGTTCCAGCTTCTCAAATGTGAGGTTTTTGGGAGTGTTGGTTGGACAAAGTGAGCAATTTTAAGGCATCATGTCGGTCTTGGATTTTTTACTATTAAAAGAGATTAATCCAAAAAATATGGAGAGATTAAAATATATCGAAAATAATAATTAGTTACGGCCTTACATGAAATACCTTCATTCAGACAGTGTAATATCAGTGTAAACACTGTATACACTTAGCTAATGCTTGACCACACCTGCACAGTTGGACAACAGTGAGACACGCCACCAGTGAAAATCGCTCCAGTTGCCACTTCAAAGTCAGCCATCTGCTGTAGCTTCTGTCCCCACTACAAACCGAGGACGGGCCAGGGTCGGATAAATATAGTCACAGATCTTGGAGACAACAGCATGCCTGACATTTCTAAGCAGAGGGAGTCACATTTGCTCATCAAAACTATTGGCGTTACGAATGAGGGGGCCTAGCAGGGGCACCCTGTTCCCTACGCTATCGACCCTGGCAGCGGTCCTGAGGTGGCAGACGGCTGCTCAGTGCAAGTCACCACGACTGAGCGCGTGGATGGTTCATGCCATCGTGAGTGGTGTTACTTCCTGCGGAGCACCACCTGACCCACACTAAAGGCTTGACTGTTTTTAGCAGGTTAGCCAAGCAGCACTAATGAACAGAAAAGGTGCACTGCGCAGGACTATTTTATCTACAAACACATTCATGTTGCCAAGTCACGATGGGGCAGAAATACCTCCTAACCACCTGACTAAGATGCACTAGCACTTAGCATTAATTTAATGTCCAGGTTAATTCTTGAGACATTCCAGCCAAGTCCAAGTCAAGTAAATTGCAAGTCTTTCAGGTCTCTGAATGATGGCCATTTAAAGTTAAGTCTTTAGAGTCTTGACCAGCCAAGTCTCAAGTCCTTATTTTTATAAGTCTGACTTGAATCTTAAGTCTCAAATCTCAAGTCTACAGCTCTAGAAATTGCTGACTTAAAGCACAAGAGAGGAATCTGCCTGAAAGTCTTTTATTCAAAGGGCAATGAGGAATTAACCTCTAAAAGAGTGCAGATATTGAACTTCCCAGAGCAACTTTAAACGTACAGTGCAGTGGCACCTGTCATAGAAGGGTACTGGGCATGCACCGTTTGGATTAAAAACAGTAATGTTTGTCCAGACATCTGCCTTATATCAAGTGTACCAGGCATCCAATCTGGATATATAATGTGGGATCTGTTAAATCAACCTAACTTATCATAATAAAGCGAAAACAGAACTCAGAGCAAAATAAAAACTGCACATTTTGAGGGAAGGCAAGAACTCGGTCCACCAAATGAGGTCGGATCAAGATCACAGCGCTTGTTTTCTTCTCGACTGCTGCTTCCCTATATATCCAACCACATCCATAATGACAGTCTTACTACAGAGATCAAGGTCCTGGAATGTTTTGAGTGTGGTCTGGACACGACTTTGACCAGATGTTCGGGGACATCTATTCTGGACTCAAACCCTTTCCCAGAGTGCTGCGGTCCACGCTCTGAAGAAACGGCATCTAACTCTGTACCCAAGACCTGCTTATGGTCAGACATTTGTGTTTTGTTTTCAAAACATGATTTGGAGAATCTGTGAGAAACATGAATGCATATTAGTTCTGATAAAACTCTTGTTGTTGTCGCCGACTACTTCCTAAAACTTAAACAGCTGGACTTGGAAATGTCCCGTAGCGTTCGCACTACCCGGAGCGAGGAATCATGTTTCATTATCACGGGTTATCATCTATGGATATATGAATAAACAATATCACAGCTTTACTTCCTCTGCATTAGCTTGTGGCAATTTGTAAACCCGAGGCACCAAAGCTTTCTTAAGAGCTATTAATTTGAAAAACCATTCTTTGTCACGCTGTGCTAATCATGAGCACACGTGCCTGTGGCTTACATGATATCACAGCACATCTGCAGGGTTGCTTTGTCAACACAGTTCATGCTGTACATCTTGTGTTTGTAGCCTTTATCTGTTCACTAAAAGAGCGTTTTTCTGTCAATGCCATATGTCTAAAATTCTGTTAATACCGGGTCAATCAAAGGCAGCATCAATTAGGTTTCCCACACAAATTATTAAGAACAGTCCATGCCTTTAAGACAAACTGATGGTAATTTTGAGAAGCCGTCATTCGTATCAGTTACGTAACAGCATGGAAACTCCAGCAGTTGAGCAGGTTATTAAAAAGAAAAGAAATTGAAAGTAAAAGTTAAAATTATTACACAATCTGCCTGTTAACGTTCACCTACCATGGTACAACATAGTCGCCCTTGCACACAGATTTTCTATCCCTCTATGAGGGATTATAAACAACTCTTTGGATGTTATCACTTTCAATTTCACCTCCAAATAAGTGGGTTAGATCATAAACAAACGTGAGACCAAATATAAACTAAACATGAATGAATGTGTGGAGAAATGTCTGACCGCTGATGGTCCTTGTTTTGTTCAAACTCATTTGTAGCGACGATCATAAACTTAAGATAGGAAAGATGGCTAAAATGAAAAAATAGATAAACAGGTTGTAAAAAAAATTAAAAGATGGGACAAGGCTACATTATTAGCTAATGGTTGTAAACATTGATAAGCTAGAAAAACAAGGCAAAAAATGAGGCACGTGTTATCTTATTTTGTTAAATGTACCGAGCATGATATCACCTCAATGGAAAGTACCAGGGAATCTTGTGCTAAATGGCTTTCTGTTGCCTCGAGGCCAGAATTGATTTCAACCATCAAAAAAATCTTTGGAGGGGTGGTGTTAATGCCAACTGCAGCCAATCTACTGTGAAATCAAAAGATGTTTGTGTGACCATCAAAAGACTGAGAGAGTGTCTATTACTGGTTGTTAGTTAAGATGTGTTTTATGTCTGGGGGTTGCACGAGGAGAGCAGATATGGGGAGCTGTAAATGTGTCATGTGAGAAACGTATTGATTTCTAGATTAAATCAGGATCAATACTCGTGCTTGTAATATTGATGAGTCATGTGAAACCCGCATTAAAAACACTGTTGGTGGGTGGGTTGTGTTTTTCTTGTCTTGAGCGGTGAGGGAGGGATGTCTTCTATCAGGACAGATGGCTGTTTGTGTCTTCCATCAGTGTCTGGTCCTAACAAGCCCCTGCTGTCTTATCATTAACACCGACCCCCCACCAAAATACACACACTTAACTCGGACACGCAACTCATTCCCAAGCAGAGCACACCAAAACACATGTGAAACCATCAGGACATGCACTGAAAGAACCCTGATTCATGATGACAATTATTGTTCAGGCCAAAGAAAACTGAAGTGGGAACATTACCACTGTTGACAAGGAGGGAAAAGAACAACTGGAGCAGGAAAAGATAAAAACTCCCCCAAGAACCACTGCCAACCACCACCGTTTCTACGGTACATTTCTGTTTGTGTACAGATTAAACCGATGCTCTCATCTAACTCTTCCCAAAGTGCTGAACTGTTCCATCAGGTGTGTGCAGGTCATTTTTATTAAACTCATCTTTTAATTGTTACATTAACCAATGCTACTTTCGCCATTGAGATGAAATGCTAACATGAGTCAACGCTTGTCAAAACAACGTCTCTGTGTCTAAATGTCCAACAGTGGACGGGTCTGCATGTGCAACAAAGATAACAGAGGGCAGAGGACAAACACAGTTCTACTCCACTAAAAAAACTAACTTATCCAAACAGCGCAGCGGAGGCTCATGACGCGCTAAGCCAGTGACATTCAGCTCTGCAGCAGAAGAACAATTCAAATGCTGCCTAGGAGAGAGCACCGCAAAAAAGACGACAAAAAAGCCACCTAGCCTGTGAACAATGGGGCTTTTCTCTCAACTCAGCCAGCCTCAAAAACTGCTTTGTGGCCAGAGATACCCCCTCCACCTCCCTCCACTGCTATCAGCAAAAATCTGCCTGTGCCTGTAGCTTTGCTGCATGTGCGGTCTACAAAACAGCGCACCACCGCTTGTGATAACACCTAAACTAAACATGTAATCTAATCAGCAGGCAGGTCTTTGTCACTTAGCTCATTTAGTATAACTTTTTTGGTGAAGAAATAAAAGAGCGAGGGACTGACCTCGTCTCCACTGGCCAGCCGGTGGGTCAGCTCCTTCAGGCTCCGCATCATCCTCTCGTCCCTGAAGTCGTATGGGAAGGTCTCCGTCCACTCTGTCAGCAGCTGGAGGATCTTGGGAGCGATCTTCCTGACTCTCATCTGACAGTGAAGGATAAACACATAAGTAGTGAGTTAAGAGTAGGGAGAACCAAAGGGATGTGTAAATGTCTAGATCTTGCAGTAGGTTCACAGCCGTGTTGGAACACAATATTCCACTGATTCCTACAGTTCATGAAGAGGAACTAGAAATTTGATACAGCTAAATAGGGATGTTTTTCTTGTGCATACCTTGTCAGCTTGGGGATCGCTGAGTCGCTGTTGCTCCATGCACAGGTGACACACCTTCGACATGAGCTCGTACGGGTGGATAAAGAGGCGAGAGCTCAGCAGGAAGGTGAAGATGTACGTCCTCTGTGGAGAGAAAAGAAAATAAGTTTACGACAAAAGCTAAATCATGAAGACAAATTGATCATTTAAGTTGGAAAAAGGGTTTTTAAAACCACATGAAATCAAAACTCACCAGGGGGAATGATATCTTAACAAAATGTATAAATAGCAAGAAGGGGGAGTTGAAACTTTTAATCCCTGATGTACGGAAAGAAAAAGAAATGCAAGACAAGATAGACAACGAAAATGAAAGTGACTTTGGCACTTGACAGGGTCTCAAAGCACCTGAGACAGAACAAGAAGAAAACAGGCTTTACCTCCTTACTTTGATGAAACTGCTAAAGGAAAAGAAACCACCAGGGATAAAAATAAAAAAAAAAGTAAAATGTAAAGAACCAATACTCACATCTGGATAATAGTCCACATTTGGGACCAAGTGGTGGATGAGGGCCTCCAGGGATCCGGACGCCAGGTTGTTGTCATGGTAATAGAGGCCGGGGTAGCCTTCCTCCTTGGTCTGGTACAGGTTCTTGTTGTAGCCGCTGGTGTTCAGCTGCCCCGTAAACGGTGGTGTCTGAGGCATGTTGTCCTGCAAAGAGAAAGAGGACAAACACAGGAACAGTCAGTCAGGACTCCAACTTCTTCTCCGATAGATATTTCACCACAGACGCTGATGCAGGACGGCCAAACAAATCCAAAATAGCTCTCAGACACAAACACAGACGGCAAAGGTTTGTTTGGGAAATGGTTTGGACGTGGTCAGCACCCTTCCTCCCCGCGATCCCTGCCGTCCATTTTAAGCTCTCTGGGTTTGGGTTTAGTTTAATTGGATGTACAAATGGTTGACTGAGAAAGAGTTGAAAAGCAAACTGTGGTTGAGACACAGAAAGTACGAGAGAAAAGAAAAGCAGGAGGTTCGTGAGTCATCTGTATTACAATGAAGAATACTCGATTAGACAGCTCACAGGCGCTTTATTCAGTTTTGACCCCACTGAGCTTTAAAGGGAATTGAACCCTTGCTCTACAGAATGGTGGCAGGTTATAGCCAAAACATAACTGCAGGTTAATAGTGTGTATCGTCCCATAAGCAGCAGCCTTTAACTGTTGGAAATAACCAAATTCTCAGAAAACAAAACCGATCACGGTTTCAGATTTCACATTTGATGCTATAAATCATCAGCACGACATTTCATTCATTCAGAAAGCCTTCTGACTCACAAAGAGCTGGTACTTAATGACAGAGCTTATAAGGAAAGTTCTGTAAATGTGCTTAAACACGCAGGCGTAAAAATGAAAGTACGCCAAAAACGTGTGAGAGCTTGTGAGAGATTCTGCACCAAACTGAAGCCCTGCAGGATGTCATGACACTTGTTTTACCCTGAAAGCACACTGTGTGATCACGTTGATCACTGCTGCTGTGTGTGTGTGTGCGTGCATGACACGAAGCGAGGAGGAGTGTGTGTGTGTCCAAGAGGCAGAACAAATCATGATGCGGGGTAGAATATGACAACTGGTGGAGCACATGTACAGTCCTGTGTTAGGGTGCTGGTGTCCTACTCCTACTCCTGCAGCATAATCCACCTCTCACTGATCCATACGTTCCAACCAACCATTGCTTAGTCAGTAACTCACCAGATACGGTACTGCCGAGCTATGAGGAGGTGATAGCACGACACACAATTATCATAGAGAAAGTAAGGTTTAACAACATTAGCTTCCAAAAGCTACTGGTAAGACCAAGACCTGTACCAACAAAAACAGTTCAGTGTACTGAACTGAGCAAAGGTGCATTTTACTGCTTGTGAATTCAACCGCTCATTTGGAAGAGAAGGAATTTGTTATTTCTGTTTTCTAAAGTTACATAGTCCCGTTTTAACCCTCATACAGCCTTTTAAAGAACAGAGGACCATCATAATATCCTCAGTTTCAGGTCTAAAACTCAAACTGGTCCTCACAAAGATAGAACAAAAAGCTCACACACACACACTTTCCTCTGCCAGTCTACCAGCCTCCTGACCCCTGAACCTGGCACTTTAGCTCCATCCCATGCCAGGCAGACTTATGGCTGGGGAAACACAAAGGGCCTTTTCACAGTAGGGGGGGGNNNGGGGGGGGGGGGGTGGCGCAGGGTGCAACAACCCCGCCCCCACACACCGTCACAACCCTCCACTCCCCCACCTCCTTGACAATATGCTGCCCCATGGCCGCCTGCCGAGTCAGGAAGCCTTAAAGGCTGATGCACTGCAGTGCTGCCAGGGACGGATGCAGGGATGCCAGGAGGTATAAACTGCACCTGCCCACACACGGGCACGAGTAGTTCAAATACATTTCATCGTCCTGTGATGTCATTTTGGTTTGCAAAGGAAGCTTACAGAAAGAAAATCAAAGGGATAAACATCTGCTGATCAGACCAGAGAGAGAATTAAAAGATATTAGCATAGCATATAGCATTTAATGGTCTAACAGTCTTGAGCTTAACCTTTAAAAAATCACATGTTCTGTTTGCTTTTGCAGGAACACGCAGCTCGATATAGATACCAAAACAAACCCTGCTTATTCATAAGTTCACTTAAAGCCTCCACCCACACGAGGCAAGCCATCCACCCTTCCACTTTCACACGCATGCCGCTCCATAACGCACGCGTGCACACACAGACCATCGCTATTATTCAGCCAGACAACCATGGCCATTTCCATGAGAAAGGAGAGTGTGAGGAGTCAGAGCACAGCGGCCCGAGCATCTGCTGCACCATGTGGCTTCCCCACAGAGAGGGAGAGACGGGGAGACCACGAGTCTGATGGAGGGAGAGAGAGAGGAGGGATACCCTGATAAAAGTCAACTGTTTTGGGATGCTTGTTTACTCCACTGAGGGTTTTTGCTAATTAAGTGCTCTTCTCTTAGCAGTATTGTACCACAGACTCATTTAGTTACTGTAGCATCCAAGTACAACCACAGACATCTACCGTCTCGAGAGCAGCTCTAAACGCGCCACTGGGGTTAAGATGAAAAGCACGTCAACAGCAGCAGGTGATCAAGGACTGAGAACACGTCTCATTCACTTTTCCCAGCTGGGATCTAAATCGCAACAACTCCCTGATCCCATGCTTGCTTTTTTACC
>NTHP01000532.1:245204-259871 GCA_003416845.1 Oplegnathus fasciatus
GGGGGGTGTTTTGGTTGGATGTAGAGCTCAAGTGATGAGTTGATCAACAGAAAATTAATCAAGAACAATCTTTGGTTTTACTTAATTAAATAAACATTTGGTTCCAGCTTCTCCAGTGTGAGGATTTGCAGCTTTTCTCCATCTCATAGCATTATTAACCGCATCCCACTGGGTTTTTTACTGTTGTTCAGACCAAATTGGAAGAGGACAACTAGTCCTCTGGGAAATTGCCATGGCCATGTTTCCTAATTTTCTGACATTTTGTAGACTAAACAATGAATTGATATGGCAAAAAAAAAAGTGGGCACACAGACACGGACCCTAGGTCGATGTAAAGTTCAACATTTCATTCCTGGTACCAGTTATATCGACCAGTTTAGTTGCACTGGGATTAATCTCAAGATATCTTGGACTTTCTTGGACTGAAGCTGTTGCAGATCTGTCGAGTCCAACCTTCATCTACTACAAATCCACACGGACACATCCTCTACAGGTGAAACTGAAATGAACCTCTCGTCGCAGGACGCATACTGAGAAAGAATTGGGTTTATAAAATCGAATACTGTGACGAGTTGTATTGAATCTTCAGAGTTGTGACATCTCTCTCCTCTCTGAAGTCTTTGAAAAGGCGAACAATTTGGATTAATCTCATGCTGCCAGGGGCAGGTGGGCTTCTTTGAAGATAAAAGCTGTGTCAAAAAAACCTTAGATAGAGGACACCAAGAGATCAGATGTTGCACTTTGTCTTCTTCTCTAATCTCTCAGTCTCTTGGAGAGCAGCACTTTTGCACTTGCACTTTTAAATGTGCTTTATTTATATAGTGCTTTTCAAAATTTGGGCATTACATTTCTTTACAGAAACAAGAAAGACCGAAAATAAAAGAATCTTAAAAGAAAGTAAAGTTTTACTCACTTACAAAGATTAGGGCCACTTTTGGCGATAACTGAGACCTTGTCCTCTGGCCAAAAAATGCTAATTAGTTTGGTTCTGTTCAGCAAGAGGATACCACCACCACCACCACCACCATCGCTATCTCAGCACTAAAGCCAAGAGTGTCTATTCTCATCTGCTCTGCTCCACACATGCCAGCTGCAGCCTTCACCATAATCCTAAAAACAAAGCGCAGGATGCTTACAAGCAGCGACAACTGAGACACACTGATTTACATTTGGCTTCCAGGTGTCGTGTGTAGTAGTAGTAGTAGCTGTGGTGAAGGCTGGGGGGACCACATGTCAGGTCCTCGGGCCTGACAAAAGCAAACTCTTAGCACGTTGCTGTTGGTTTAGCGTGGCCGCTGGCTGGGTGGCAGCTGAAGGTAAACAAACAAAATGCCACAGCTCGCCTCCCCACTTTAAGGGGGGTTTGTTTAGGTTGGATGGATGGTTTTAATTATAGCCTTGCTG
Organism: Oplegnathus fasciatus; assembly: GCA_003416845.1. NCBI lineage: Eukaryota > Metazoa > Chordata > Actinopteri > Centrarchiformes > Oplegnathidae > Oplegnathus > Oplegnathus fasciatus. Next base: position 246,609 of record NTHP01000532.1, read on the forward strand.
GTTGTGTGTGTGTAGCCATCTGCCTCAGTGCGTAACAAGAAGTCTGGTTTGGTCTTAAATTGGATTTAAAAACAGAGGATATTCAAATTTCTGTCTGTGTCTGCTCATTCACGAGTTAAAATATGTTTTTGTACTCTGCTAAAAAGCACAAAGCTGTAAACCGACATAGAAATTGTTGCTTTTGGGTGCAAATTTCTAGGAACCAAGAAATATTTTGATAAAATCACTTAGAAATTATCAGAATTCTCTTAGCCACAACCTTTAAACCGAGATATTCTTTAAATATTCACACTCAAGCCCATTTTTACGCTCATGCAGACTCTTTTCCCACTTTTTTTTTTACTGGCTAAAGACTCAACCGCTGATTATCACATGGCAGTGAGTCTCTCAGAAGATTGCCTGGCTCTGGAGCTGACTCAGGGATGTCTCGTGGTAGTCTTGAGGGGCTGGGACTTTCTCCCCTGCTTCCTAGTATTTACACTGAGAAGTAGTACACTCAGCTAAAACAGGCAATTTAGAAATGAAACTGAAAGACATTAATGTCATACTGATCATGTGCGTTGTATCATGTGGAGGTGAAATACGAGTTGAGGAGAAGGGAGAAAAAAAGGAACTTTTAGTTTCAGGCCGTGGTTCACTGAAAGGTTATAGAAATGTCAAAATATTTCCCTTTTTTGCCCTGTGGGGGAATTCTGAAACAGAGATGGACAGCAGCTTAAAAAGCACCAAACCTCCTCAGGCAAATGTCATATTAGGAGTAAAACCCGCCATTTACGTGAAATTACCTTCAGGCTGCAGAGCCGTCAGTGACATAAGCTTGCAGGTAATTTTGTCTCCAAACGTACGGGTGGGGCTGCTTCCCCAGAGGGGGAATGATGGAGCCTGGTCTCTCGCCTGCTCAAAATACAAGCTATCAAAGAGCCGACGGAGGCTCTTCCCGCCCTGCCCGCAGTGTTAACGACCGCTCGTGATGAGCGCCCATCAGCAGTTCAGAGGCTGTAAAGAAAAAAGCCTGAACACACAGAAAACCATTCCCATGGTCCCCGAGACATACACAAGCGGCCAGACACTCACGTTTACTGTTTAAGCACTTCCCTGATGCCATTTTCCTGAGAAATGTCTGAGATCTTCTCCGCAATCACTGAGTTCACAGGTCAAAGCAGTAAAGCTCTGAGATTGGTGATGTAATAAAACATCCTTCGCAGCCTCAACAGCAATGTGCTTGAGAAGTGGTATCCACAGAAATGAAAGCCGAAGAGAAAAAGTAGAAAAAGTGTTTTGTTTTTGCTTTATTGGGGCTGGAGAAGGAGGCTGTAGCGGTGGGGGAATGTTGTGAGACACTTTGAGGGACCAGCAGTAAATCAACAGCCCCCCTCCACTTCGTAAACACTGAAAGGCATGAGGAATCTCACTCATCCATGGCTTGAGGAAATGAGGGTGAGAGATAGCTGAGTGGCTGCACAAGAGGGCAAAGAGGCCACAGTGGAATAGTGGAAGTAGTCTAAATAAAGACGGCTGGTTGGTAGTGTTGTTTGAAGCTGGTGTGTGGTCAGAAGTACTTCAGACTAAAGTAGGCTGAAGAGTACTGAGTAAAAATACACCTGTCTTGGGGGGCTGCAATCAAAAGGTGGGACCAGAACAAAAACACAACATCTTCCCATCCAGCGTATTAACCAAAAGTGTGGACACATTATCACAGAGGAAGAAGGAGTGACATATCACAACTTCAGAGTGGAAAACAGACTCCAACAGCAGCAGGAACATGCACAGACCAGAAAAGAGAGGGCTCACCGCAGAGAAATCTTTGTCTCTCTCGACCTTTTAACCTTTTTCCACCACTCTGACCCGCCAGTAAGTCAGTCCAAACTCACACCGCGCAGCTAAACTTTGTTCAAACCACCAGAATTTTATTTTCCAACGTTTCCAAAGATATCAAAAATGGGAGTCTCGTGTTTGAATATTTCACTCAGTGAATAGATCCTAGTCTACAGAGTTTTCTATAAAATGCTGCAGATTGAACTGAGAGGACAAATGTGATTCTAACAGACACTTTCTGGACTCTCCTTTACACCTTATGATCACTGAAATCAGAAGAACGTGGACTTCACCAACAGCAGGACGTTAGTGTATAAAGTGCAGCCACTCGCAGCTCCTCCACCCTTCCTGACTACATCCACACCAGCAATGAGTGATGTACTACCAACAGTGTTTTAACCCGCACTAACGTTTGCAGCTGTTGCACTGAGTGGGCAAAATCACGGCTTCCATATAGGATTCTGTCACCTGGCATCATCAGTCCTTGACAGCCACATGAATCCCCCCTGCAGACACTAAAACATCCCGCACAGGGGGACGCTGCAGCAGAAACAACACCTTTAAGGCTTCTACTTCTGATTCTTCCCCCGAATCTTTAAGAAACTGAGAAAACAACAACAAGTATAGGTTGGGATTTGATACTTGAGACGTCAAAAAACCAAATTTCAACATTTCGTGCGCTGAGGCTTCATTCAAAAGAAGCGTTGAGACTGGAAAATTCCTGACCTCAAAGATTTCTGTAAGCACTGATTTGACAATTGGCAGGATAAAAGACGTCTAGGCATCCATGTTGAAACCGGGCTAAATTTGGTTGAAAAGTGGGAGTTTTCTTTTTTGGACATGTGCATTATATATCCACTGAGCCACCACATTTTCAGCCAGACTTTTCAACCAAATTCAGTGTTCCACAAAATGGAAATTTGATCTGCTGATAAAGATCGTGTGATATGATCGAAATCATCAAAACAGACACTATAAAGACCTTGCAGTGAGCCTGGTTATAATGCTTTGATGTTTTCGACTGGGAGATCAATAAATCAGTGCTGGCCCAGGTTTAAGACAGATATAAACACAGTTAAGCTGTAGCTGAGAGCAAGTCCCAAACCTCTGCAGTCTACACACCTTTTTATCTACACCACGGCTTGCACCAAATATCAGGCTCCTGTGACTCCAGAGACCCACATATTATGATTTCCTATCATGATATGTGGGTCTCCGGAGTCCCCATTTCCCCAAAGTCTCCATTTGTCTGCATTTGTAGAAACAAAGACCGCGACAACCACCACTACACAACACCCGAGTACAGTAGCAATCATGTAATCCACAGCAACAATAACTCATTCAAGTGTTTCCAGAGGAGGCACCCTCACAGTCAGCCGACCAGAGTCCTGCCAAATCACCAATAAACGGATTTAACTTGTCAGCACATCAAGGAAAACCCGATGCATGCGTGTAATACAGAGCAGTGGCACGGAAAGCCAAGGAGAACAGGCCAGAGTTATTCAGGAGAGATGTGGGATTAACTTCACTGATCCCTCACTGTCTTGCATGGGAGGAGAGCCGAGGAGGGGGGGAATCCTCTTAGCCAGAAGGTAGTGGGGGTTAAAAATAGTCCGCCATTGACACTGATTTCAAAAATCCCATTATTGTGGTACATTTTAGGGGTCACTTAGGGAAATGAAAAGATAGAAACAGCCACTTAGCACAACCAGCCCTATTTGAGTATCATCACCCTTGTTTGTTTTGACTCTGGAGGATAAAGTCAATAAAGGCGCACTGCCAGCACCTCCGCTGCAGCAGCCTGAAAAGGTTCAATTTAAACACTAGAAGCTCAAGCTGCAACCTCAACATCTGCAGTCAAGTTGGGGAAAGAGTCACAGAGCATCCAGTCAGTGGTCAGTTCATTTACAAACGCTGCTGCTCCCATTTGGCTGGAAATAAAGTGCGGTCTCTCCACCACCTGCCCGCATTTTGGACAAGCTCCGCCGGGTCTCCAAGGCGCACAAACAACACAACATTCAATAAATCCTCAAACACAAGACATTTCCACAACTACTCCTGATAGCTCACCTCAACAAGCAGTAATCCAGGTGCGAATTCCCCTCGTATCCTTTCCCAGAGTGTGCGAAACAGCCTTTCAACAGCCGAGACTTTCTCCTTTTACATGAGAATAAACCGAGGCGGTGAAACCCAGCAGTCCCTCCCCGCTCCGGGCAGTCAGTGCAGCATTATTCAGTTGCAAATGCGAGAAAGGCAAACGTGTATTCGCGGTTTCAGAGCAGCAGCAGCAGCAGCAGCAGCAGCGGGTTCGTTCGGAGAGGAAGAAGCCGCATGAATGAACGACAGCTCCGGCTGTGTCGCTTCGCCGCCGACTTCTCTGGTGTGTGTGCGCTCCGGAGCCGCGACCAGCCTCAAGACTTTGTTGTGAGGGGGAGGCAGCAGCCAATCAGAGGAGAGAACTAACACCCACCACGCCCCCGACCTCTCATCCTCCCCCTCTTTTTTCTAGTTTTCAATTTCATTTCTCCTTTCCCCTTTCTCCATGCATACTCTCTCTCTCTCTGACGTTTTACTCCATCTGTATCTTTCTCATTCTTCCTCTTATATGTTGCAATTCTCCATTCACCTTGCTTTATTTAGCCTACACCACTGAAGTGTTGCCTAAGCATCGAAATTCAAAAAAAATAAATAAAATAAAATAAAAATAGTTTTCTATTTTCTCAGGCTTCAGATTAGTGTCTGCATGTGTGTATGATTCATGTCTGTGGGGAGGATATGGCTTCTCCGCTGTCTTTGGGTGGGGTGGGTTTTTTTAATCTAATAGTCTTTCACCTTTTGTTATGTTTGTGTGTATTCTTTTTTTGTATGCATTTAAATGTAAAGTCCATTTAGTTTATTCATAATGAAATGTATAAATATAAACAAAAACGTCTTGCCGTGCTTGGTGATTATAACAAGCCCGGTCTACGTCAGATGTTTAGCAGGTGTAATGTTTTGTTTAGCGTGTTAGCATGCTACCATTTGCTGGGGCTGATGGGAATGTCATTAGCTTTGCAGGCTGGTTCATGAACAAACTACCGGGCAAGTGAAAACTTGAGACCTGACGATGGTGGGCTACTAGATGAAAAGTTGGCGGGTCACCAAAGTTACCCGAGGGGAACATGAATATCTGAACCAAATGTAACAACAATCCTTTCGACAGTCGACCTCATGGTGGCGCGGGAGGAAAAGTCACGGGATCGACTAAGTCAGAAGGATCCATCCTCTGGGGATCATGAACGTCTGTACAAAATCCATCCAATAGTTGATTCAGTCTGGACCAAAGTGGTGGACCACCAGACCAACATTGCCATCCCATAGAGCCACGTTGCTGGTATGGCTAAAAACTCCAATCCAGTCAAAAAATAAGATAATAATAACAATATCTGCAATCATTCTAATAAAATGCTCTCTATATCAGGATGTGTGTCCTGTCCTGTATATTTACTGTTGTATGTTTTAATGTGAGGGAAATTGGCTCTAAGCTAACAAAGTTACAATTTCACACTCACCCATAAATATCTTCAATTTATTCTGTTCACCTTTCTCTCCCCACCTCCCTCTCTTGCCCCCTTCCCCTTTTACCCCTCCTTTCTCCCATTTTCTCTCTCCTCCTNTCATCTCCATCCCTCCCCCCCCACTCTCTCTCTCTCTCTTTTGTACATCCGCACGCCTCATTTTAAGTTCAGGTCGTGTAAGTTGAAGCTTCACGACCGCCGAAAGAAACAAATTATAATTGTACAATTTATATCAGTGAAAAGGCTGTTGCATGAAAGGAAACTGAACAGCTCAGGCTCTTTCTCTGTCCCCAACACAACAAAAACGTTTCGTTTAATTCTTCCAGCCGACAGTGATGTTCATTGTTTGTCCAGATAATTCAAGGTGACAACTGTTTCTCAGTGGGCGACGCATGAAAAGGAAGCTGCCTTTTGTGGGGAAACAAATAACATTGGCTCACGTTATATGAAAGTCCAGAATGGGACTGAATCATTGGATTTAAAAAAAAAAGGTGTACAGATTAAATGAAATAAACATGCAAACCACAATAGTATTTACATGTCAACTGTATTAAATCCTTTCACGCAGTGTTCTCTGGAAGACCCTAATCTTGGCAGTGTCACCATGTTCTATCTGCTGAGTTATAGAGGGCCACTGTGTGATTACTAGTCGAGTCGTTTTTATTTATTTAGAAAGGAAGGTCAATTAAGAATGAATTCTCATCTACAATGACAACCTGAAAAGAGGAGAAATTGTTCCTTTACATTTTATATCTGCAGAAAGTATGTAAATCTAACACAAAAGCCTGTTTTCATTTGAGAACAAGATGCTGTCTTCTTCCTTAGCTTCACTGTGGTTCACTTACTCTAAACAGTAAAGAAATGTGACTTACACAAAGACTACATGCTGGATGTTTGTTTAGCCGTGGAATCGTTTGCGCTTGGCTGACTTTCTCCACGTTTCCGAGCAGAGTAATAAGCCACGGTAAAATAACAGCAAATCATCCCAAATCTCATCAACATCCTGAGGTATTACGTAATCTGGTATTAGCGCAGATTTACGTATATGCACTAATCCAGCTTTTCTCTCGCTTAAATGACTGCACAGAGTTTGACCACAAAGATCAGGATTGCAGTCATTATGTTGGACATCACAGGGCACAAACACAATGTCTGTTGTCAAACACGACAAACGACGGTCAGGTCTGAGCCGAGTTTTCATTTCATGTGGAAATTTGGGGCGTGCAACTTTGTCTCTCATCTACTGCAACAAAAATAATGGAAAAAGATCAAATTTATGATTAGAGCTGATCAAGAAACAGTGTGTGTATTTGGAAAAGTTAGCAAGGCCTTGAACCAAATATCTTATATTAATTTACTACAATGACCAACATTCAATGTGGCAGAGGAGCAGGCTTCAATTCCCAGATTACTAGCATGAAAAGTAACCATATTAAGAACAGCAAGAGCAAGAAATGACAAGCCTTATTCTGTAGTTTTCTTACTATCAACTAATCCCATGAAAAGACCAAAACCAACAATATGTTAGTCCGTCCTTTCTGTGGCTCTTAACCCTAACCTTGTGTTCATACTGAAGATGTAAATCTTTAAAAACATCTCACAATGATATACTTTCATTTTTAGGAAAGGCTCAGTAATTTTGTAAAACAGCTGGGAACTGTGGTTTTTAGCAAACAATACTCAAACAGGAAGAAATTCGTTGGGTACTATTTTCAGTGGCGGATTAATCCACGTTTGGTGCTCTAGTGAGTATTTGGAGCAGCAGGACGTTGTATGTGGGATTGAGTCAAAATAAACTAGTGTGTTCATGTTAATGAAGAAACGTTGCAAAGTTGTGCCTCACTGTTGTGTTTTTAATAATTTTTGGACAACAATGGAGCTCAGAGGAAGAAGATATATCAGGCTTTGGATACACAGGCAATACTTGTTAGTGGGATCAATTCATTTTCGGTTTTGGTCTTGTCACGGGATTTGTTGACAATACAAAAAAAAACTGAATATCACCAGTCTTATTGTAAGTATTCCTGTGCCTAGTTCAAACATGTCTGTAAAACAGAATACCAGCCTGACCAGTGTTGATTACAGTCTGGTTTCAGTATTTCTAAATCTCAAGGACGTGGGGCTTTTCCAATTCAACTCGTTCACGCTCTGTCCCTTCAGGGCAGCCTGTGTTGAATGCCCGAGTGAAAGATTTCCAGTTTGTCTATTCAGGTAACAATCAGCGTGAGGCTGCTACAGCCTGGAGGTTTAATAAATAGGATTCCTGTAAGTGTGAGTGTAAAGCAGGGAGCAGGAAGAAAGAAATCCCCTCACAGAAAAGGGATATTGTTGTGCAGCTCATTTGATAAAGCTTATAGCACTATGGGTTGTATCTTTAACAGCTAAAATATTTCACAAATCAAACCAGTCACAGTACTGTAAATATGTCCACAGACTGACTGAAGACATCAGATGTTTACTCGTATGGAGAAAGAGCCTGACTGGAGTGTCAGAACTGTGCTAAAGGTCTGTTATGCAAGCGAGACATCCAGGCTGATGTGCTGGATTTGAAATGTTCCTGCAGGGAAATAAATAAACACTGACTTTATGTTTGCGCTACATTCCCCATATAGCTTTAACACCGAGCAGCGAAGATAAGCATCAGGAATTTACAGTAAGATGTTTCCCATCTGTGTCACCCTGTAGCAGCCAGGTCACAGTTCAGCGTCTGCCGATGGACACAAACATCCTGAATGATGATAAACACTTTTTTTGACGCTGAAGGGAAGTAAACTTTTGACTTCTCGGTTGCACTGACGACGAAGCGATAAATAATCCATATAGTCAAGATATTTAGATTTTACTTCACCCCATTAATGTCAGAGCTGTGACAGATCAACTCTCCATGCTGTATTTCATGTGTTACTATGTCTCCTATATGTAACAGAAACACATTTGTCATATATGTAAATCTAATGTACTGACACGGATGTGTTTTAATGCATTGTGGAATATCTCACATACTTGCAACATACTGCAGACGTGATGAAATTATTCATCCGTTTACCATATCTGTCGATATGAAATGTTTTGTAACACGTTCTTGAAAAAAATGACAATGTATTCAAATACTGCCAAAACATATGTAGTCCTCCCATATTAAAAAATACATTAAAAGTTAAAGTAAGAAAAACAGCTTCATGTTTAGTTTTAGCTTTTATTTACAGTCTAGTTGGAGCATGAAATCAGTTAAAGTCAAAAACTCAAAATCACTTAGACTGATTCTGCTGTATGTGGTGATACAGACTGCTGTGGTGGCCGATGGTGGTAATTCTTTCTTGCAAGAACAGTCAACTGTAATAAATTGTCTAAGGTTATTAAGAGTCAAGATGGTACCTGCCAAATTTATAGCTAGAACACCATTGTTTTCTCATAGGAACTGTCCCAGTTCACTTGCATTGTTGCACAGCTGCAGTGACTCTAGCAGAAGTGATGAAGTCGTCACTTTGGTTACCGAGACTTGAGTAATGTGTCGATATTGCCAACTATCAGTGCAGATTAAGACTATTCCATTCGTACCAAAAGGCTTCCCTGATGACAAACACATTCCAGCAGAAAACAGAAACTGTTTGAAAATATCTATTTTTTAATTTATATAAAAGTGCATGAAACAATTCCTTTACACTTGGCTCAATCAGCTGACACCTAAGAAATCCCCTCACAGATGTTGTGACAGAGAGAAGAACAAATTCTCTTTCACACGTCAACTGTGATTTCTCCTTCTAAGCTTTCTGAGCACAACAGAGCACTGGCTGTCAGTCAGCAATCATCTTCTTATACTCACAGACTCTTGGGTAGTTTGAGTTTTTTTCCCCCTGCGTTTGGTTCAATTAAAATTTCACTCCGTATCACTCAGGGTTAAGGCCTAAACCAGGCCGCCCTGAATATGGCTGTTTGCATTATCAGTGCCGTTATTTGGTTCCACCTGAGCTTGAACACCCTTTCACACTCTGGGTTAACCACTGTAAAAACCCTCACTCTGAGTGCATCCTAATTTCCGTCTTTGTTTGTGGTATGATTTGAACCGGTTGGCGGCTTTGCTACAGTCTGGCTTCCTCCACATTTACACCCGTGTTCCCTGGCTAGACTGGTGAGGAGCTCCAGGACTCTGATCTCGTGCTCCATGCGAGCTTTCTCCCTCCTCTCCTCCCGCTCGGCCGTCTCCCTCTGCCGGCGCTCCTCCCTCTGCAGCCACTGGGCCAGGAGCTCCTGATGCCAGCGAGCCTGCTCCTGCCGCTGGCTCTCCAGCTGCACCAGCAGGCCCCGGGTCTCCGACACCAGCCGCTGGAAGCACTCCGACAGGTGCTTGAGGACGGGTTCCAGGCAGGAGGACTCTGGGTGATGGTGGCCAGAGGTGGGAAGGGTGTTAGGGTTTGGATCCGGGGGTGCAGGGAGAGGAGAGGCAGCGGACTGCAAAAGAGGAGGAGGAGCAGGTGGAGGCGGAGGTGGTACTACATGTGGGGAAGGAGTTCTCACGCTGTTTTCCACTAGTGTACCTATGACACGGGATATAAAACAGCACAGGTATGAGATTATTACTGACAGGAAAATCTTTGGAGCTAGTAATGAATGATTAATATCTTGAGGTTCGAGACAGCTGGTTGGACAAAATGAGCGATTTAAAGATGTCACCACTGGCTTTAAGGTGATTGGTGACATAAAGTGAGGGGATCGTAAACAGGAGTCAAGTCAGGAGCTTTGTTATCATATGCTTTTCTAAAATATTAGTAGACCTAAGCCAATCATAATTAAGGACATCTCATTTAACCAATTTATTAATTGAGAAGATTGAGAATTGAGCATTATTTGTGTGTCAGGTCAGGTGTTTTTTTCAGCAATGTGTTGCCCTGCTGTGATTGTTTTCAGGTACAAGTTTACAGCTAACATGCACATGTACAAATACCTGGTGGACACATCATCTGAAGTCATATACTTGTGATGTACAATTTCTAAAATTGATGTTTGGTTCGTCTGCCAAAAGCTAAGATGAGCTGAACTACAATAAAACATAAATAAAAGACCTGCCATGAAATCATCTACATCTACAAAACAGTTTATATTTCACAGAAATATGTCACTTTGTAGGTGTTACATGCCATTTGGTATAAAGAGTGGAGTGCTGTGTACTAGGAGGAAGTTTGTAATTCATCATAAGCAACTAATAGCAACAAATTTAAAATATGGGACCAAAAGAAACATTCACAGCCATGTGGCATGTACAATAATCACAGTACATACCACTAATTTCACGATGGATGGATGATTCCAGATAAACTTCATGGCGTCTGTCGCTCTGACACTGTGGGAATCCCGTGTTGCTGAACTCAAACTCATCTGTTGAATCTTCTCCGTCCTCCAACTTGACTTCAGAGTCGAGCTGCCAAGACTGACGGCCTCCTCTCTCCTCTAAAGAGCTCAAACACTGTTTTCCCGTCCTCCCCAAAGAACCAAAATTGGGTCCACTAATCTCTACATTAGAATTTAAATCTGGCTGGATACTTCCTGTCCTGTCAATGGAGTCAAGGTGACACTCTGCCATCCGTTCTGGAGAAACCAAATAGGGCCCTCCTTCCTCTCCCGCTGACCTCCGGCCCAACACAGCATCCATCTCTGCAAAGTATTTGAAAGTGCAAGGCTGCGAGCTGTCAACGCTCCTCTGTAGCTTGGCTCTCACGTAGTTAGCCTTCAGAGTTTTGACCCGAAGCCGGCACTGGTGTGGACTCCGAGAGAAACCCATTTCACTCATGCGGGCCGAGAGATGTTTGAAGACATGGCGGTTGCGAAGGTTCTCTGCCAAACTCTTCTGGATGCGCTCGTCGCTCCAGGCGCACAGCAGCACCTGAGTTTCCTCCACCGTCCAGTTAACTGAGCGCTCAGCTTCTCGTTTTCCTGTACATACAGAAACACAGATTTGATTTTGCAAAGGATCCTTTCCTGGGAGGATGCCATAATCTGAGGCTTGAGGCATGAGGGTTGTAATGTTCAGTTTTTGTTGATTCAACCGTATGGTCATTTTGTAGGCTGCAGTTTGTGGTGCTGTTGAACTGCACTGCAATATACTGAGAGGTGTTACTGTCCAAATCAGACTATCCTCACTGATATAAAAGAGGTGGGACATATTGGAAACACCTTCCAGACATAAACTGAACATTATAACCTTCAGGACGATTGGATTTAGTTAGAAATACAACAGGCAACCTTTAACATCCTCTACATCTTCAACTGTGCGATCTTAAATTGAGTGAAATTACCAGAAAATTAAAGCATAACTTATTTTGCTTGGCCTCACTCTGGATCCTTCTCATGGGCGCTTCATGTCCCTCGTACTGCACGTTAGGGTGCACTGGTCTGAAGCTCATCGCAAAACTAGAACCCCGCAGGTGTTTAGCTCATCCAAATTTGACACCCACTGATCTCGCCAGTAGGAAAAGTAGGGAAGACTGTTTCAAGCTAGGGATAAATAATCTGCAGAATCAGCTCAGGTAAAGACTGACTGACATATAAACCTGCAGATTTTGGGTCACAATGATACATGACTGACAAGAAGGAATTCAGTCCTTAGCAGCTTAGCTTTCAGAGCAGAGAGAGGTCCATCTTTAGCAGAGATCACATCCTCACATTACTCATGCTCTGCTAATTAGCCAGATAGAAAGCTGTTAGCTGACACTGGATGTTACAAGTCAGCTACCAGGTGAAATACTGAGGGTTAGCCAGCAAGCTAATTCAGATACACACAGAATAATGCTAGCCTTATAACACCGGCCGTAATTCAAAGGGCTCGGGTTTGTCACTGTGCAAGCAGGACCGTTAGAAACAAATGATTCAACAGCCTCCAAGTGCTGCAACACACACAGCTGAGGCTAGCGGCTAACAGTTAGCTCGCCTAGCTACATGGCTTGTTTGTGTGACTCTGACTCTCTGCTGCCTGCTAAACAACAAACAAAACGTGTCGGTTGGTTAAAGGATTCTTACTTTTGGTCGTTGAAACGGAGTTGGTCGAGTTGATCATCGGAGGATTCATTTTATCGGGCTGCAGGAAATGTAAACAATCCTCACACACACACACAGACCGAGACTCCTCTCTTCCGGGCGACGTCGGGTTCAGCGCGTGACGTCACTGACGTGGTGCAGCGTTGTAAATAAATTAATACAGAAAATGAATATATATATATATATATATATATATATATATATATATATATATATATATGAGGACAGTTATGACATAACTACATTTTGCACTAATGCACTAATTCCTTGTGTGTCTCTAAAAACTCTGCTGATATCATTTTGCACACCCAAACAATGCTGAAAGCAATATCTTCCCCATAATACTCATTCACATATTGTTNTAACAGATCCTATAATTATTTATATCTCCTCCGGGATCATTAAAGTTTTATGCAATTGTACCTAAGAAGGATGCTAAGAGTCACATATTCATTCATTTTTAATATGCGGTGCATTCATATGATCCTGTGTGTTGTACAATATTTATTCAAACGAGTGAACCATGAGTTTTTTTGCCAATACTGTGCAACCCTTAAAGCTTGGGTAGGCAGTGTCTTTTAGAAGCATTTTTTTGTTATATTGGTTGAAATTCTCTTCACATCCAGACAGCAATCGATAATTCAAGTGCTCTGACAAAAAAAGGAGAAACGTCTGGTGCCTGTGGCTGTCACAGGACTGTAATACAGCCCGTCCAATCATTTCATTCGGACCGAGTGAAATGATTAGACTAAAGCTGGCGAACTAGTTGCACAAGAATGGCAGAGAAAGGAAATAAAGACAGAAGTAGAAAAGGCTGCGACCAAAAAGAGGTTGGATAAAGCAAGAGGTCAAACCAGAGTCA
>NTHP01000532.1:265269-277578 GCA_003416845.1 Oplegnathus fasciatus
GTCAGAAAGAACACCCTACTCGTTCATTTCATTGAAGCCTCTGCGTTGCACAGAGGGCTCGGGCAAAAAAGTTTAAACTGGTTCAACTTGCTGCAACACAACGCAACGCCATCTACACTGGCCAAACAAATATGTGCACGCAAATTCTGGGTTGATTACATTGCATCATGAACAGTGTAATTCTACTGTTTATCTGGCAATAGCCCCTTTTCACAGCAGGTACAGCAGGTGACATGTTACAGTAGGAAAAGCACAGGTGTAAATAATACAGCTAATGTTGACTTCCTTCCAATTAACTGCTTCAGTTTCAGGGTCCTGGTATTGTGCACGCTGGCTCACTGTCACGCTGTCATTGATTACTGGGACACTTGAATGGACCGTTAATGTTCCATTTAAACACCTGTGCTTTTCCCACCATGACAAGTCAAAATGTCCCCTGTGAAAAGAAAAGCATTCGCTGCCTGCTGTTATAACTTTCCACAGTTGTAAAATCCTGTCTCACTCTATAGTAACCCGCTGTGCAGTGTTTGCATACCTAATAAGCTTACTCAAACTGGACATAGAGGATCATGTTTCATCTTCTATCAAACATCTGTAGCAAGAAGACCACATCTTAAATGCAGTGCTATTTTTGGCCTGAATGCCCACTTTTACTAATCTTGCAACCCCCATATCCCTCATTATCATGGCCCTTCTGGTGACCAATTAGAAAGCCCATTTCCAACCCTGCTGAGACACGACAGAAAAAAGTTCAGCTCAGCCCATGTTTGACGGCTATATATGTTCTCCCATTTGCAGATATTTTCACAGAAGACAGGGAATCTCATGTCTTTGGGTGGTAATCATAAGCTCATCATCGCCTGTTGATATTACAGCAACCCATGCAGAAAATGTTCCCCTATAGCTGTGATTTGCAGCTGCAAAACATATGCCTCTGCACCAGGGTGGGATGCTGAACCACAGAATTTCAAAACACACATGGAAGAACCACGGCAGGTCATTTATCAGCCATAAAAGTGGGCTTCAGAGCTGTTGTGATGTGGAGTTGTGAGCCCCTCTGTTTTCAAAGCTCTACTCCAGTCTCTCAAATGAATCACAGAACTCTTGGTCCCATGCCCGGACGCCCTCTAATTTGCTTGCATTTTTATAGTAGCCACCAATTTGCAGAGGCCACTTTGACCAACAGCGAACTTATGGCAGAGCATCTGCGCTTCAAAACATTTCCTACGAGCAGCAGATGCCTACATGAGAAAAACATCACGTCCACTGTAATATATTCAACAACACAGATCGATTTGAGATGAAGTGCAAGGGACCATCTGGGGAAGTGTGTGGTAAAGGTTTGGCTTTGGGAGAAACTCAGATTTCTTCAGAACTACACTGTAAAGATCCAGTTCAACCACATACAGGTCGCAGGCATCAGTGCACCTTTATCAGCTTGTAAAGCTAAAATTGTCTTCAGTCACACACCACACTTCCTGTCCGCCTTATTTGAGTCACAGTCATCTGCAAATCTGTGTAACTCTATGGGCATTTCCACCTTGAATTCCTTCTTCCTTTGTTTGCATGGGCAGCAGCTTCAAACAGGAACTGAGGAGCTAAACATGGAACAAAGAGCTAAAAGACTCCAAAAATACCTCACACTTTGTTTTTGCACATATTTGCCCCCGTAGACAAACAGTCTCATTCCACAAAGTTGTTTTTTTTTACCAAAAAAGGTAGAAAATTCTTATGTAAGGGAAAGCTGTGATCGTTTACATAAATGGTAAATGTCGGTCAGTGCTCTGAGAAACTGTCCACTGCCTGTCCATAAGCCTGAGAGTGAGAGCTGGCTGGTTACATCACAGGGTCGGTCGGCGTGACACTGTGTCACGTAGACGAGACTGACTAAAGGATTTAACACGTAAACAGCTGAATGAATGATTCGCTTGTCGTGCTTCCCCACTGTCGACCTGCCATGGTGGTCTGCGGCGGGGAAAGCACATCCACTGTGGTTAATGATATTTGAAGTGTCCTGAATCAAGAACACTGCGGCCTGCATTTCACAATGGACCCTTGGTCACTGACCGTAAGACTAAGTATGTCAGAATAGACTGTCTTAGATATCTATATCAATAGATGAAAAGACAGATAGATATTAAAGTTAAAAACTGGGCAAAATTAGATTGAACAAAGCAGTGTTGGACAGTACTGTAACTAAGTACCTTTGCTCAAGTACTGTACTTAAGTACATGTTTCCATTTAATGCCACTTTATACCTCTACTCCACTGCACTTCAGAGAGAAATACTGTGCTTTTTACTCAACTAGGCTACATTTATCTGATAGCTGTAGTTACTGGCTCCTTTACAGATGAATCTTTTCCATACAAAACCTGTGACCAGCTCACAAAATCTGATGCACTGTTACGGATGAAGCTACCCAAAAGCATATAAAGTAGTTAAATTAGCTCCACCAGCTGCAGGATTAAAATGCTTATATATGAATGGTAAAATTACACCAATAACATAAAACATATAATATTATAACACCCTGAAAGTAGATTTTGGTGATTATACTTATGAACTTTGGAAATTCTTTCTTTTTTTTTTGGCATTGTGTATAATTTGGATTTGCACCTTATTGGTAATTTGCACTCTTCCTACTTTGTACTACAACTGCTGCACACAATTTCCCTCGAGAGAAACAAAGTTCTTATCTATACATTGTGGTATTGCTACTCACACAAAAACATCTGATACTTACTAGTACACCGCTGGAAAAGCTTTTTAGAAATCTAGGTTACACACAACTGTTACAGCACTTCAGTTACAACATGTAGGTAGGGACTGTTTCACATTGAATCATAGTCAGCTGAGCAAGACACTCAACCCCAGCACGGTTGTGTTAACACCACAGCAGGTGTCTGTATGTGTTCACACATGTTTGTCAGAGCTTACAGTCCTTGTGAACACGGGCACATAACAAAATTTACGTCACTTCTGTCACCCTCACGGATCCTCGCAGCCAAGCAGATGCGGAAAGTATAGTTTGGGGGTAAGCAGATAAAAGCATCTGCCAAATGAATGTAAAACAATTTAAATTCTTGATGTCTAGAAATCTCACCAAATCACTTCTGGCTCAGTTTTAATTTAGCAGTGAAACGTCTTTTGACCTGCAAATCACCTAATAATTGCTCCTTGTAGAAATCATTCCAGATTTTCTATTGCGGGAACCTCAAACTCCTTGAATTCAGTGCTCCAGACTCCAGCACCAGACCCCACTACCGTCCGCCTCCCCCTGCTCCCCCCTGCTTTTGGATCCCAAGGATTGCGAGGAATGCATCCCACCTAAGTTACCGAGGCGACCCCCTTTTGGTGGCCGAGGAATGCCTGGCGTTTCACTGCTCTTACTGTTTTCGCAGTGCAAACAAGCATCCACGTTTCTTCTGGTAAACTGATCCCGGCCACACAAGAGGACCCCCTCTACTCCCCACCTCCCTGTACAGCCACCTCTCCCACATCCAAGCCCCTACTACTGTCAATCAACACCCTAATACTCCGAACACAGCTGATCAAAACCACGTGGAAGAACTTCTGGTTCCAATTGAACCAAGAATGTGCTTATATAACAGTAAAAACTGGGCCATTTCCATGGCTGTGGGAGTGGTGTTCCTATGGCTTTGAACGTATAAGAAGCAGACAGTTGCACAGATCAAAGACCAAGAAACGAGGGCAAGAGTTAACTGAAAGTAACATGGCGCATTAAGTAAAACCAGAGTAACAGTTCTCAACTTTTGCAGTGTGCGATATCTTGAAAACCCTGCCAACATTAACAAGCTGAATTATAAACAATATTTTCGATGATATTTATCTTCCTCTTCGAGGCAGTTTTACTCAATCATTCCTTGGAGGAGGCGTAAAGGCACAAACATTTAGTTTTTTTATAAAATAAAGTATTTATGTGAAGATTTAAAAAATAGACAGTATTAATATTTAAATTTAAACACCATAAATCAGCTTAAAACCCAATGTGAATACTGTTGTGGCCTCCTGGGTGGTCTCAACCCCTGAACTAAGAACCGTTGACCTTTCTGTGACACAACTTCAGTGCTGAATTTGAGCGATGCACAAAAATTGACTTTCTGTTTGGATATGTCACCAAACACTGCAGTTGAGCTGAGAGATTAGATAAGGAGGAAATGAAAGTAATATTTTGGAGGAATAAATATATTTTTGGCTGAGGCGGTGAGGGTTTAAGTCTAATACGAGGGTGGCGTAATTGCTGGGATTGATCCTATGATGCCAAAAGTTACCCTAACGCCTTCTGGAACACAATGGCATTTTTGTGGTTAGAGGAATCTGTTTGATAATGCGGCTCAACAGCTCACTTTCCAAGCAGACAGTTGCATCAGTCCGTGTGTATCTCTAAAATAAAATGGCCAAAGCTTTGTTCACTGTTCAGTTACCTTTAAATCTCAGTTTGCAGTCTCTTCAAACAGAGCATACTGTGAAAATTTCACCAAAGCCGCCGGATTTTGGTGGTAATCAGCCTAAACTGGTGTTCAAACGAGGCTTTATCTCTCCGGATCACTGGCTTAAAACTGATTACTCTCCCCATGTTTCTCCATTTCTTCTAACAGTGCTATCTTAGGTCAGATCAGAGCAGACCTGAGGAAGACAAATCTATCCGTAACTGTCAGGGTGTTTAGTTAAAAAATGCTCACAACAAACATGACTTTTAATTGCTCTCAATTACTCCTCCCTTTCTTTCCCCTTTTCTTTCTTTCTTTCTTTCTCTGTCGCTCTCTCTGCGCTGACTGTAACATGCTAACATTAGTATGTTATATTAAGGACTAGCTCAAAGAACACCTGACATGAACATCAGCAACATAGATAAAAATAAAATCAAGTCTACAATGTGGAACTCAAACTGAGCCTGAGGTGTCCTAGCGACCAATGGCTGCAAAAAGATATATCCTTTTTGAATTATTGGCACCAAAAGAGAGGCCATGTTCAAGACAATTACAGCTCCACTAGTGGTAAAGATCTGAAGCTAATTTACAGCTCGATTTATCCGTGCAAATTTGACTGCTGGAGTGTTTTTACAGTCGATATTTATTCATCACAAACAGCTAATGCTTAGAGTGTACTGTGTGGTTGTTTGTATGACTGTTCAGACTTGTCCCAAACCTATAGGAACTCCAGTCGTTGCTGTTATTTTACTCCAATTTCTATCATTTTTACTCCCTGTCCTCCCTCTACATCATAACGTGGATTAAACGTGGATTCGTCTATTAAGTGTTTTTGCCTCATTTTGCATGAAATCATTCCATAAAGAATTCGCTTCACATTCAATCTTGAGAAAAATTAAGCTTCCTTTTCATTCACCCAAGAATTTCGTTTAATGAGCTTTATAGCCTTTCAAGGGCTGCTGGCATGGCCATAAACTTTTAGTTTGAAAATATGATCCACGTGAGTCTGTTTGATACCTCTGTACTTGACAAAGAGCTGATTGAGGCTCGAAACATTGTACTTATTCTGATGTAATAAATTAAAAAAATTTAAAGGACAGTTAAAAGTGTCCCAAGACTACCTGGGAGGCAGAAACACTGCACACTGATGGTCCTATTGAAAATAACCAACAATAATAGTATCAAAAAATCTAACAGTGATTCATAAAAATGGCCCTGGATAATTCCTTTTGACTGTTTTTAAAGCAAAAAAAACCACAAACTGATACTTTAGCAAAGTGTCTGTTATATCAGACACTTAATGTGTCTTCATCCACTGACACAATGTTCTCTGCAGTGTTAACTGGAGCAGAGAGAGACCGGATGCAAGGGATAGCTGCTCCAGATTGTGTACGTGTGGATATTTGAGTTTAATGCCTCTCAGTAGAGAACCCTGCATATACGTCGATGTTTAGAGTTTCTTAAATTTACTTCTTTATGTACTCCTCAAAATGAGACCCACTCCCACGTCTACATTTAAATCCTCAAAATATTGTGTTATATTTTCTGTCTCCTTATGCAACGGCTTTGTGTTTTTACGGTTAACGAGCCCTATGGGAGCAAACCATTTTCACTCTAGTAGTCTGCAGAGAGATGTAGAAACTGAGTGATTAAAAAAACGAGGGAGAGAGAGAGAGAGACACTCTGTGAACCAAATCCTTTTCCAAGCTTGCCTGTCTGTGTTTCTCCAGCTGTCCTCACCCCCGTCTGGACTCACAAAGTGCACAGACTGTCCCTTTAAACTATCATAAACAATGTCTATCCCACCCAGACACACTCGGTTATACAGATCAGCCTCGGATTGAGTTTGTGGAGGAGGCCAGAGATCTGTATTTTAGGCGTTTTGGTGCAGGTATTTGGTACCCCCTGAGTTTGAATGGCATTGTTCTCACCTGTCTGGACAAACTGAACTTAGTGAAGACTAAACATTCTTTAACTAAAGAGTAAATACTTTTACTTGTCCTCCAAACCTCATTAGTGTAAATTCTCTGTTCAAGAGTGTTAGTCAGGGATGTGGAACTCACGCCACAAAGCTACAATGTAATCCAGATTAAAAGGATCAGGAAGAAGCGAGCGATAGATCTTTTTTGTGTGTCTACTTGTCCTGGTCTAACAAATGAGTTTGTCTTCAACAAATATCTATTCCATACATATCTGAAAAGTGTCATTACCACTAACACCAATTGGTTACCATTAGAGAAAGACTGTGGTCATGGTTAAATAATGAAATTTAAAAATGTCAGTAATGACTAGTACACAGATGGTAAGTCAACCCAAAACAACAGCACTGAGGTCTTAACTTTTCTCTCTGTTGTTACCACTAAATATGAACGTAGGACACCGTTGCATCCATCTTTAGACACTAATGTAGGGCCGAGAATCATTGTTCAAACCCAACTTTATTCACAGAGACCCAAAAGTTTCCAAAGATACCATAAATACCAGCTACACCAAGATATGTCAGGCTGAATTTTGGGGAAATGTGCATAAATGATACATCAGACGTGTAGAATATTTCCATTTGGCATCCTGGGTTTGATTACATCATAGCTTCAATGAATAAAAAACAAGCAGATACAGAGATTATGTGATGTGTAAGGTTCATTTTTCTCAGTGTCAGAAACATAATGGGTAACTGTTGAGGAAAATCAGGATTTTAAGAGTTTAATAATTGATACAGCAACAAAATGCTGTTGGCATTCCTCACATGCTACTTTATCATATTGACCTTTAGCCAGTTGTTGCAGCAAAGTACAGTATATGTGAATTGATCACACATTCACATGTAGGCACATGAGGTGTCTGAGCATTTTGACATTTTGTGATTTTCGCATGTGGTTTGTTTGTAAGGCAAGAAAACATTTGCAGTTTCCTGTAATAAAACACCTCCTGCCTCTCCTCGTCTGGACAGGAATAAAAGAAAAAACATTCAGCCCGGTTCCTGATTGCTCTGCCAATAATAAATGATTGCCAGGTTCATTTTTTCACCTGCCATCAGCAGCGTTAGAGGAAGCAGGTGCAGTGGCATTAAGAGGAGCGGTGAAGACCCAGCAGCATCGCCAAACAATAATATCATTAGCTGCAAAAAAACACAGAGGAGCTCGACTGGAGGGACGGGGGTTACTGGTCTGGGAACACTTGTAATTAGCCTGAGCAGCTGGGAGGCTGAGGTGTGTGTGTTTGTATGTGTGTGTGTTCTCTCCCTTTTTGTCATTTTAACCCATTTGAGTTCAGTTTAATTCACCGACGGCCTTATTGGTTTGACACAACGATACAATACAGTGTCGGAGCAGAGGATGTTAAATGAATCATTCACTAAAGAATAAAATAAGAAATGACTTATCTTTTGTTTAAATAATCTAAAATATAATTCTGTTTTGATAACTGCTCAAATGTGAAAATGAAGATTTTTTCCCATGAAATTCTGGTGAAACAAAATGCTGTATACATGTTGAGTCCAGGTTTAAAAATGTTAAACGAAGCCAACAGGAGAACAAACAGCTCATCAGTGACTTCAGTCTTGAAATATCAGCTTCTATCTAATCTAGGCAACAGTTCAAGTATCTTGCACAAATTTTGCACTGAAGAGAGCTGACCTCGGAGAATATGTGACTCCCTCTCTGTCTTTGTCTTATTCTGTCTGAGTATCTCTCTGTTTATTTCATATGTTTGCACTGTGGGGGAAGTGACTTGAGGAAGCCAGGGAAACAATGAGCCACCGCCAAGATAAACTGCCCCACCCAACTCAACCCCACCTCCCCCTTTTTCCTTTACTTCCCCATTGCCCTCCTCCCTTCACAAGAACAGCAGGATGAGAGAGGATGCCCCACCCTGGATCAATAAGAAACAGTCACAGCATGTTTACATGCACAAAAGAATTGGGAGATCCAAGAACACTGCAATAACCTGACTAATGTGAAATCTGTGTTCACATGCAACTGATCAGTAATCAGATTTCTTATGGTGACATGTCGCTAGTTTATACTATCTGACATTTTAAAAACACTTAACACTTAACACTCTGCGTCGGGCAGGTCATTTCCGGGTGGGGTTCTACAAAAAATGTATCTAATTAGGAAAAAAAACTCCTTTTTTAGTGTTTAAAAACAAATCAATGAAAAAAAAACAGCATGAACACAAGAAACAAAGAGGAATTTGGGTTTAAACACTTAACCAGTCAACGGCTTACAAAATGGTACATCAAGTTGATATTTTTTGAGAGAAAACTCAATTTACTAGTAACCAGCATTACAAGCACCCAAAAGTTGCCAGCCAGGCCAAGTGTGGCTGACTTTTTGGCTCACCTCAGCTGGCAACTTTCCTGTGTTCTTGCACCAGAGGATCAAATGTGAGCCGGCTCTGGCTGGCCCATATGTGGCTGCCAGATTTGTTTTGGGTTTTGGGATTGGATCGCTTTAGGCCAATAACCAAATGTTAGCATTATGGGCCAGCATCAGCACTCAGAACTGGACCAGTGTACTTAGGCCAATTCTCATTATAGTCTCGCATCAATCTGGAAACCAGGTGTGCTGGATTTAGGCTGTTGTTGGTCCAAGAAATTTTGGGTACATGTTACAATACTTAGTTTTCCTGGGCTTCCAGGATTACAAGCAAGTCGCCAGCAGAGTTAGTCCAATCCCAGCTGTGTTCTGGCGCTGGAGAACCAAACGTGAGCCAGCTCTGGCTGGCCCATATCTGGTGGCCAGATGTGGATATATTTTGAGGTTGTGGGCTGATAATCAACCATTAGTTAGCTGTGCTTGGGCCAGCTTTGGGCTAGTATCAGCACCCGGGACTAGACCAGCGCACTGGGGCTGATTCAGGCACGTCATTCATCATAGGCCGCTTTGATGTTGGTTCCAAGCCATTTTGGCTACCTGGGACCTTACAGGTTTGAGCAGGTTTGTCAAGAGTCAGAGTCACATTGGCCTGACAGCAGTCTTGTGACTCTAAAGTTATCACAGAAGAAAGAGTTGTGACAAAACTTGAAGTAAGATTAAATAGAACGAGTATTGGAGGAACAAACAGTTAAGTGTGAGAGAAGATGATCCAGTTGGAAGAGGGTGACAGGAGTTATTTCTTGAAAAATGTGTTATTGGATAATGACAGATGATGGAAGCGCTTCTGTTCCATTACCCAGACCTTCAGTCAGTGCTGACTGAAGGTCAGTCCAGGTATGAGAAGAATGGCTTTTCCAATTTTCTTGTTAAATGAATCTGAAGTCGTCCAGTTTATCAGAGAGGCAGTTTTTGAAGGCTGCATTTTTCTCTGAGATGGAATGAATGGCATGAAGGCTCAATCATGAAACTGTGACCCTGCGCTCTGACCTCTGAGTGAAAAGAGCGAATCAACAAAGTCTAATAATATTTGTACTTATAGCAGATTTTTAAAGTTTGAATTTGGATTAATAAGATATCACAGAACTTCAAACAGCATGTACCACAAATATTTGAAGACAAGCAATCTCAATTATGAATACAGTATTTATATAACTTTGGTGAACGCAATTTAATCCTGACATGGCCATCGATTAAAGCAGCATCAATTTTACACATCAAGTTCAATTTACTGTTACTACTCAACCTGTGAAAACAGTTGTATTATGTCTTCTGTGATCCTGGAGGAGCTTTCCTTGATCATGTCATGAGGCTCAGCCTGGGCTTGGAGACCACAAATTTATGACAGAAAGCCTGCTGAGACTGAGGACATGGAGTTTGAAAGATGTAGCTATCTGTCAGGCAGGGACGGTTGAATGGAAGACGCTATCGAGTTGCCAGTACTAAAGGGAAACACACATCGGTGACATGTGACATGCGTCAAAACTTTAATCAATTGGTGAACTGGTGACTGAAATCAGGATACACCACTGTAGAGACACATCAGTGCTCAATAAACGCAGCATATTCATCAAATTTTCACCCCAGATCCTGGCCACTGTAGCCTGACTGCTTTTTCTGTCCATATTATGAGTCATGTGTACTGTGGGCTGCATCAAATGATGTGATGCTATATGCTACCTTGTTGCCCAGAAATTATGTTTATATACTACTAATGCAAGTTCAAATACGTTTTGTAAGAAACGTAATGCTGTCTGGATTATATATATATATATATATATATATATATATATATATATATAAAGCATGATGCAACTTTGATCAGCTTTAATGGTTATGTTTAGGCACTCAAAGCACTTGGTTAAGGTTGGGTAAAGATTGTGATCTTGGTTTAATATTTAAAAAGACAACAGTGACTTGAAGCACAAGCACAAGACTTTTCCAAAGTTGGGAGGCCTGTCGCTGGCACCACCAAGTTCACCAACTTTATGGAAGTGCCATACTAAATCAATGGAGTACCCCATGAAAATGGTGTAATTGTGGTCAGACTTAGCCTTTTAAAGCTGTAGATGTACAACCACTCCCATGCTGTCCAGGAGGAGTCCGTTTTTATTTCTTTATTTATTGCCACAGCAGCTAATATTACATGAGGAGGTGGAGGTGCTACACATCATTTTGTGAGTATTTATCGCTGGCCAGATGTGGTTCAAGTGTTTTACATTCTTTACATGCATAGTTTAGGGGAAGAAATGGGAAAAAAGTGAGAAAGATCTACCAGACTGATAAATGACATGATGTAAACTACAAAACATGTCAGAGCTATCAGAGGCCTCCCTGGTGGAGCCTCCCTTCTCTTTGAATCACTGATCTGGTGACGCACAGAAGGAAACAATGGGTAAACAGTGAGAACCAGGGATTCTCAGCATGGTCACGTCTCCAGTCTGTGTGTTTGCAAGTGTGCGTGCAGCCTAGCAGGCAAGTATCGGCATCACAACTAATGAGTCTCAGGCCCAGCGGGTTGCAATTCCAACACATCCTCCGACAAACACACAAACTCGCATGCATGAATTCTCTCGCTCACACCAATATGCATTCACCCCTGCCACTTCATCACCCACTGGCACTGATTCGTTGATCTGGAGGAGAGCCTGTGGTCAAGGCTCTTCAGTAAAGTGCCACACTGAGACTTGAGGCTGCCATTGTCAGCTACAGCTGCAGAGGAACACTACTGTCCGAAAAACAAGCACCCACTAATCTCCGTGCTGGACGGATACACACTCTCTACACCTCCTTTCATCCCACTATCCAGCCCGGAGAGATGGAACCACCCACACACAGAAAATGGAAGACTGGACAAGATGTCCAAGATTACATAATTTGGAGGTTTTATGTAACAGCAAGAGCGAGTCAGTCAGTTGGAACAAGCCTTTTTGGGCTCTTTTTTCTCTCTGACTGTCTCGCTATTTCCTTTTAGGAGAAGATGGATGAACGGATGGAAGGATGGATAGATGGATGGTTGTGTGCCACTGGCGATGCCCCAGAGCAGTACCTCTGTGACAAAGAATGGCACAGATGGCGGCCCAGGGCTGGCTGGCGTTCAGGGTACCAAATGGCATGCCACAACAGGTCCAGATGGACTCAGGCTCTCAGTTTTATTTTTTGTCTTTGAATAGATGGTGGATAAACAGGGAGAAAGACAGAGGAGTAAAGAAATAAGAGAAAAACAGTGAGGCAGGAGGGCAGAGAGACAACAGCCTGCCTACAATGTGAGAAAAAAAAGAGAGAGATGTGGAGGAAAAGTGGGAGTGTGAAAAAGCAAACAAGATAAACAAATTGACCAAGCTAACTTTCCAACTGCCCACGTTTTGTGTTTCACTCTCAAAGAAATCCACCAGCTGCACCTTTAAACCAACCTCTCAGCTTCAGAGATGAATCACAAAAATGATGCATGATGCAGAATCCAGTGAATCCATATGACCGA
>NTHP01000532.1:300730-324054 GCA_003416845.1 Oplegnathus fasciatus
ATATATATGTATATATATATATAAAGACTCTTGATTAATCTTGATCTCGATATGTGAAAAAGGATCTAGTTAAAACAGTTCATTTTTCACATTTTAACAAGAAACTATGCAAATTTATCTTTTTAAACGGAGGCAGGAATACCCTGCAGTAGTTTTTCTTGAGGCTCTTTCTGTTTTTTGGCTTTTCTCTTCAGTTACACTGTGTACTTCTTTTGTCTCACATTTCCCCGCGTTATCATCACTTGTGCCAGGCTTTTACAATAGAACGCTGCGGGAACCGCATCAAACAATTTAAAGCCGCAAAACTGTTCACTGCCATTTTCTTTATTTGCATACAATAATATCACATACAGTCAGGATTCAGATGAAACAGACATATTTAATGGCATTGCTTTGATTGTTTTTCCTTTCAAGTGAAAGAACCAGGAGGTGAAGCTTGGCGATTCCTCCCATAAAGGCAGCTGACTAATACGAGAGCTTACGGATCACTGCCTAAACTCATTACCCTCACTGTTTCTACCACACTACTGTGACTACTCATAATTAGAGGTGTCTAATGCTGGCATCAATTTCAAGTCTGGTATTGCAGCATTTGTATACGTCCATGGTACAAACATAAGGTAGACCTTCAACACCAAAAAAATATTTGATTTTTCTTGGACAGCAAGTGGTGAGTAAGTTGTGGTGGAAGTTGATCAGAGGCTCTAAAATGTTATATGTTAGCATATGTATATGTATGTTTCCTCAAATCCCTGCAGAGAGGAGGGATTTTCAGAAAATTGGCAGGAGAAAATGCTAATATTTGCGCATTTCCATCCACTATTGCGTTGCAAATATTAGGAGTTGGTCCAATGAGATGAACAGTAGGTTGTGATAATGCTCCAGTCAGGTGCCATTATACCTTTGTAGAAGAAGAGGGTGCAACAAGATGACGTAGTTAAAAGGGCACCAGTCAAACCTCAAATGGTGGAAAACAATGAAGGAAACACAATGGAAATATGGCATTTATGTTTGTTTCATGTGTTATTTTGAGGAACATTACAGTCTCCTCATTGCTCCACACAGATCTAATGTTTTCGCCGTCTATTTTTCGTCTACCCAGTGGAGTGGAAGCTTCTGCGGATGTTTAAGTCACATATTTCATGTACGCCATGATGTATTCTGTCTTCTTATGTTTCCATTACACTGTCGCATTTTCTTTTTATCGATACACCAACTTTTCCACCTCCCCAAGCATTAAAACGTTTTTTGCGATATTTTTGAGTTTCCACTGCTCAAATTGAAATATGCATAAAAACAGGTGGATGGAAACCCACCTACAGACACCAACATTTGACCACCAGTATCATGACTCCTTCCTTCTGTGATTTCCACATTAACAGTGAAGTAGCCTCCTAGAGTGTCACCACATTTAGTAATGTTTACAGTGTGCAAAGTATGAATTTCTTAAAGAAGATAGTCCTCCAGGTACACGCCTGTCAACATGTATGTGTTGGCGAAAATCAAGTATATCACGAGCCTTACGTTACTGACTGACTCTGGGGTCCATCCCCCTATTCAAGCATTAAATCTATCTTTATTTTAACAATCACAGATCATATAATTCATTGTCAGTAAACATCACATTAGCAGACTTCAGATCAGTGAGCAAAACATGGAACCGACTCAGATCTGGACTGGGTTGTTCTGGGTTTTACTGGGTAAATTTACCGAGATAATTTTGTGATCCTGCTTCATGAGACAGACCAGTCCAGCTTTCTGTGGATGCAGCAGTCCCAGGCGAGGAGGCTGTTTTTTTGTAAGGATTCTTCATGTGGGGGCAATTACCAAAATTTAATTTGTGCAAAACATGACAAATCTATG
The DNA here is from genome assembly GCA_003416845.1 of Oplegnathus fasciatus. Taxonomy (NCBI): domain Eukaryota; kingdom Metazoa; phylum Chordata; class Actinopteri; order Centrarchiformes; family Oplegnathidae; genus Oplegnathus; species Oplegnathus fasciatus. The sequence continues at coordinate 302,594 of NTHP01000532.1, forward strand.
GCATCTCAGGGAGTCTGTTGCAAGCCCATGCTGTACTATACTAACAAGTTACATAAAAACTTTGATTAATGCAATTTCATTTTTGCAAAACATTTGTATTTCTTACAAATGTGCTGCTGCTCATCTGTACAAATGTGGGGGGAAATATTTTGTCAACTGTTCAGCATAAATGTTGTAACCATAAAATCCTATCAAATATTTCTAGAATTTGGGCTGAGCTGAAAACACGAGTTACATAATCCTTTTGGAGTCAACATTTATTAATGAACTCCCTGTATTCATAGAGCCAACCTGCGTATAGCCTCCAAAGTCAAGCTTTAATAAGATAACCCTCCTTATTGAGATTAATAAGCTTAAACTGTTCGCTGCAGTTCTGTGTGGCGTTCCCTCCCCAGACAGGTCTGAAAGTCACTAAGCCAATTTCATTTCCTCTTGGATTACTGGATTTGGAGAGGGGAAGGGGAGGCAGAGGGGTGCAAATCAGAATATTATCCAATGCAGTAATTTGGACCCTCTGTCACACAGGAAGTCAACAGGAGGTAAGGTGAATTACTATTGGTCGAGTGTGTGAGGCGTGTTATTTAGCCTTTATGGTAAATCCTGTGGCACGGGCAACTCCTCTCTGTGATCACTGCTCTGTCAAACTGGAAAGGAAACATCAGTGTACTCGTAATTTAAAATATAATTACTAGCTAAAACTAACTAATAATAATCAGTTGTGAAAGTATCAGATTGTGAAAATTGTTAATCCAAGTAGAATCGTTATTACCATGCTATTCTCCACCAGTCCTACAGAATAATGTCCCCAAAGATGGAGAATTGTTGTTTTTGTTTCTGTAGACTGTTAATAAACTACTTGGAGAAGAGAGGTAGTCAGAAGGAGCAAAGCTCCAACAACACGCGGAGAACAGCTATCTTATATAACCAACAAACTTCAGCTTGTGCCCTTCATCAGGGTCAGTTCAGGAATTTGATTAATCTAAAACCACATGACCATGTACAAATTTCATTCATGGCCACACGCAGTATGTGTGAATACCTCAATGGCTGCTGTGTTAATCATAATATATGGGACATCCTGGTGGCCTAGGGGTTTAAGACACTGACGCTGGGCTGGGGATCTTTGTTGCATGTCATCCCCTCTCTCTCTGCCCTCATTTCCTGTCTGTACTGCATACTATGTAAAAAAACAAGTTAAAGGTACCCCCCAAAAAATATTATCCTAACCTATTTAAATGTTCTAAATAAAGTGTTGTCTGGCGACCCCAATGAAGGCCACAAGCTGAAACCGTACGGGTACATTATTAAGGATGTTCTCAATACTACAAGTGTTGCTTTAGCGTTGACAAGTCAATAAAAGAGAGAGCAGTAAATGAAGCAAAACTAAGTAGAGGATATACAGTAGTATACATTTTAGTGTACCTGTTATGTTTCTTTCTGTTGATAGCAAACAGAGTTGCCCTCTTGAAATCTACTAATCTCCAGTCATATTTAGAAGATGCCCATGTGACGGTCTAATTGGAGGGTTCGGTAAACTGGATTCATATCCAGATATAGATCACCTGATAGGTAGCCTACAGTATAAATTATGTCATTGCATTTTTAATCAATCTGCCAACCAGCATATTCCAACATTTTTCTTCACTTAAAATGGATTTGGTTACACTCTTCATTGGTATCACAGTTTGCCATCTGCAGATGTTTGGTCGAAGATAAGACTCTAAAGGTCATGAGTCAGAAAGCAACTTGGTCTTTGTTTTCTGACCAGGAAGTTAAGTGGAAGGAACCGATGTAGAGGTGTCGAGGCCAAAACATCCACCTCGAGCTTTTCATCAAAGCAACCAAGTCGTCAAGTCACGAGACAAATATTCCCAGAGGAAGATCACTCTACTCATCTTTACTGAGTAGCAGGTTTGTGGCAAATGTTTGTGGGAGATTGAGGTTTTCCTGTTTTTTTCCCCCGATTTTAGATGTGAAACACACAAACATGCACAACACACAAAATGATGGGGAATATTCAGTCGTATTTTTGAAGTAAAGTTCTTTAGTGTTGAACAATTATGCTCCCTGGTTTATTGCTGGAAACCCTGTGGTGAGATAAACAGCTAAGGAGAAATATGGGCTAATTTGGGGAACAAACAGTGCAAATACATTTAAAAAGTTGATATTTTATGTAAAGAACTCAGAAATTATGTTCCTGTTTGCTGTTTATGAAGTCCACTGACACATTTTGGCACGCATTTAGATATTTCCTCATTAACTAACAGCTAATAGGTGTCATCAGCGAGCAGGATTAAATCAGCAGTGGTCATGAAACTCTTTTGAATGAGACATCATCACATTCATCTGGAGAAACTGACATTTCAAGGAAGAGCTGACACTATTTTGGCATCAGCAGGTCATCATTCCTTTTACAGAGGGAGCAGTCAGCACTTAAAGCAGAGATGAACGTGTGTGTGCATGCATGTGTGTGAGGTTGTTCTCTATGAAATGTAGGACAGACAATTCCTTCCCACAGTTCAAAGAACAGGCATGTGGAGGATAATACAGCATGTCATTGAATACCAGGTATTAAATGAGCACAGCAGGAACACACACACACATATTAAAAAGAGTACAAGCCGGCCCGAGGCCAATGTTCAGGCCATGACTGATAATCACAAGACCAGCAGGCCCTGAGACGTGCTTGCAAGTAGCTAACCGTTCAACATAAACACATGCAAACACATCCACCCGATATTCCCACTGCTAGCCAGCCAGCTAATTTCATCCCTGTGGCTCAGTGTTTATCAATGTGTGTATGTCCGTGTGAAGAGACGAGCAGCCTGCCATGACAAGGTTACATAACATCTGAAGGCATGTGTGTGTGTGTGACACTGCCCAGTCTAAAGCCAACAGAGGGTTACCAGAGAACACACACAAGGCTCAGAAACAGCAGCAGGTGGTTGTGCAACCGGCCTGTCGCTGGTCTCGACTTAATTAATGGCAGATTATCAGAAAACAGAAACAAGACGCAAAGTCCAAGCTTTCATGAAGCCTGAGCTCCGACTAGAAGACCAACAGGAAAAATGGTTTTAAAGATAACGTTTTTGATGTAAGCACACGTACATCATATATTCAAGACATCAGCAACATGCAGGACAACAAATTTTCACAGACTACCGTCCAGAAAAATGGCAGCAACTTTAACCAAATGGTTATTATTGTAACCATGATGACAAAGGTCCCGTAATTTTAATGCAGAAGTCATTTTAAGCCAAACCACGATGTTCCCCTAAACCTAACCAAAGCCTTACCATAGCATTGTCACATCATAAAACAGATTGATTTGTCAACAGGGATCTGAAACGACTTTGAGAGTCACACGGTGCGTTCCATTTGAACTGGCAAGTCGGAAGTTCTGAAAACTGGAACGCCCCCTGAAGTTGGATTTCCGACTCGGAAAGTCAGGAGAACCTCACCAACCCCAACATCAAAATCCAAGATGGCTGCTCCGTGCATCAACATACGTGAAAGCTGTTTATTAGCACTTCTGTCTTATTTGTGTCTCTTTAAATCAGTCGTACACACAGTAGCTACTGTCCAACTTCTATCTGTGGACCTGTTGCTACGGTGTTCGCATGCATAAAATACCACGTAATGCGTGTTATCTACTCGTATTGTTAACAATGGTTAACCTGGCTAGAGCAAACGCCACTTCCCCCACCCAGTGTTACTGGTTTTCCGACTTTGTTGTACTGGAGCGCTACTTTAGAGGCTACTTTATGCCAACCATAACTGAGGAACATTTGTAACATGTTTAGCACACAACTTTGCCTTGTGAAGCTACTCGGACTTGAATTGCCTCTTGAGGCTGGAAAGTAGAACATGTTTTTTTTATTGTTCTGTGTTGCCACCTTGACACAAGGGTTGACATGTGGCGGTGTTTTTTGAAATTCAAGTAAAATTCAGTTTCATTTGAATGCTTTAATTTGCTGCAAATATCTGCACATATACTGCATAGGGTAATACAGTGGCATAGTCAATAGTCAAGAAATAGTCAAGAAAATAAAATAGTAAGGAGTAAAATATTACAGTTTACAGTGCAGATTTAAAATGATCCTAAATTTTAAAAGCTATGCCAAGATTTATCTTTGATTGATTTTAAAGAAGACCAAATAAGCCTTTGGACTGAATCCCCATGATTGGATTAAATTCTGCGAATAACCAGCAGACCAGTGCCACTTGGGTAGTGTAGTGGGTTGATATTCTACAAGAATATCTGAGATGCACTGTTGATTTTAATAAGTATATAAAGTAATTTAGAGCAATAAACCCCATAACTATCAGCAACATAACTGTCATTACTCTTCATCTGGATGGAGTCATACTGGTGGTCAGAACCACTACAGGTGCATCTGACTGGGTTAATTAAGAACATTGGTTAGTGTTTAATGCTCCAGCGTGTGGAAGAGATGGAGTAGTTTTAGGTTTGATGGGTGGATGTAGTGAAAGAAAATGTACATTCCCTCATAATTTTAAAGAGGCAAGCAGTGAACTTTTGAAACAAAAGAGGCCAAAAGTCATGAGGAGGATTAATGAATCATCTTTCTGAGGTTTTGCAATACTGTAAAGTAAGATCCATCCATCCATCCATCCATTCTCTTCCGCTTATCCGAGGCCGGGTGCGCGGTGGCAGCAGGCTAAGCAAAGTGTTGCAGAGGTCCCTCTCCCCAGCAACATTTTCCAGCTCCTCCAGGGGGATCCCGAGGCGTTCCCAGACCAGATGAGATATGTAATCCCTCCAGCCCAGAAAACCTCCAAAGGAAGGCACCCGGGAGGCATCCTGACCAGATGCCCGAACCACCTCAACTGGCTCCTTTCGATGCGAACGAGCAGTGACTCTACTCTGAGCTCCCTCCGGATGTCTGAGCTCCTCACACTATCTCTAAGGCTCAGCCCAGCCACCCTACGGAGCAAACTCATTTCGGCCACTTGTTTCCACGATCTCATTCTTTCGATCACTACCCACAGCTCATGACCATAGGTGAGGGTTGGAACGTAGATTGACTGATAAATCGAAAGCTTTGCCTCCATTTTGCCCTCCATTTTGCCCTCACTTGTGAACAAGACCCCGAGATACTTGAACTCCTTCACCTGGGGCAGTAACTCACTCCCAACCCAGAGGGAGTAATCCACCTTTTCCCGGCAGAGAGCCACGGCCTGGTCTGATGAAGCCAAGAGAACCACATCATCTGCAAATAGCAGAGACGCAATTCTGAGGTCCCCAAACCGGATACTCTCGTCCCCCCAGAGGCGCCTTGAGATCTTGTCCATGATATCACAAGCAGAATCGGAGACAAGGGGCAACCCTGGCGGAGGCCAACACTCAGCAAAAACGTACAGTGTATGTATGTATGTAATGTACAGTAAGAGATTTACCTTATTTACCTTTGGACAAGTTCTGGTTTAGATTGTCTTACTGTCAGCTGTTCAGCTGGTGTCTCATCAGGAAACACCAGTACAGGTACTGCCATTCTTTTAAATAATTCATTAATTGATCAGAGTGGACGATAACATGTCCACACACTACATTGTGGACCAACTCTGGGGACGACATCGCACCGTATTTATTATCTGCCATTAATATAATTAATTCAATGGAGCCATGTGGAGCCCTGTCACTAACACAGCCTGGGTCAGGAGTTTAATTCTCACTGGGACCACCCATGTTAAAATGTCAGTACCCATGGTACTGTATGGTGCTTTGGAATAATCTGTCCTCCAAATGGCACTTATCACATGTGGGATCTAATGGGATTACATGTTCAATGTGACTAAAAGTCAGTGACGTTTCAAAAGTTTTCATTCTCACCAGTGTTTTATAGACAGCTTTTGCAGACCGACAGAGATATAAGGATCACACAAGGAGTTTTGACTATTTATATCACAATTAACCATATTGCAAACCACAATGCTCTGTTTTAGAAAATTCTACATATTTTGTCCACTCACTTTCAGGCATCCAACGGTTCCCATGTACTATGAAAATGCGGTTAGCAGACTCTTGAAACACGTTTAATGTCTGCATTTAAAGCTGTTTTAACTAAAATTTATATGTTAACAGTGATGACTATGTGTAATGTGACAGAATGAGAATGATCACAAACGCTGCAGTTCCCTTCAACTCTGTTGGTGTCTTTCAACTCATACCCATCTGCAGCTTTAGACTGAATAAACTCGCAGAAATTGACAAAGTGAGTCTGAGCTGCTAATTTATTTTAATGCAGTTCGAAATGAATGGACACAAACAGGTGCCTGGAATTGCAGGAAAAGCATGCATTCAAGAATGGTCAGCAAAAATATATTGATCCTTTTAAGCCAATTTAGTTAAACAGGGTATTTATTAATCATATCTACCTCAATTAAAGGAAACTGAGAGACTTTTCAGTTTAATTGGGTCCAGTTAAAGTACACCAACTTCACCAAGGTGTTTATATGAGGTCATGACATTTGAATCACCCATAAACTAACCCCATTCCTGGTTTATTGGGCTGCATGTAAACACGGTGTGTTTGTATGTTGTAACCATGACTTCTTGGCTGATGTAGGGCGAGGTCCAGTATCTCGGGTGCATCGCTTTAGCAGGCAGTTTAACACACTCAGTGAGCGTTCTTGGCTGATTCCTGCTGCCAACGTTGTTACACAGACATAAATGGTCGAAGAGGAAAAATGCAGCACTCTGGTTTTGGCCCACATCCACGTTCCCAGCAGTGGGTTGCTGATGTTGGAGGAAGATCAGGCCTCTGAAGGAACACGCTTGGCTTGGCTTCTGATTTCTTTGAGAAACACGTTTACATAACCAGTGCCCTTAGATCAGGCTTATGCAACCACGCTGGATTTTAGAGTTAAATACACATCATTCATGTGCCACGTAATTATCATACCTTTCTCAGAATGATTTAGAGTTGTGTCAGGGATGTTCTGTGTCTGTGACATTAGCAAAGGGTGAAAAGACCAAATGTTAAAATGTACTATGAATGAGAACTGGTAAATGCATCTGACCAACAATCCTGTAATTGAAAGGTCCCAAATTCAATTCCCTGCAACAGACATTGCTGTGTCTATCAACAGGCATTTGTCTAAGTGCCCTTGGTCTGTGTAAACCATTGCAGGTATGAGGATCAGCTAAATAGTTAAATTTCAATGAAAACAATCACAATAAATGGTATTTAGTGCTATTAGTGCTGAAACAATGAGTTGATCAGTGGATTAGTCAACAGAAAATTATCGTACAACCAATCGTTTTAGGAAATACACTTACTTCTTGAGAGTTTGATGAGAAGATCGACGCCACTTTAATGTTAATTTGGTATGAGGCTAGAGCTAGAAGATGATTAGCTTAGCTTAGCATAAAGACTGGAAGCAGGGACAAACAGCTAGCCTGTCTCTGTCCAAAGGTAAAAAAAATCCACCTACCAGTATCTCTAACGCTCACAAATTATCTCATTTGTTGAATCCGTACACAAACAGAAATGTTAAAATGACTATTTGTGATTTTAGTTGTTGTTGCTATGGGCTGTAACTATTTCTTGACAAACAGCAGTTTATCCATTCACCCAGCACTTCTGTGTAGCGTCTCCGCTGGTTCCGTGACAACCTCACGATGACAGTAAGATTCCTGAAACTCACGGCGTCCAGCTGTTGTCGCCACAATACGTGTACATTTATGTACAGATTAAGATGCATCACGTAAATTATTATGAGCTTTAGAGGTGTTGGTAGGCCTGTTTTGAACTTTTGACAGAGCCAGGCTAGCGGTTTCCCCCTCCTTCCAGTCTTTATTCTAACTAGGCTAATCGCCTCCCAGTTTTGGCTTCATACTTTATGCGCAGACACAAGACTGGTACATATCTTTGCATCTAACTCTCAAAAAGAAAGCAAATATGTGTATTTCCCAAAGGCCAAACATTCTCTGCTTCCAGCTTCTTTAATGTGAGGATTTGATGTTTGTCTGTCAATGCAAACTAAACATCTTTGGATTTTTGGCTATTTGTTAAACGAAACAAGCTATTTGAAAGCATTTTACATTAAATATGTCAGAGCTGCAGTACCCTTCAGAAGTCTCTCAGACAAATCATTTAGTCTTAATGGCAGAGGACTGTAAACACGGCTTGTTTAATAGGAGACCTTCAACCCGCTACTAAAATCCCACCTTCATTAAAATTCACAGTATTTGCTTCCTCAGTCAGCATCCTGATTTCGTTGTCATGGGAAACCCATCCCTGTTAATGGTAAAAGGCTCCAGATCTATTATAAGCCTTTTGGTGCCGTTTGATTCATCTGTTTATTCATTTTTAATTAAAATCAAAGAGCTACACGACTGTCGACAAATGACTGCAGTAAATTATCTGTCATTAAATTACAGCCCTCATCAAATTAATGGCAGTGGCATCAAAGACTTATTCGTATCAGGCTCCATATTAGATGTTATTTGTCATTTACTTTGTTTTTACATGCATCTCAAGTCTGAACACAACGCGCAGAAATCCTCTGAGGAAATCTAGACCAAAAAAACAGAGAAATTTAGAGCTTTTTCTTCCTGTTCTACTTTACAAAATGTACAAAATGATAGTGTTCATCCTCGTTACACTTCTCAGTTCATTGATAGAGTTTCATGATCAGAGTCAGACGCAGCTGCATGTTGGATTTCTCCACTATACAATGATGAGTACAATGTCCATAAAAAAAAAAATCAATTAGGATTTAGGCACAATTCTGGCTTTATTATTAGATTAATCCCACAAAGCCTCCTGATGCATGGGAGTTAAGCTGTCTGTGGTGATATCATGGCGGCTCTCTTCTCTGGCTGCCTGTCCCACTGCGAGTGCTATTCTTCGGTATGCATAACGTTAGCATAATCCCCGGCCAGCTCCTGCCCCCGTTCCACCTGTGCTTTCACACTTTTGAGGCCAACGCAAAATCCAGAGGAGATTTCGGTCAGAGAGGAAGGCAAAACCTCCCCTAACCTCACAGTTCTTCAGGAAAAGGGAAATGAACCCTGTATGGATTATGTGCAAGACTTAAACCAGTTAAAGCCTGGCATTATCTAATGTGGTGGTTCTCAAGAGTTTTAGCCCATGAACCCTAAAAAGCCTGATTTGTGACCCCCCAATGGGTGCACATATGCAGAGTGGGGTGATGAGTGACAGGGATTTGTTGGCCTATTTTTAAGCCACTTCCTTCATTAAATTCGAGTCCATCTAGATTTGCTCTTAATGTCACAAAAAGGCTGGATTTACTTCAAAATAAAATTACCTTTCCTTCTTAAATAAATGACCTTATTGTAAAAGCATCCATTCCAAATCCCCAAATTTCTCGCACTTGTATCAGTTGTTGCGGGGACAAAAATTTGAAGAAAAAAAATAAATTTTTGATTGACAGGTCTTTACATGGACTTGGTTTTCTGTTGTTGTTTAAGTCTTGTTTACGTAAGTATATCTATAAACACACCTGTAAAACAGGCCTATATCTCCAGATATAATCAGTTGAGACACACACAAAATATTTCCATCTGTGCTGTGTGTCAAGAGGGAAAGAGCAAGGCAGGTCTCGCTACAGGTTTTATACAGAAACTGCTGATTGTCCTCACCTTTGTGAGGTGACACTGACAGGCAGATACACAATTTCCCTTGAAAAGCAATTATCAGTCTCACATATTAGTTTAACCTGAGAAAAAGAAGTCTTTATCTGTTGAAGTTGTATCAACAGAGGTTTCTGGGTTCACTTCTTTCCTCAAATTAACCATCCAAACCTTAATGAAGACTGAAGTGCCAGACTTTGTTTCTCAGAGCAGCTGAAAAACTTGGACACAGTCCATCAAATGCCACCAAACATCAATAATCCAGTCTGGCTTTGGACCAGGTTTGGCTCTTCCCACTCTCAGTTGGTTTAAACAGTCTTTCATGATCAGGCTCTCCAATACACATTGTACCTGTGAATCAACACTGGACCGCCCACCCACCTGCTGCAGTCCATTACTTAGACCAGACTGAAAAAAAGCAGAGGCCTATAGACAGAGCAAGGAGATCCTACTTAATGGTCACGGGGCCCAAGAGTGCTTTGGAGACGGAGCATAAAGGGACGCTTTTATTGTTTTCTGAAAAATGGGAAATGGACGAATCCATAAATCTGCCAGATTCATTCAGTGCCGCAGGGCTAAGTAATTAAATAAGTCATGTGCCAGTTGGCACAGACTCACCACAGACTCTCCTCCTCCGATAGATCTAGCCAGGCAAACAACCGGGCAGCTTAATAATTTCCTTTGTTGCTGGTTAATTGGCTTTCTGTGGCGTCTGCCATCACCATTTGCATTACACAACAACAGAGAGACCAAGCAAGTCTTTGTTGATGATACCATGTTTTGATGGAACACAAAGAGACAAGATTTTTGCCATCTGTCATGCAGGGAAATGCTTGAATGTTGCTTAAAAGAGGACATTATTTTAAAAATGTATTAATATGAACAAAAACTCAGATTCCACCATATTTAGAGGGTAAACTCAGCTGTGAAAACAACACACACACACGCACACACACAGACATCTGTTGCTGCTTGGGATTTTTTTTATCCTCAGGAATTTTAGGTTAATTAAAATTCCCCATTACTTGCTGTGTTTCAATTAAAAGCAACTTCACCCTTACACCCTCAAACCCCAAATGTCCTGACTTTGCGAGCATCATCACACAGTTAAAAAAAAAAAAAAAAAGTTGGTGACTCACCAGTCGGTTGTCAAACAGTGCTCTCTCATTGGTTAATGTCCCAAAAATTGTTGGCTGAAGAGAGGAAAGAGAAGGTTCTGTTACTTTCATGCACACACCAGAACATGGTCAAGAAATCATGAATCATTGGTATTGATCAGCAACATTTTCAACCTCTCACATTTTGAGTATGTTGTGCTCATTTTATGCAATGAAAATCACAGTCATCGATTTTCCAAGTAATTAAACTTGGACTTAGGCTCTGTTATACAACACTTAGGTTTCTGAGGGGATTTTTTGAGGTTTCTGCTTACATTCTGGGAAATCCCCATTAGGCCATAGAAGTGAATTCAAACACGCTTGCTGTATTTTCCCTCGCAACCACAAACTAGATTTGCCTTAACATGGATGACTACGAACTTTAACAGACAGTCTGAAATATGTTTATACATCTCATCAGGGCAATTTAGGCAACAAGATGGAGGCTGGGTGGAGCTGAGGCAGAGCAAGAAAGCAGGGACCCCGAGTGACTGCGACAGCCTTGGACACCTGACAATCACGTTGTCCAAGGCCTTGATTGACACTCCTTTTGCTCTTCAAAGCATCTGGAGGAGGTCTGGCTCACACTGTGTTCTGGTCTCACCCAGGTGTAAATGCACTCGGTACAGTATAAAAACTTTCTTAAGAAAAAACTCCACCCAGGAAGTTGAAAGGTCACCCAACTCCTCCTCTCCCCGCTAGCTTGAGCTGCCCCCTAAAAGTCTACAAGTAAAGGAGTAGTTAGCAAGTCTTCCCTCGGAAAAAGTTATTTAAAAATGAATGATGCCCGTCTACGGCATGGCTTCGACGAATAAATATATGCATATTGAGATCTGGTCACAGTGCAGGCAGAATCAAGATAACAAGAAGACTTATTAATACGAGGTGTAAATGCAAAGGCCCGTGGATTAGATGCCATTATCCAGATAATGTATCCAGAGACAGATCACATAAGCTGTTTTTTCTGTAACTTTTGTTTTAGTATTCTTGTCTTTTTTGTTAGATAGAGACAGATCGGACAGAGAGCCTGGCAGGAAATTAGGAGAAAGACACGAGGGATTAAGCCACCGGGCTTGCCACTTGTTGCCATCCACAGAGTTTCCCTGCTGAGCAACTGTGGACTGAATGCCCTGCTCAAGGGCCCAGCAGTTGTAACTCTGTCGTTTTTTCTTACATGACACCGTGGTCAAGTCCTGTGTACTGTTTCTGGAAACGTGGGGTTTTTAAACAAACAGAGGAGGTGTATTTAACTGTTAAATCACAATTTGAGAGAAAATGACATATCAACAAAATATCCCCTTTTTTTGTTGACCAGTCAAAAATGTTTTAGCCGAGTGTGTTTCTGGAGAAATTTTGACTCATGGCCTCTGTACTTCTACAGTTCCTGCTACAGTCCTGACCCTGGCCTTTTGCTGTAGCTCAATTTATTAAACATATGTAATAAAGTCTACGATTGACAATAGGAACACTACATGACCTGTCTTTGTTGTGACTGGACCTCTTCAACACTACAAAGCCATATTATTGGCCCTCTACTGAACAACACTCACTCCTGTCTCAAGTCTGTTGGACACAACTGATCCAACAAGGTAAAACAAATGAATCAAGCAGCGACGGAGCAGAAACCTGCTGAACTGTGGGCATTGTAGCTTGAGCAAACTGACGGCACAGGGGAAAATAATGACGCTAATAAAAAAATCCAGATTTATTACGGAGGGACAGGTGCCTTTGCCGAGAGTAATGGTAGTCATCTGCGTTTAATGTGGGCCTGAATGTGGGCGGCACGTACAGGCTAATTAAAGCTGAAGTTTAAATACAGAAAGAGCCGACAGAGCAGAAATAAGTGCTTCCCCTTGCAAGTCAGACGATGACCTGACAGTGAACAAAGAGACGTACACCAGCCACATCTCAGGGTGTTCCTCCACACAGTCACATGATCCGTGCACGCAGAGAAATAACTGGATTAAAAGAAACAAGGCGAGCTCTCCAAACCAAGCATATAATTAACAGTGTTTGTCCCAGCATTCGGAGGCAAGGAGACGAGACAATAAACAAATATTTCCTTTCTGTTTGCATGGAGGAATTATGGAGAGCAAACAGAAGTGATTTCACAGACTCTTGATTCAGCTCTCTTGTGGTTAGCGTCCACAACTATTGAGTTTTACAAATTAATCACTGAGAAAACTGCAGCTAGAGAAATAAAAAGGTACCAAGACATTCCTGTTATCTTGTCTTTAGGCATTTTTTGTACACTTTAAAAGCACAAAATCCTAACTCCGTATCTCCCTGAGTGGGAATAAAGGTCAAAACTCAGAAGTAAAGTTTCAGATCTCCTCTCTCTTCTCCAGCAGAGTGAAAAATAACTGAAAATGACCCTGCAGCGCCCACTTCCATGTGCTGCTGTCAGGGTGGGCATTCGCTCAACTTTAATCTCCTCAAGTTGAGCACTGGCAGGGATTTATGGGTAAAAGCCTACAGCTGCATGCTGTTGCATAACTCAGACCTATTAGCCAACCTGTTTCTCTGTGACACAGAAACAGGAAATCAATGGGAAAGGCCACTTTGATGCTGCCACGCTGGATGTTGTATTTATTCTCCTTTTGGTAGAGTTTCATGCGAGTGTGTGTTCGATTTAGTGTAGGTGTGTGCAAACTTTTATGTATTTGTTTGCGTGTAATCATGCTTCTGCAGAAGAAGAAACCTTGAAGATATTTTTACTTAATAGTAGAGTCAAACATATGATGCTGAGATTAAAAAAAGAGGAAATGATCTCTTCTCAGGAAATGACTTGTCTGATGCCATAATAACGTATAGAGGAAATCCTCTTAAACCATATTAGCGAAAAGAGGGATTTAACCGGTTAAATCCTGGGGGTTGCAAGCCGTTTGCATTATCTAGCCAGAGGATCAAGAGATCAACTCATATTTCACAAATTCTGAACACAGCCTCATTTTACTGTACTGGGCAGCCTGCATAAGCCATTATACAGGGATGTAGCACAACATACTGGCATGAATAATTCCCAAAACCAAAGGCACGTAATGACCGATATAATTTACAAGCCGCTTGGATAAAACCAGAAGAACTGGTCCATTTTCGCTCTTGATCAGATGGCCTCCTCCGCTGGGAGTGGACACTTTGTCTCGGCATGACCAGTGTAATCTCAGACCTTTCTGACCCTGTGCTGTGCCAGCATACTAGCTGTTCCCTAATATCACTTATCCTTATTAGTTATTAATACAAGCTCAGGCTGAGTTCTATGAATCATTTATGGGGTAGTGCAGAGACTAATTGAAAAGAAAGAACAGATTGTGGTAAAGGTCATCTGTTCAGTGTACTTTTTAGGAATGACAGTATGAGGGGGAAGCAGTGAGGGCAGTTGCAAGAAAAGTCACAAGGTTATTTTTTCAGACTGCAGCTACTGGGCAGGGCATCCATAAACAGCCTGGATATGAAGTAATCCTATTTGAGTGCTAAATCCGTTAACACAGTTATAGAGAAAAGTGTGTTTCTGTGCCACCTACCCATCACATGACACTTGTTTGTTTTCTATGAAACAGGTTAAAGAGTGCAGCCACGTTAAGATCGACGTGAGCTCAGCATGAAAATGCATCCATGTCGTTTCGTTCGAATGGAGCCAGTCCGGCGTTGCTGCGGGGGTGCCAACGCAGGAGGCTCTGGCAAAAAAAACAAAACGTTGGGTTGTCCGGCAAAATAGCTGAACCAGGCTCAACTTTTTCAGGAACACAACATCATCCAGCGGTGCTGCGTTGGCCAGTCACATACATGCAAGGTCACATTCCTGGTGGGTTACTTTGTAATGAAACTAAAATAGTTGCCGCTGTGATAACTTTCCCAGAGTTGTAAAATCCAATCTGTGAGTACTATGAACCATTGTTCAGTGTTTTGACATCTGATAAACAAATTCATTTTTTCTCCAACTGGACTTACTGGATCATATTTCATTGTCTCGCAGGGCTTTTTTCAGTCTGAATTCGTAACACCAGACTGAAAAGTAGTGTAATGGTGCCCTCTCTGGTTGAAAGGTTCAAGCCTGTTTCACCTCTTAGCAAATCCAGCATTGCTGATGGGTATGATCGGAAGTGTGCTTTGTTGCACCTGTAGCCACACCCAACAGTGAACACCTGTACATCACTGCAGCATGATGAGAGGATTTTAAGCTATGGTGACACACTGAGGTTTGTCCTAAACTTCATTTCCAAAACAAGTTATTGAATGAATCACTCAACCTGTTGGTGTCCTGCTTTGTAAGACTTTTAAAGTGGATTTAGGATAGCAAATATGTCCATGTTAACTTGCATGCACTAGCCGCTTACATTGTTTTGTACAACTTACAAATGCAAATCAAATGTGTTTATAAGACAGCCGTGACTTTGTAAAAAATACTGCGATTTGACAGTTAACCACTAGCCTGACCGATAACATGACTGACGTAAAACTAATTTGATGATATCTTCATCATAAACTAGTCAGAACTACAGTATATCTCTGTTTACTGAATGTGTAGCAATGCAGTCAGTTCCCAGCTACTCTTCACCTTAAAACGTTGTCACCTGGAATCAGAGGTGGCGGCCAAATGAGTACTTGTGATATGTCGAAGAAATGGACGTTTCCCCTAGACTGGTGGGTGATGTGGACCGTGAGTTTAACGCATGGAAACATCAAAACCCTGTCGGTCATTTGGAAGAGCAAAGTACGTCATCCCTGGTCGTTTCGACACTAAGATTACTGCTGACAACTGCTCATGGTCAAAGTGGCCTAAGGTTGAGGAGTGAGAGAGAGATTGAGAGAAAGAAAGTAAACCGGAGAATGACAAAGAAAGGATGACACGAGGAAGGAAGCAACAAACAAGCACACATCTAGTGAACAACACAAACCTTAACAGGAACCCTTTAGACCATCCGCTGTGCCACTCAGCACTTTCCTTTCCAGTCATAAGATAATTGCTTTGGGGGCCTCAAAGCAGTACTACTACCTGTGACCTTTGACCTGTGGCATCTTACGACCACAAAGCTGCTGATAGAGGATGACCACTGGGAGGCCGCTGATCTATGACATCTGATAAAAACTGGGTTATTACCTTGATGACAGGGACTGGCCTGAACTCGAGGTGACCCCGTAAAGTTGGATTTCCATGTTTACAACCAAATGGAGACTCACAGCCTTTGACCCCACTGACCTCTCCTCTTCGTCCTAAATGATTAGTCCTGCAACGTCAAGTTGCATTCTGTTGTACACAAACACTATGTCTAATTAGTCATCTGTGTTTTTCTGATTTCTCCATTAAACCTGCATACTAACCCTAGTGTATATACAGACATTTACTTTTTAATGGCTTTTGTACAGCTTTTGCCAAGAATTGTGTCAAGGAGAATCTGTAGAACTTACTACATTGAAGTTTAGTCATCAAAATGCTGTTGAAATAATGTTAAGCTAGAATTTCAGCATAATTCAGTCCAGTTTTAACAGACACCAAGAGGTCTTATAACCTGCAAATAACAACCTTGAGTTTTGACTAAATTCTCCAACACTAGTCTCCTGACCAACTTTTTTTTAGCTTTTTTCCATTGATTCCCTCGCTGATGCTTCTATAGCTAAGTTGCTGTTGTATAAAATATGCGATTTTTCTAAAGTCACTGTCATCAGGTTTGCTTATTCAGATTCGAACTATGAAAAAGTAGTCAAATACACGGTTTTCAGCTGCTCAGACGGCTTCATGATACAAGCTGCCGTGTTCAGACAGGTGTTGTATAAGAATGTTTGGAAGCCCGGCAGTTCAGTACAGATTTAGACAAGTATCTGGAGGACCTTTCACTACAAAGGAACTTCAACTTATATAACAACAACCATCTCAAAAAGAAACAGGCAGCCTGTGCCAGCACAGATTAGGTCAAGAGTACACACTGCAAAAAAATCACCATCTTAAAATCCCCAAATACTGTATATCTCTTCATCTTATCCCAAAGCATTTTCAGGTCACAATTTTCTTCAACTTCTGGACTGGCATTTTTTTGAAGTGCATGAAATCCTGAGATGTCCACTGCTGTAACTCTCACCATATCTGTACAGTGTTGACCACGAGCCTTGAGAGGGTGTCATGTGATGTGGTTACAAAACGTGGTCAAAGTTTATGTAAGTTTCTGGACAGCTGCCTCTGCCCCAGTTTGAAAAGACTTCTGGAGCATGTGAGACGGTCCGTCATTCACCATGAACCAGGTCATGAGCGAATCAGGCCGCACCGCTGCTGAGTGATTGTGTATTTATAGCCAGTTGTGTTATTTTGATACCGGTCAGAGATTGACTACTGCATGTTTCAGTTGACATGTAGGCTGGTCCCTACATAAGCCTTACAAAGACTATGTATGATACGTATGCAAGTGTAAACTGCAAAGAATTTAAATCAAAAGCTTTAATAGACATGATTTAATCAAAATGCAAACACAAAATCCCCCATATTTTACCAATTGATTGTTCAAGAAAGAACAGATCAAGATATTTTCTTCATAAATTCAAAATTATATTGTTGACATGATGATTACATATCACCAGTAATTCCATTTTCCTGCTATTTTTACTGTCTCTAAAGATGAATAATGATAATCCACTTTAGTGTCAAACAACATGCTTAAAGCAGTTCAGATGAAACAATTTTGCTCCTAAAGAAATATCTGAATCATGGACAGCAATCATTTGAAACAACAAATGAACGGAATAAATAAGCTTACCTTGCATCCTTTTTTTTGTTTTTTCAGCAGAGTTTTGTTTTTATGATGCAACAGCTCAAAACAGTGGCAAAATATACAGTATGTTGCTCATCAGTGCAAAACACAAACTGCTCAGGCTACATCTTTTCAAGTTTGAAGTGTTTACAGTCTAATTAATAAAAGTGTCCCTGGTCTCTGTGCATCGACTCCAAATGCTCTCTACGGGCTCAGCCTGAAATAACTCACAGCAGATTGAGGATCAGTTTTTTCAGAGGAAACAACCACAAGAGAAAGTGTTTACCTTGTGCTATAAAATGAAAACAAAGCTGACTACACAGTGTTTAAATTGGAAAATAATCTTGTGGGCTTTAATGCGGAGATGGCATGCATACTGTAGGTCTGGGAGGAAATTAAAATGGAATTAGGCCTCTGCAGAAAGCTTTGTAGGAAGCAGATTTGTCAATCGAGAGGGAAAAGAGGTCACCCTGTGGAGTTACTGACTGGCCAAAGATGTCCTGGAAGCAACAATAACCAGTGGAAAATGTAAAGGTAACAGGGATGTATACATACAGAGTGGTGGTTGGTGGAGATATAAACTATAAAGATCATAAAATCATTTTTTTTTAAAAAGGTAATGGTCTTCAAAGAATCCTCTGGTAATTGTCACAAAAAAACAACTACATTTTATCAGCAGCTGTAGAGTCAATATTGGCCGTCTCATGAGTGTTTTGCCTTTAGATGTATCAGTTTGTGCATGCTTCTGGTTGTTGTGCAGCACGACAACCACTGTCGGGTACATTTTAACTTTATTTTTGTGCCGTGGTGTGTATAACGAGTACAGCTAATAATGACAATGCAAAGGGGTGGTCAAATCAGAATTGGCAAGGTGAGATTAAGTAGGTGCTCAGACTGAAAACTGACCTGTGTTTAAAAAAAAAATTCAAGGGGCTGCGTTGGTGGGGGTGTTTCAGGTACCAGCGAGGCCTAAAGTTTGAGCAGCATATCCATGAGTTCGAAGGCTTATCGGATGGCGAAACACTGCACAGCGGTTTTTAACGTTAGGAGGAAGGATTTCAGAACAGCTATCTGGGCTTAAGGTTAATGTCGGTCTGAATGCGGCCTTACTTGTACACGGTGGCAAAATGCAGGTGGGAAAGGAAATAATGAGAACAGTTGTACACATATGTGCATTGTTAGCAACTAACAACATCATTCCACATATTAAATATACATCTTTTTATCTATTTTTATCACTTTTTACCCGTTATTAGTGTCCTTGCACACACTGCAGCCAAACAGCATCATCACATCAACAAGAATATGGCAAACGTGTCTCACTCTGTTCATTACTGAAATAATGGTGAACAAATTTTGCGACGATTGCGCCTTTAGTTATCCGGCCCTAACGGGTGCGACAAAGCTAACAGGAGCGTGACGGAGATGTCGGTCAAGCGCCATTTGCACACATCCACCCAGTCCTGAGAAGAGGTTTAGTCAGACACGATAAGTGAAAACACCTGTGTGAGTAAAAAATGGGTGAAAGCTTTTAAAGGAGGGCAAACAATTGTGCTGCAAATCAGCCAGAGTCCAGCCAAATTATTAAAGGAAACAAGGATGTTTGTGCCACAAATGGGAGTTTTTAACAACAATGGAAAGCCCTAGTTTTAACCCAAAGATTTTTGCCAGTTCAGTCACATTAACATATGCACATTTAGAAGTAAAAGTAGTAGTTCCTGTGGAGACAAACATTGCCGACTACTGTAAGTGTCTTGATAATGATAAATAATACACGTGTCCTTTTCTGGTGAACACAGCCTGAACCAGAGGAGGTGTCTTGTGATATCGACCCAGGACACTGGTGTGACAAATGGTCTTTTCCCATGAAATATTTTCTGTCTCTGCTGACTTGAGGTCTGCGGGTTTGTAGCGGTTTGTCCTCCTCCGCTCCTTTGTGTTTATCGCCTGGAGAATTTTCTAACAGCCGTGAAGCCATCAGTCAGAGCTGAAAAGAGCCAGGTCTGTATCCACTTCCCCCGAGTCTTTACCAACTCCATCTATCACGGAAAGGTTAAGTTCTAAACATTATATAACAGTTGAAATGTCAAACCTGCATTTTATTCCTCCTCCGAAACAAACTCGCACACATACTGTGATTCCCTTTGTGTCCAGCTGACAGAGTAGGTGGGTGGTGATTATTATTCTCATGTCTTTATTTTAGATCACAAACTCCAAAAATGAAGCTTTTCCCACTTGTGACCCACTAACACGTGACTTTGTTGTTCAGTTTTATCTGGCTGTCTGCTAAAAGAATGTGGGAAAGCTACAAACACACATTTTTACATAGACATTCACAAAGTCTAACTTTAGTAGGGATGATATGATATGACGCTCTACATTTATTTTACTTCTTTATATCTATTTTTACCGGGACATTTTGTATTTTCTATGTTTTTACTTTATATTCATCCATTTAGTTGTTTATATGTGGTTATGATGAGTCCTGATGTAATTTGGTTTCAGTTTTGTATTTTACCTCCACCAGTGTTTGACATCTGCATTTATTATTTCTCTCTTCCTTGGCCTGAGGCGTGAGACCTTAATGAAGTTCTACAGGTTTCTTTGCGTCATCTCTAGAGCTCATATTTGTCTCTTTTGAAGTTCTTATTCCTTTCAGTTGAATTGTGGGTCCTATGGCTTATGAACTAAACCTAAGGCCTGCAGTATAACATACCCTACATATTTATGCAAATGCAGACATTAAAGCTACGCAAAGTCAATTTCACGCATACAACAGGGTAAAGACATCTTCTTTGATCTGTGCTTCCATTCCGTCTTTGACAACTGTTACGGCAGTTCAGTCTGACCAGTTTCTTGCAAGATCTAGGAATTTATTAACGTTCGGTTTAAGTATTAAAAACTGCTCAAAAGATACTTTTGGATGATCTATTTTAGCGTAAATAAATACATCTTATACGACGATATAATACTCTTGGATGCACGGCACATAAAAGCTGTTTAAATTTATCCAAACCTCTTAAAAAATACAGGTCATTTTTGGTGAAATCAGTAAAACAAGAAAATGATGAGCCCTGTGTATTGCTGTCCTTCTATGTGTTTAGAACGTGAAAGCCAGTATTGTCATTTATGTTTTTGTACACACTGTATGTGGAGTATGTTGCAACTCTTTAAAAATGAGTCATGAATGTATATTTTTATTTCTTAAAAAGGGTTAATAATTTCCTAAGACACTGGGCACTATTTTAAATCAAGCAGCATCCAAACAGAAGTATGTAATACATTTTTGGGGACTATTTTCAGTGGCGGATTAATACACATTTGGTGCTCTAGTGAGTATTTACAGCAGCAGGAGTGTGTGTGCTCATGGTGATGAAGGAACAGGTCACCCAGTGCAACCGTGTGGCTCATTGATGTGTTTTTAATAGATTTAATAGCTCCACGACACAGAGGAAGAAAGATATATCAGGCTATATTAATTTCACGAGTTTGTTGACAACAAGAAAAATGTAGAATATCAAAAGATTTATCATTGAAGTAGTCATTCACATGATGTGGTCATTTTAGTAGTGGAGGCACTACTGTACATGTAAGCAGGCTCAGGCGAGGCTGCACTATCAGCATCTATTCAAAATGTTCACTTGGCGCAGGAAAACCAGCATTAAAGAATCGTCTCCTGCCTCCCTGTGCCCGCAGCCCTCCCGGGGTTTCAGAAGACCTGGCCAGAGAAGAGAAACGAGCCCAGCGCTGACCTCATGCTTCTCAAATGATCAACGCAGGGTGTCTTTCCTCCGCTTTGATCCTGGATGAGGTAACTGCAAGCGAACACCTCCAGACCCTCAATGCCCAGCGATCTCACAGGGCCTCAGTGAAACAAAAACCACCAGATTACACTCATTCGGGTTTGTTTCATACTCACTAGACTGACAAAGGGAATTGGGG
>NTHP01000532.1:324499-334499 GCA_003416845.1 Oplegnathus fasciatus
ACACACACACACACACAGACACACACACACACAGCTTCACGCCTCAGTGTGGTTGACGTAGAGCTATCTTATAGCCTGTATATCAGGTATCTCTTTGCTAACACTTGTTTGCTCAGATTGTACTAGTTTAATAACCAAACCTTTAATATGAGGTTTTAAGGAAGCAAATTATGCATCATTCACCAACTTACCTGAGTACATAAACACTAAAAATCATTTATTGTCCCTGGAAGATATTTAGCTCCAGTGTAACAACAATTATACACTTCTTTATTCATGTGAAAATTTTATAGGGCACAAAATAAAAAATATAGTAGTAGTACACATTAATAACATGTAGTTCTCAGTATATTAAAGCGTTGAAGCTTACCTTCACTCAACACAGTATACTCTAAAAATATAAAAGTAAATATACCGTATGCTAAATTGTTAGCCTGAGCAGCAGAACTAATAATCTGTTGGAAACACAGCCTGTTTAGTTTGGTTCATTCAGGCTGGTGTGAAAGCTCTGACTGGCCGAGACCGCCTGAAATGTTTGGTCTTGGTCCGCTTAAGCAGAATCTGGAGCGGTTTGTTTGTGGTGTGAAGGCAAACAGACCAACCACAGGACTGTGTGAAAGTAGATAAGTGATTTTAGCATAATTTCAAAAGCTTAATTACAGTTGAATCCATCTGCTGGATGTGAACTGTCAAGAAAACAATCAAAAAAAAACAAGCGATTTGGAGCGTATAATTGTACAAGATCATTTTGTAACCATGGTAACACGTACGTATGTGAATTTACATCAGAAAATGAAAAGACGGGTTGTGTCCTCCTCTGTGTATTTTAGCAGTTCAAAGCAAGCCAAACAATGCGACCACATAATAACTTTCCACATGAGGTCCAGTTACAGTCTCGACTGATATTGCTCATAATTAATTACTTTGTTCTTGAGCTTTGTCACACCAGAGAAGATGAATAACCACATCAGATTCAGTAAAGTGCAGCATGACCTGCTGTCAGTCACCTGAATTTGATTTCCCCACGTGGGTCCATGTAGCGCTGCCGATGATGCGCGATGTCGGTCACCAAAACAGTCCAATCAGTGACTTTCTTGTCAGTCCGTGTGACTTTATGCTTACAGCTCTTGGTTCATCTGTAATGTGTGACCAAGAAATGGGGCCAGAACTAAAATGCAACAATAAATAAATTTTTTACTGGAGTGGGCCAAATGAACCAAACTTAAGTCGTGAAAGCGACCGAGTAATTTGCTGTTCCTGTTTTAATCACCTTACAGGTACGTTAATAAACAGGTCAACCTCCCTTGAAGCCCCTCCACAGCCATGGCGGCGGCGGACCACAGCTGCCTGACTCTTCTCGAGACTGTCCTGTTAAGGCGGAACGACTTCCACCTTTATCATTCTTCTTGGTTATGTTGAGTTTGGTGACCTCACCTGACTCCCACAAAAAGGCTCCACCCAACTTTGTTTATCCTTTAAGATGCATAAAATGATGTGTAATGCAGCATTACATCACATCTGACTACACAACATTAACCGCATGGAAATCCTCCCTAATGTTGCAGCAACACAGACTCCCAGTCCGCTTGATCACAGTTATCATGTGATGTTTTGAGCCAAGTTATCAGCACGCAGTGTTTTGTGCACAGTGAGCCAACTCTGCGGCATGTTTTGTTTTGTACGGTCGGCCGTGCGTGCGTGTGCGAACGTCCTGTTCCTTCAGCGTGGAGGACACAGGCACACAAAACACAAACAATAAGTCATTTAAGGTTTCAAGTGTTTACCTACCCGCTGCTTGGAGGAAGGCCTCAGCCCGAGATGGGGTTGGCTCCGACACTGCAGGGAGGGAGGGGAGAGAAAACTCTTATGAGAGTATCAAGNNGGTCATTTCATCATCAACAAAAAAAAAGTAAATTATATTCTGAAAGTTGGGATTTCAGTCTATATTGGTGGCTGTGATGCCTGGACATACCTCTCTGCAACGATGATTCTCAAAATCACAGAGACACACAGTAAAAGAACTGAAGTTAGCTACGAGACTGCGGGGGTTCACACGCACTCCATGTTTCTTTATATAACGCATCATTTGACACACCACACACGCCATTTAGACAGAAGGAGCAGTCGAGGTACAGTAGATAGGGGGTGCCGCCGAGGGGACCAAACACAATAAAATTGCTGCTTTTTGCTGCGTCAATGCATATCAACAATGGAAAATAGGACAGTGATGTTTCCAGATGTTAAGTGGTGCTTCAGTCTGCAATCGTGCAGGTCGTACGCCTGCTGGAGCATATTGCATTTAACTTTTTATGGAAAAAAACGACTGACTTTGTATTTTAAGCAAGCAGCTTAGACTGGATCTGGTGTCTGGACGACTTAATATGTTACATTTGAATAAGATACGATTGTGTTTTAGAACACAAACCCTCATAATTTGGTAGAATCTCAAACCCTAATCAGGTACCTCACTGTTTGAAACTAGAAGACAATTCACAATTTACATTTTACACCTTTGTAACCTTTCACAGTGTACAAATATGTGAAAATAAAATGAGGAAATTGCATAGAATAGTGTGACAGTGAGGGATTATCTAGACTCTTCTTTGTTTTTTCCCACAGTTTTTCTAGTTGTTGGACGTTCCTTTGTTCTTTATTTATTGATTGAATATCAGTGGATATACAACACTTCTTTAGGCTTAATATTATTGTTAAACTAAATGTTGAAACAAACAGCTCAAGCTGCTCAATACAAACATTTAAAAAATCTATGAATGTGGATTTCTGCCTTTCATTCCTGTAGCTTTGTTTTTAATTGATTGTTTTGTGTAAAGCAATTCGTATTATTATTATTATTATTATTATTATTATCATTATTAGTGGACATTGGTGGCACTGCAACTACACACTTTGACTCTGGCTTCAGCTTTCTTCCATGTTGGTGGCCGCTTGGAGGCTCCCAATAATAATGAGGCCAGATCCTCATTATCGTCACAAGAGATCAAACAAAATGAATGATTTTGATTTTGTGATAGAAAATATCAAGAAAATCAAATCCGAGATGAGAGAAGTAGAAGGACTTTTATCCCTTTATGACAATGGATAATTGAGCTGGATTCCCTCCTGGCTGCCGTCACTCTGAGTTGTCTTGTTGAATTAGCTTAACACCTAAATGCTGCAAATGCAAAATGTAAATTGCTGCATTTAAACTGCGAGCATTAAGACGGATGGAGCCATTAGAGGTATTTAAAGATGAACATGTTAAGAGTTTTTCACAGAGGAGACGACAGAACAACGAATGCTAATGAGTCTTTAAAAGGCTCGACATGGAGCTCCCAAAGGAGTTATTTACAAAGAAAAAACTCGGCAGAATGGTAATGAATTCCCACATGGGGAGAAACACACACACACACACACACACACACACACATGCACAAACACACACAGCCCGTCTTCTAGTGCAGCAAAGATATCGTTTGATGTAGAAATTCTCGTTTTTTCTTAAACACACACACACACACACACACACACATGCACAAACACACACAGCCCGTCTTCTAGTGCAGCAAAGATATCGTTTGATGTAGAAATTCTCGTTTTTTCTTAAACACACACACACAATTACAGACAAAAACACACTCTTGCACTCAAACCTTAGATGATTTGATGTAAAGACCTTTTCTCACCCACAACACACACGTAACCACGAACACACACGCACGCACACGCACACACACACACACACACACCCTGTACCCCGACAAAGATATCATTTGATCCAGAAAGAAAGAAACCAGGAAGCAGCAGTAAACTTTCAGCAGGAAGCTGGCTTTTATTTTACGAGCTGCACCATCTGGACATTTTTGGGGACACGAGGGGGAGAGTAGGTGTGAGACTGGGGTGAGGGAGGGTGTGTGTGTGTGTGTGGGGGGTAAAGGTGACAGTTGAGCAGGTGGTCATATGCTGACCACATTTCTGCTCCACACTAATGCAGCAGGTTTCAGCTGACGGGTCGGTGGATGGGTGGAGGTGATTTATTTATCCCAGGGGTGACTGATGGAAACTGGGGGGAAAACAATCTATTTACCTTTGATACAAAGACACGGGCGTCTTTTCTACTCGCTTTCTGCGACTCACTTGGTTTTCATGTTTTCCCCAAACGTGTTCCTGGAGTTTTCAAAGATAAACTGGTTTCTACAACTGTCCAGAATTTTTTTTTTACAAAAGATCTTAAAATGATTATTTTATAAGCATTCAACAACTACAGCTCCCATGAGGCTTGTGAGCGCTGAAGTGTCGTTTTACGTTTACGTTTTATAATTAACTTGGATTGAGTGTATAAAGACTTCACTGTACTGTTAGAGGCTACACTGATATGCTTAATTGCTATTTCAATGACACCAATGTGTAATCAAATATATACTATTACTGTATTATTCATTTCATTTGTTTGTTTGCTCTCTAAAACATGATGCATCGCTCAAGCTCATACATGTGGGCGAGTAAAACTATCCTGATTAAATATTAAAAAAAGAAAAAGGTGAAATATAGGACACATTCAGTTAATCTGCTGAGGCAGAAAGTGTGTGCTGAGCCAAATAAGACACGCGTCACGTCATCAGCTTGATCAACACACACATACAAACACACACATAATTACACACCATGTGTCTCCATGTGAATGACTTCATCCTCTGCTTCATACACACACACACACAGTCCTGCTGCCTCTAAAACAAACCTGCTATGTCTACTGTTCACACACACTCTTGTGCTTCTATACTCGTGATATTGACATAATGCATTCCCTAACCCCTAACCCTACCCATCACAACTAACTGCCTATCCCCAACCCTTACCCTAACCTAAACCTAATTCTAACCTGAACCCTGAAACCAAATCTGAACCCTCAAACAGCCCTTTGAAGGTCTGTCCCAAAGNNNGGGAAATAAGTGAGACAACTGGACTTCCTGGTCAAGTTCTGAAACCAATCCTCCCACAGCCACGTACACTTAACTGTAGAGTTTGAAAACATCAGCGGTGAGCTCGGAGGAAATGATGTTAACACTTGGCCCGTCAGTAGTTCCACTGTAGCGTGTAGTGTTGTTCGCTCACGGTTAATAAGAAAACAAACATATTGTGTCACAGCCAAACAAAACAACTTTGAAAACTGTCATCATGTCACCACAGGACAAGCAAAATGTCACTTTTGTAGTTTATAATTTGAAACCAATGAATTGTGGGTTATCCCGTCAAACAAGAGTAAGACTACAGACCTAAAGAAAGTTTGCATGAATGACCAAAATATGCACTTTAAGCACTTATTGATTTCACAGTGGGACAACCCTGAGCCCTCAATATGAGCACCAACACACACGCTATTTAAAGACTTTTGCATCTAACCTGAAGACAATTCATCGCATCTTGATTTAGTAAAGCAACCTTTAGATTCTTATACTGCCGCCTTTTATCTTAATATTAAAGAAAATATATATCAGCCAAAAAAGAAATCCAACATCAAGAACAAATTAAGTGATAACGATGATAATTAGCATCATCAGTGAATCTCGGCCTTCAGCAAAGTACGGGGGATAATTTGCACTGAAATTTTGACTGAATACACAGGATTACAATCACAGATAAAGCATGTTTATAAATCACTGGAAGTAATGTCAGTACTGAACAAACAGGGCTTACTTTATGATTTGGTTTTCTAAGAATCGTGCAAATATCTCAAGATTTACAGTTCCATGTTTCTTTTCAACCTTTATATCTCCCGGGAACGTTAAAATCTAACCTCTGCTCACTCCCATTTTTTTCTTTATCTTGTTAATTCTCTGAAAAACAAAAGGGCAAACATATCATCCATAACTTATGATACTGTCTGAAGCTCAAAGTTCCCATCTGATGTCTACAGTTAGGAGCTAGGTGTGAAATAGATAGTTCATGTTTCCGAATCAGACAGAGAAGATCAGATTGTTTTGTGGTTGAAACAAAAGAAAAGTGTTTTATCCTTGGTTTTCACTGCCTGACACTTTTTTCTTTTTGTTTTACTCTAGCAGACAATTGCTGTGACCTTTAGAGGAATATTACACTGCGGAAAGGAGAGAGTCACGGTGCCTATGACTGAACGTATCTTTGATTGGAGGAGAGGGCCGAGGTGAAGAGACGGCAGGGCGAGGAAAATGAGAACTGGGGGATGAGACAGAGAGAGAATCGCCTCGTGTCTTTCCCATCTGATCACAAGCACAGCGGGACATTTTGGTTCTGACATTTTAGTTTCAGACATCCAATCCATCTTTTGGGCTTTTGTCATCTCTTTGCGGCAGTTGGTTTTGGAAGATTCACGTCAAATGAGAAGGAAAATACGTAGCTCGCAAAGTCTGATTACCGTGTGCACAGACACACACAGGAAGAAAAAAATAGAATATGTAAGTTCTTGTTTATCTAGAAGGAAATGAATCACAGGCAGAACAAGAGAAATAAAAGAGGGTGGAAGTGTTTGCTAAAAATATTATAAAAGATGATCAGATCAGTGGTTCACAACCTGACCAAGAGTTGTGCTGCCCCAAGTTAAACAGAGACACTTTATTCATCATTAGGTATGAGTTAGGATGTTCTTGGCTGCCTTAGTTTCCTCCAGCAAAAGGGAGAGCAAAGGCATGGACTTACCTATATACAATAGATGGGATAAAGGCTCTGTCACATTTAAAACAACAACATCAATGGAAATGCAGCGATTAGAAGATTTGTTCGCAGGGGCGAAGTAAATAAACTCCACAGTAGATCAACTTTAGCAAAGTCTAACCTGCGTATTTGAGCAAGCCATCTTGACAGTGGTGACCTTTGAGGGAGTCCAAAATGGAAGAAGTTATCATTGCTTGTTAGAAGTAAAGCACCATACACTTTTATTCAACCTCTGTCGGAGTAAAACCTGCTCCACTAAAGAGGAACGGTCTGCAGACGGTTGTGAGACAGGAGTCGATGGCACGAACACATCTTTCGAATAAACTGTGTGAACTTTAGGTCTCGTTAGCAAATTAGCCAACAACTTTTTATTGAATGAAATAGTGTGCAATCCTGAACACAAAATGCCAGGAGAGAGTAGATGGTGTAAATAGGTACTGTGGCAGGCTAGTGTGACGTACGGAGGAATTTCGCGGTGCCATTTTCTGGTGTGACCAGGCCTTAATTGGTCAGAACCAACTCATCAGAATTCGTGGGGGAGCTTAAGTCATTAGTGTCTTTAGTGACCTCCAGTGGTTTCACTTCTCACCTTGCTGAACTGATGTACAGGTGTACTCTGTGACATCGCATGGTCATAGGTGAAACAGGCTTGAAACTTTCAACCAGAGGAAACACTGCTTTTCAGTCACGTTTTCAGTGCAGTCAGTTGTCTGAGCAGGCAGGTGTAAATGTTAGCTGTTGAATGCGTTCACATCAATTTAAAGTGGTTTGTTTCTCATGGACATTCAAATCTGTGTGAATAAAACTCTTCAATCTTACTGTGTTTTTTGTGCGCCGGGGTAGGCGATCTAGAAAAATAAATCGGATTTTTTTGCGATAAATGCCTGCACAAGGTTGGTGTTGTTCCTGTGAGAAACACTGATAAATTACGGTTTCATTGGACGTCTGGGTTCTTTTGTGAGTTTTCTCACTTCATCATCAAGGCTTAATAATCCTCCCAGTTAGAGGTCACAATCAGCATCGTAAGTGGATGGATGAGGGAACAGGGTAGACACAGTTTGGCGTGTTGTTGGTCCTATAGGGAAGGTCACATAGTCACCAAAACCAATGCATTTCTCCCTGTTGGGAGTGTGAATGTGCACACCAATGTTTTTGGTCTCTATTATGGTCAGGTCAGGAGACACGCTCATTACAAAAGTGAAAAGTGGAGGGAAGGTCACAGCATCACTGCAATCAATTGGTTTCTTTCTCTTGGGAGCGCGAACGTGTCCTTCGTTTTTCGATACTGGTCACAGACAAACAAACAACCAATTGACAGAGGCGACAACATGCTGTATCTTTCTTTTTCTTTTCTATTCTCTCTTTGTTATCTCTCAGGGGAGCAGACAGAATAACAAGACGTTTGTGAAGAAACTTTGATTTGGGGTATTTTCATGTTGTTATTTTTATGGTGCCCTTTTTACCAGATCTTTTTATCGCTTTGCGAAATATATTTTCATCTACATTTATGACATTCTATTTTATCTTGCGGGTATTTATGTTTTATGTTTGGCAATGAGAAGCGGTTGAATGAATTTAACCTTGAACTTTGAACCTTGTTTGGCAGGAAAGATTAGTTAGATTAGTTTCTCAAGTGGCTTATACTGTAGATATATGGCAAGACTACACACTAATGCATTGAGGAATATGATAATTATATGTATGTAAGAGAAAAAAAGAACACCACATGACCAGAGTTTTGGTGAGTTTGGGCTCCCTTAATTAAAAGGCATATACTGTATACTGTTACATTACATTTAACTAAACTAACAGAAAACAAACACATTTAACCCACTCAAGCAGTTTGTCTGGGAACCTACAGCAGATACGATGAAGTTAATGTTCGTTATCTTGACTCAACCAATCTAACCTGCTGAACTTGGCCCGGGGGGGGGNGGGGGGGGGGACCCGGTGACCCCTCACTGCTGAACCCCCTCACCCCTGCAGGAGAACCAGTTCAGTGGGTCACACGCTCATCGGGAAATGTGCTCGCCCGCCGTGGAAGGTCAGATGCAGAAATGTGTGTGAGAGAGTGAGAGTGTGCGTATGTGTGTATAATGGTCACATGGGACCTCAGTGCATCAGTCGTCCTGTAGTAATGAGGTATGAGGCGTCAGCGGGGTCACAGCGGTCCTGTGGGGGGGGTCAAGGTCAACTCAGTGACCTCTTAACAGTGTTGACGAACAGCATTAACGTCAACGCTAATGCAGTTTGGTCACATGGGTGTGTTGCTGAGTGTGTGAATTGATACAGATGCATCACAGCGTTTACTGGAAATATACTATATTATACTTGACATCTCCAAAAGGAATAGTTTGGAACAAGAATAATTGGCTTTCTTAATACACAGTACGTCAAGTTCAGACTCGCACGCAACTGATTTATTCAAGAAACTTTTCCCTCGTGTGGAAGAAATGGTTTTCTCCGAATTTACAGACAACCTGCAGTCACAGAGACGTGTTCTTGACTCTGAGTTTGTTTGTTTTTCTTGCATAACTGAATGTCTTTCATACATACTGCAGCTTGCCGTCTGCGACCCATTTCTCATCTTTTCTCTATTCAAATCAGATTCAATAGATATGTGACCTGTTCTACATATGTGTGAGTTCCCTGCACTGATTTCTAAAGCACTTTCTCGTTGCCTTACATTATTTAGGCTTTCCCTGTTCCAGGAAAGTTGATGGAGCTCAGCGTTCTCTTCCAGTAGCATCCTGCCTCACCTGCGGACAGTCTCTCGCACCCGCACCTGGGAGCTGTCCAGCAACTAAAACCCTCTACTGCTGACCAGAAAGACTTGTTTGGACAAGGTCGCGCTGTTTGTCCGATGCTTGTTAGGGCTAATAAACGTCATAAAAATCGACTGTAACCTTAGCTCCTGAATGTCCGCAGGTGTGAGTGTTGTGATGCATCATTGCTGGTTGCAGACTGTGTGCCGGGTCACAGGAAAATGTTTGAGTTCTTGTCGTTTTGCACAACGCTCCTCTCAGTCTTGCATCTCACTCTGCAAACATTCTGGTTGTCTGCAACGAGACCCGAGCTGCTATTAACATGCACATATTGACAAGGGACCCCCCCCCACCTCTGTTATTGTGTGTATATAAAAATGTATGTGTGCATATGTATGCAGTAGTAGTGTATCTATGTGTGTGTGACTGCCAATAAGCCTGCGTATGTGAGACACTGTTGTGTGCATATGAATGGCAGGGGGTATCCTCTTCCTGAATGCAGAGCGCATCCAGAATATCTCATTGCTATTCATGTGAATGAGTCTCCTTGA
>NTHP01000532.1:339499-345101 GCA_003416845.1 Oplegnathus fasciatus
CATAAACAGTTGCTTGATATTATAGTTTATTATTCTATTTGATTTCCAACACAGGAGATAATAAGACAAGCAGAGTCAGAAGTTAACTGTTTTCTATGTGCTCCTTTATGAAATGAAAAAATATTATTAATCCATCCAACACATTTTGTTCAAGGACAAACCAAATATTAGTCGCTAAGGCACATCTTTTCAACTATGCCAGACTGTATGTTCATTGTGTGTGACGTTGTGTGTGTGTGTGTGTGTGTGTGTGTAATTCTGCTATGCGTGCTGTGTGCGTGTGGATGCCTGCGTAAATCATTACATGGTAGATCTTCCTGTCCTTTTGGATTATCTTTCTTACTCAGATCTCCTGATCACAAACACACAGGAACCTCTTTTCTTTTGACACATTTCACGACAGGTGTGGCTATAAAATACACTGTAGACCATAAGACATCTTACACACACACACACACACTTCTGTCTAGACCTCTTTCTCCACACCACATAGACAACCACACCTGAGGCTGCAGGTAGCAACTCAACCTCCAGAAGGAACCTCCTAGTCATGACTAATGCAAGTTTTCCAAACAGTCTGCCTCTACTACTTAAAGTCTGACAATTGGGGAAATGCATTTGTTCGCTTTTTGGTGGAGAGCTAGATGATAGAAGGGAAACAGGGGCAAACAGCTAGGCAAATTCCACCTACCAGCACCTCAAAAACTCACTAATACCCCTTTTCCACCAAATTATTGGAACCTCAGTGCTATCTAGTGAACCAGCCCGCGTTTCCACCAGTTTTGAGCGGAACCATTGTAATCAAGTATGCATCATCAACGGGGGGCATTGCACAATGCACAACAGAAGTAAACAGAAGTAGCAAGATGGCGGATCGCATTATTTACCTGCAAGCTTTTGTTCTGTTATTACAGATATTTGTTTTTATCCAAAAAACAAGCATGGACCAACTATTAATGATTGACATTGTTGCCTTCTCCATCCTCTCTTTCCACCCTGTGGAATAAGACAATCCCACTGATGTCGTCACGGTTTGCACTTCAGGTCAAGGAAAACCTGCTATTTTTTGGATCCAGCTGGGAACCAACTTTTTGGGTTCTGAACCAATTTGTTTTTGGTCGAAATGCTCCGAACGGTTCAAAATTAGGCGCGCGAACCGGAACGGAACCAGCTCCTTGCTGATGGAAAAGGGGTATAATTAACAGGTTTTATCTCGTGGGTTTAATCCGTACAAAAACTGGCACATATTTATGCACCAGTTATTTCACCACTGCTACAGGGGGTGGGGCGATTCTACCACATGACAGACTGACAACAACAACTACACACTGGTCTGTTCCTCTTCATCCCTATATGCTCTACACATAAAACATCAACTTTATACAGATGGAGCTGTCAGTGTGATGGATCGACTTCCTGGGATGATCTCCCTCTCAGTAACACAGAGGCAGAGATCATGTTTTACTGCAGTTCTTCTGTCAGTCTATGCTGAGGATTTATAGCGGAGAAGCTCAACTCTTTTTTTACTCTGCAACACCTGAAAATAAAACAAAGTCAACTTGTGACCCCTGAAGTGATGCGCTGAATGATAAACTATTTCACCTACAGGAAATGGTACGTTACTTTACACAATGTCTTGATTTCTGTCTTTTTCTGGTTTGTTTGTTTTTTGTTGCTACTTGTTGTTCTTGACTGTACATTATAATTCTGTTTCTTAACATTGTAATTATTCTTCTACTGGAGTTTATCTAAATTAAGGGTCTGAGGTCCTGTGAGACGAACTTGTGCTTTGGGGCTAAATAAACTAAATAAAGTAGACTTTACTTGATGTATACCTCTGTGTTGCTGGCTTTAATTAGTACCTGATAATGTTGCAAAATGGTATCCTGTTTACTACATACTGTCTTTAACAACATTAACATTTTAAGTGCCCTACATGCTCACATTAAATAGCTATTTTATTCTTACATGCTCTGTTAGGGGTACTTTATAAAGTAACATCTGTTGAGGTGTTACATGAAAAACGCCTTCTCTGGTACATTTACAGTAATGATCATTAAAGTGCACTGTCCATAATAAATAAAGCTTTATCTCACTGCATAACCATCCCACAATCATTAGTGTGTTGGTCCAAAGCTGTATGCTGAACATGCACTGTCGTGAGGACTGTCTACGTGCTTGAGAAGACATTTACAGGGGGAATATTGAGGCTTTTTATTGGACCAAGAAACAGCTGACGTAAGATGATCTGATCCAAACTATAAAACCTGACAGGTTTTCACAGGTTTAGTTTCCTGTGTCTTTCTTTTGAACATGCAGACACTCTTACTTTCCCACCATCTGTATTTCATAGACAGCGACATTCAGCAGGAGGCAAAGTTCAAACTGAACCCAAATGAGTGTGACATTTCCACAAATGTGATATTATGACACAGAAGGTTCTAATAAAACACAACTGGAAAATATTCTGAACTGAGAGTTATTTAGCTTTTAGTCAACTGAACTCAAATTGTCTGTCTGGACCACTCGGTATTTCCCTGCCTCATCATCAGAGATAACATTGCTTCTCTCTTTTGGCAGTTGTCATCTCGCACAGTTCAATTACAGTTTCTAACATCAACTTAACTGTTAAATCTTCTGTAAGTTTGCTTCGAAAGTCAGCATAGTCTGAACATGAGATTAGCACACATGAAAAGCTTCTTTCTGCACCAGGAAATGATCACAAATTGAATCGTTTCTAAATTTTTGTCGCATTAAGAGGTCACTGTTGCTAACATTTGCATTTACGCAGCTAAGTCAGGTTGAGGTTCATTTCTCTCCTGAACTTGTTGTCACCAGCTGGGAATGTGTTGGAGTTCAAGGTAAAGTGAAGGTTTCTAGCTGAATGGTTAAAATGTGAAAAGTTTAAATTCAAAACCGGTCGACTGATGACGAAACATCAACTCAGTGTCATCTACTGTTATCTGAGTGGAAGCTGTGCAGCGCCTTCGCTTCATTCAGTGATTTCAATGGTTGTCATAGCGATGGAAGCTTTTAAAATTTTTATTTTTCAGATTACCTTGGCTCTCTTTATTCTTTGGCTTTCCTTTCTGCTTGCCAAATATTTTCACTCTCCCTCTTTCTCACACCGACACAAAAAATGACTTCGAATGAAACAAAAACGCGAATGCCTGCAAACGTGAACATAGCGGAGTGTTTTGGCCTCTCAGATACACTTGTCATTGAACGGCAGTTGACACTCATCTGAATGCCGGCTCTAAACAGAGCTGATGCACACACACACACACACACACACACACACGTACGTACACAGAGTCACTGTATGAACCACAGACGTATGCTCACGTCTCATCATGAAAATACATACTGTGCACACACTCACAGAGACGGCACGGATGAAACATAACCACGCCCACTTTCTAACACAGTAGGAAATTCTAGTTTGACCCTTTTTCTCATGCGTACAAGCAGTTCTGACCATTGTGCAGACATGAAGAAGAGCAGCAGCAATTAAGCTGACAAACATGACAAAAAAAAACAACAACACAGTAGCTGCAATATTAATTGAAAACTACAGATATGGTGGTGATGACGGTGGTGGAGAGCGCTGTCTAACACGTCGGTCCAAAATCTCCCGTAGGTGTTCAGTTGGGTTGAGATCTGCTGACTGAGATCCCCTCACTGTAGGGGTCAAGGATTCAGGTTTTTCCCTTTAATTTATCACGCATCTGTATGTGTATACAGACAGCGCTCTCCACCACCATCATCAAAACACCAAATGAGGGAATATCTTTTGGAAGAATGGTGTTCATCCCTCCAGGAGAGTTCAGAGACTTGTAGAATCAATGCCGAGGAGCACTGAAGCTGTTCTGGCAGCACGTGGTGGCCCAACACCTTACTAAGACACATCCTTTAATTTGTCACCCATCTGTATATATAGTATGTACATATATATACACAAATATATATACACATTAACAGCTATTTTACTAATACAACTTTCGCAAACAGTCTGCATCGACTACTTTAAATCACAAGTTTAACAAGTTGGGAAATGCATTTATTCGCTTTTTGGCAGAGACCTAGATGAGAAGATTCATTCCATTCTCACGTGTGCCCATTAGCTTAGCTTAGCACAAAGACTGGAAACGGGGGGAAACAGCTAGCCTGGCTCTGTCCTACAGTAACAAAATCCACCTACCAGCACCTCGAAAACTCACTAATTAACACGTTTTATAAACTTAAAAATTTAACTTGCTTTTAATACTGAGAGGTGCTGTGAGCCTGCAGTATGTGGTGTTGCTGTATTTGGTTGTATTTTGCTCTTCCATACATTGTGTGTAAATACATTGGACAAAATATTAGAAGCACTCATTAATAATTATACAGTGTAATCCAATACAACAACAGTTTTATAGAGCTACTATATTTCTCACTGCCCATATGCAACATGTGTCACACTTTGCCTTGAAGTACAAACTTTTGCTGCAGTGAGATATTTCTGGCTTCACAGACACAGACAACACACTTTTATTGTCTAGTAAAGCTGCAGTTTTCATCATTTTCTCAGAAATATATTCTGTTTCAGTGTGTTCTCTCAGCCTATGATTGTGCATGAAAGGTTTTTGGTTTTAAAATCACAGATCAATTGAACCGTGTGCGGCAAGATCAGGTTTCATAGCAGATCACAGGAAACAAGGTCATCATGTGGCGACGTCAGCTCCGAATATGCGTCATGAACAGTGATGAAAAGAATGAGGAGAAAACAAATAAAATAAATTAAACTACATTAATTTAATCAGCTGTTGTGTACATGATATTTTTTCATCTCTATGGCGATGTGAAAGATCGTGCGTCACAGAGTACGAAGAACAGAAAACAACTAATGAGACTTTTGGTAAAAAAAAGGCTGTTTTTTTTATTTCCAATTGATATTCTAGCAACCGTCCCCTCTTTTCTACCCACAGTACTCGATTCATATTCAACAACATGCTTCTGTAGCCTTGATTTGTCACAAATAATTAGAAAAACATATTTATTGGCATAAACATCATAAACAAATTAATCTCAACAGATGAAGCATTAGAATTTAATTACAGGGAACATGATGCCCTGTTGCACTGAGCGTCCTTGCCTTTTGAATACATTAACACACACTCACACACAGAAAAATACCCTCTCAGACAGACGGTAATGCAACACATCATCCTCCATATGATTATATTTGACAGTTCGGTGATGTCGGGTGACACAAGTGTACAAAGCGTTAGAGAAGTGGAATGGATCTTTTATGTGTTTAAGTGTTGTGTGTGTATGCCTGCGTATGAGTAAGTGTGTATGTAGTACAAAAACGGTTATTTGTTACTTTTTCACTTTTCTACCGAAGGAATGAACATGAGGAACTGAAGAACTGTACGTGCAACACACTGACAATACAATACATGCATGTATTTCCCTCAAACTTTCCTCCCCAGAAAACCACTTCTTTGGATTTCTCTGAAATTTGCTAAGACGTCTTTTCAAACACGCAGACAGGCCTTGAGAGTACAGCGATGTTAATCTTTTTCTTTGGCCTTTGAAAGCCGCATACCGCTCAAAAAAA
>NTHP01000532.1:345456-362813 GCA_003416845.1 Oplegnathus fasciatus
AAAAAAAAAAAGAAGCTCCCTACCATGAATAAAGCCGCACTTAAAAGGCTGCAGAGAATAAAGAGAGAGAGAGAGGAGGCCTGGCAGCAGCAACAGACAGTACGTGAGTGAATGACAGAGTTTGCAACTGAGAGAGAAGAACCTGAAAGAAGAAATGTGGCAAAGTGCAAGGAAGAAAGTAAGCACAAGACGAAGAGATGCAGAGGAGGAAAGATGCAGGGCAAAGTTGGTAGAAACAAAGTGAATTAAAGAAGAATGGCTTTGATGAAACAAAAGCTTCCATTTTAAAACCACAAGATGCTACGCGCATTTAAAGGAGAAGCTTCCACTTGAAGGTTGTCATGAGAACAAATACCTAGCTGTGAAGGCTTTGATTCAGAAATGATAAAGTGAAAGAAAAATGCAAATAAACTTTGTTACTGATGTTTTTTTTCCCTTAAAAGCCTCTGATTTCTCTTTTGGAGATGACAAAGATTTTAAAAAAGTGCCTCCCAGGGGTGACACTTACTGACGCAGTTACCACAGTTCAATTGCAAGGATTTAGCATTTCCTTTAAGATGAGGAAAGGAAATTGTATGTAAAACACAAGTGGCTGGTGTGCTTCTTCTGGATAAACACTGTGGTACTATTTCTTAGACTTGATAACAAATCAGAGACTTCCCAGAACAGGAACACCATCACTGGATACCACATAGAAGCAGCATCACATCCTCACTAACTGCCCTCTGCCTTGTCTCATGTTTACATGATGCACATGACACATCTCAAATTATAACCCCTATCTTGTAAATATCAGCATTTGTGACATCTGCTCTCAGAACTGATCCATACTTAACAATCATCATAACTGCCACCATCATAAACATAAGTTGTTGTGTGTTTTGAATCTATAAAGACACGATTTCTGTCTCCAAAAGCAGCAGTAGATTCACGGTTTAAGGTGGAACTGGAAATCAGGCTTTATGTAACAGTCTGTGAATCTAATCTTTGTCCTCTGTAAAGCCGAACAGAGCACGTCATCATTTCATTTTCCCAGAAGTTACTATGATGATCCTCTGACACATTTCTGATTTTAATACACGACTCGCACACAGTGTGTGTTAGGCAGATTGAGATGATGCCTGATGGATTAACAATCCTGTGGTGGTTGTGGATTACGGCCGGTGTGTGTGTGTGTGTGTGTGATGAATAAATCTAAAACCGTTTTCCATTTAGAGCTGGTGTTATGCAAGGCCTGTCAGGTCCCATCTTAAACAAAGGCAGATACAAAGATGAATTGTATTTCCTTTTTGGAATATTTTCATCGCTGGAGTCGGACATAAATGTCACATTATTACACAACATCATGCAGCACACCTAATCTGTGTCCCACCATCTCCATTCGGCCATGTTACTTTCCTCTTTGGTAACAACAATCTGTGACTGTTCGCCCACAGCACAGATCCAGTGCTGTGTCTATAGTGACGTTTTGTTTGACTTCTGATCAATTTCCCTGCACATGAGATTCCCATGCCATACTGTGCTACAGAGCCTGGCCGATGTGGTTTTTGATGCAACAGTGCAGTTGGAGGCCTCAGGCTGACCCAAACTGCAAACCAATCCTCCCTTTGCGATAATAAAAACTGGGTGCTGATAGAAATGTTCCACATCTCACTGCATAGACCAAGAAACTTGCAGTCAGCCACTAATCTTGGCAACGAATACGGCTAAACTTCCTTCAGCTGCATCCATCCAACAATCCAGGATTTCACAAGGACGTTAGAGAAAAGTCTGGGAAAATGACCACCACATTATTCACCACAGTTACCGAGGCCAATCTTCTTTATTAACAAGGAAAAAAGCTTTATTGACGCATGTACAACAAGCTGCGGTGTGGAACATTTCATACATTCACAAAGGTTACTGCTGCATCAAGGTTTCATGCAGGGCTGCAACTCGAGACTATTTTTGTCAACTAAACTGATGAATCAGTTCATCGTTTAGTCAATGAAGCAACAACAAATGCCAGTCGCTTGTCTGAAAATAGTCAAAAACCCAAAGGCGTCCAGTTTGCAATGATAAGAAGTTAACAACGGAGGTGGAAGTCACAAATCTTTGCTGATCTGAATCATTTTGTTCACTTCAAAGATTCGTAGTCGCTGAGTTTGTTCCCTTTTTCCCCAAAGCTAAGCGGTCACATCACCTGTAAAGACTTGTTCGTACACGTAATGAACACCTCCAGTTTGGAAAGCAGATTTGACAGGATGTGTCCAGCTAATCGTTGGTATTTTTACTCGATTAATGAAAGATTAATTCACTATCAAAAGCATCGATTAATCTTCTGTCATTTCACTCATACATTAAGTAACTTGCCCCCTTTCAGCACTGGTTCAGTGTACAGTTACATGACACCACAGTCCTCCAGAGAACCAGCTGAAAGGAAAGTTGTGCTAAATAACATTTTCTAGTGAAAGCCGACTTATCCATCAATCCATGTAGAGTTGAAAATATGTGAACAGGTGCAGTGTGTGTGTGTGTGTGGTGGGGGCACAGTGTGTGGCACACTGACCCAAATAGGAGCAGCATTTGAGTCTCAGCCATTTCTTACGAGACACCGCTTGCTGGCACCACATGCGGCTCGACTTAACAGCGAAAATCACCACGGTGTCTCTAATCATCCTAAAATACTTTCTGGCAGGAGAATCTGCAAATATCAGGGGAAAAACCCCCACTATGACAACAACAGCACAGCGACAGGATAGGAGATAGAGAAACACCACAAAGTGAGACAAGGTCATTACAAACTCATTATGAGCGCCAGAGATAAACCATAAGCTGATATTTTAGGAATATTACAGCGATTTTCCGTGAGCGTAAAGACGCAAATAATGCGCATTAATCCGGAGCCTGCAGCACGCTGGATAAACATCTTGTCACAGTATGAAACGGTGAGTGTGCAGAGCGGAGCACTGTAGCAGCAGCATCTTAAAACCTGAACCCGCAGGGATCACTGTTAATGAAGTGCTTTACAGCATAGCAACTGTCAATCATATTGATGAACAAAGCCTCAGCCTCCTGTTGCCATAGAGAACTCATGGGATGAACAGGCAGCCTGTACCTTTTTATCCACGAATAAAAACTCAGTGTTAGTATTAGATTTGAGTGCCAGATCATAAATTTATGCAATATAAGGTTAGTAAGGGGTCCATTAAGTGCATTTCAAAGCATCCTTACCTCGAACAAAGGTTGAGTGCCCTTGTCTGGAAGTGTGCATCCCAGTAATTCAGCCAGGAACTTTGCCATATAGAGGCGAGAAGAGTGCTCCTGATATACTCCTGAAATGTGCGGGGTGGAAAGAAGAGCTGAATCAACAGGAGAGTGCTCTTTCTGTCAGCCTCGTGAACTTCTTTGTGGCGTTCAAGGACCCTGCGCGCATCCCTTTTTTTTTCTCTCTCTCTCTCCTCCAGCTGCCCGAACGAACCCCGGAGAGGAGGCTGAGATGTGCCGCGGGATGAGAGGTGCAAAACACCGGCCAAATCAGCGCAGGGCAGCCGCTGGATGTGGAGCTTACAGCCTTTAGCTCTCGCCGCTTAAATCCTCTGTCGGTGAATGGCCTCACCATCAGGAGCGGTGTGGACGCGTGCAGGTGGGGCCGGGCAGAGGGGGAGTGGGCGGTCCAACGAGCTGTCAGGTGGTTTTCAGCGACGGGGTTCCCCCCCCCCATTCAGAGAGGGAATGGAAGGCAAACCTGCACCTGGAATCACTTCAGCTCGATTAAACCTCAAATTCATGATGTGATATACTTTCTGAGATTGAGACCAGTATGTTTAGACTCAACATCTTACAGTTTGACCACAAAATAGCCCAATATAAATATATTTTAATATTTCTCTACCTGAATTTTATTCCCTGGCTGTAGTTAGGGCCATCAGGTGGGAAAACTGGGAGTAAAACTACTCCCTTCAGAGGAACAATACCATTTACAGAAACAGACGGTGCTCGGTGATGTAGGGACTTTTTGGCAATTGGTGAACTCCTGTAGCTGGTGAGCTAACAGGCTAACACACTAGCCAGCCAATCAGTCACAGTAGCTTTCCAAACGCAGACAGAGGAGGGTTGAATAAAAGATGAAAAGCTACAATAGTTTCCTCAGTTTTGCACCTCTCCAGCTGTGTAAAAAAACGGTGCAGAAAGGGTTTGCTATTGTTCAGCGGCACGAACTTGCTTGTCACCAAAGCTGATGTTAAACATGAAAGATTTGCATGGTTGTATCTTGCCAAATAAATTACCTTTACCTTGCAAAACCTCACAGTTTAAATGCTGGTGTGACTGAGCCTTTATAGCAGCATACTAGTGCCCATGGTTTCTGAATGACATGTTCAACAATCACATAGGGGCTTAATGTTCTGCTGTCTGAAGCCTAAAGTGTATGTAGTATTTTATCAAAGTGTCAGCAGATAAGTCAAAGTGTAACAGCAGAGTCAAAACAGTCTAAGATTGGAATTTTTATGTCCTTTATTTACCAACTGAGG
This sequence comes from Oplegnathus fasciatus, assembly GCA_003416845.1. NCBI lineage: Eukaryota > Metazoa > Chordata > Actinopteri > Centrarchiformes > Oplegnathidae > Oplegnathus > Oplegnathus fasciatus. Next base: position 349,968 of record NTHP01000532.1, read on the forward strand.
GTTTTTTCTATATAAAATTACAACACAGTCTCGCTTCGCTCCAATTTCCCATTGGGATTAATAAAGTCCCCTGTCTAGCTATCCATCTCTTATAATGCTAACACCAGTCTGTCCAGCACACACAATGAGCAAATTAAACTGTCACCAGAGGTTTGAGGGTTGAGTTGTATTTATTGAATATTCATGGGCTCACAGGACACCTGGCTGGGTTCAGAAGACAACAGGAGGATCAGGATCTGCTGCGAGCACAAGTGGGTATTTAATATGCCCTTCCCATGTTTGCATCTTATTAGATTGTTATATTTCATAAGTTGACTATTATCATGCGAGACAGTGACGCATATGTTTGTCTCCTGTTGTTAAATTATACTCGTTTTGTGTAATATTCATCAGAAACTCATGATTCATTTATAGCTTTTGGTTTTTGTCCCGGGGTCGGGATGCCTCGGGAGGTGAGAGATGATTTTGGTTGGGGTTCATGAAATGCAAAAGCATCCTTTTTGTAATTAATATTTACAGCCTCTGTGATTCTTGCAAGAATTAATCTAAAAGCCTGTAAATCATTTGGTTCATTCGACAATTTTTTTGCATTTAGGCATTCAGCAAGAGGATGGGAGCGCTAAGTAAGTCCAGAGGTTGCAAAGTGAAAATGTTCGGAGCAAATGACAAAGGGCTAATTGACTGACCGACAGAAAGCCCAGCGTGGTGGAGGCTGATAACATGGTCGCCTTTCAGAACTATATTCAATTTTGTCATTCTGAGGATTAGTGCTAAAACCACTTACACAGTTTTTGGGGAGACAAGACCACATGAAGGTTTTCATTTCTAAATAAGATGTGCAACATTTAGGGGGAAAAAGACCGAAAAAATATATATTTCAGTTCATATTGAAGTTCAGTTTCATATAAGCTCTGATTCCTGATGGTATACAGTTCTGTATTCATGAACAAGATTAGAAACTGCAGCAAAAAGCAACGCTGACAATTTGTTATGCTCGTTGCTTATTGCTCTTTCTCATGGTCACTGCCTGAAGAAGAGCACTAACCTTAAAATGTATTGCTCTCCATAATATTATCGCCTTTTTATGTTCATTAAAAAAGTGTTTTTTGAATAACAGCACCAAACAAATAAAGTAATAAACTTTCTCTTTTGATTCTCATTCAGATCCTGTCATTTCAAACCATTTTTTTCCCTCATCAAGTTTATTTTATTTTATATCTTGCCATTTTTCTGTGATTGGGCTTTTTCCCCTTGAGATTGACAGGAAGGCATGAGTGGAGAGAACAAGTCTAATTCTGGTCTAATTAAATCAGACCAGGGATCATCACCCACAACAAGACATTTTACTCGCGGTTTTATTTATACTATTCTGTTCTTATTTAGGAGCAAAGTCACTGGAAACACCTTTCAGTATTAGTAACAGGACTGTTTCATTGGATTACAATCTAACATCATTATGCAAAGCCCAACCAGTGTATATACTGTAGCAACTGCGGATGGAGCGCTTCGCTGTCGGTTCATTTCAACTCCAACTTTTTTCTTATCTTAGATCTCATTTCCAAATCAACATGACCTCCTCTGACCTCCTTTTTCAATTTACTCGTGGAGCACGACTCTGAAATGCAGCAGGCGTCTGCTCATAAGCTGCTCTGACTCCCCAGGTATGCTCTTATTCTGTCAAACATCTTTCCTTTACTCCCCCCACCTCTCTCTCTCATATCTGTCAAGGACTTTCGGTTTGTCTCCTCTGCGACGTGGGATTCATGCACGTTTCTTCTCAGAGAGTGAGAGAGGTCAAAGGTCAGGCTGCATGATGTCAAACTGAATAGATGTAAGTGAATAAAACGCCGGCGCCCCTCTTCTCCTCTTGCGGCACAAAGGACAGCGAATGTAACTGTTTTGACAGGGATAGAGGAGGTGGATGAGGGATCATGTGAGGGAGGTGTTTGTGTGTAGTGGGCTTGAACAAAGTCTAGTTTTTGTGAAATGACCACCATGTAGATTGTGTTGTAAACAAATTACGTGAACATTATGCTCCATGAACAGCAGCTGGTGGCAACACACAAATTGGATACTGTAGACTCTAGATGGTGTTGTTTCTGACATGCCATACTAGAATCCCAAAGACAGCAACAGCGAATGCCTCACTTCAATGTACACTTCCAACACAAAATATAAGCCACAATATGTAACATGATGAAATGATTGAAAAGGAGTCCCTGCTCAAAATGAGTAACATAAATGGTACTTTCAACGACCAGGCAGCTGCTCAATTTTAGGCCAAAACTTCATGCAATCTCCACGAGGCATTCCCAATTCTTCTTTGTTTACACTCTCACCAAGAAGACCATCTGTGGTTGAAGCATTGTCAATCTGGCTCAAGCTTTCACCCTTCCTCCTTGTACCATCCAAACACCACCAGTTCAAGAAAAGGCTTTAATTATCCCAAAAAAGTAAGAAGTGACAGAGGCAGACACAATATTTTTATGCAGAAACAGCTTCTTAACGGGAAAAGTGTCTGCTTCTCTCATGTTTGTGTAAATGCTGGGGGATTTTATCCTGAAAGTACAAGTGTGCTTTGTGTGCGGGTAGGGTCTTTGTGTGTGAGTAGAGTCTGTGTTTTTAAATTTTTCCTAGTGAGGAATTAGGAAATCTGGAGTTCATACCACTATCCAAAAACATTCTCCTTGCACCATGTCTGTCACGGTCATACTTGTCAAAATATCCCTGCACCAGTGTCACCAAGACGATTGTTTCCAATGAAATCGACTGTGATTAAGATTTTTGTCTCACTTCATGCACGCTTTCTTTATGCCCTCTGTGTTGTGTTAGTGTTTCCGTCTCCATAACCCTGCAGTAATTGGTGGACCTGTAATGGCCTCCATCTATCACGTCTATCTAGAGGGAATCTCTTCCACCCATTAAAGGGCTGTGGACACTGAGCCAAATGACTCCAGCAGACATTTCAACATAGATTACTACTCGCTCAACACATGCACTGTACACATGCAGGAGGCAGGTTCACTCTATCCTAATTTAATTTGTGCAATTTCTAAATCTTTTCAGTATTAAGGGGAACAGAGGATTATTTTACTGAGGGACTGAATATCTACCATCTGTTTCCACAAAGAGAACAGACAAGGGGACTCTTCTTACCTGAAGTGCTCAGATCATTTCAGTTCATCCATTCAGGAAAGTCAAGAGGCGAATCCAAAAAGCATCAGTCTCCAAACATTTTTTAAAAGCAGATTTTTTTAAAACCATCCTTGTAGGTCAGAAAATGGTTATATATTATATTCACTATTGTTATACAGAATTTTTCTTGGATCCTTGATTCCTCTCTTCTTTTTTTTTTATCCTTCAGGCTTATTGTAGTAAGAATCAGCTGTTTGTTCAACACCCAGTAGTGTAAAACGAACACATGTCAAGTATTAAAGCGAAGGTGCCATGCCACAATGTAAAATAAAACTACAGTAGTCCTGCATTCAACTGGTGTACATCACAATCAAAACATACTGTCAAAAGCAGTCTTTATTTTTCAAAATATTAAACTATTAACTTCCTTTTTATATTAATTTTACAGCCAACAACCTTACTCTTAATGCCTGACCCATCTGTTAGCCATCTGTTCTTCCCCATCCCCAGCTTTTACCCCATCTTCCACCCTCTTTCCTTTTCTTTCCTGTAACCCTTTCCCTTAATGTTGTCGTATGAGGCATTGTGGGTAAATCATCTTCTCAGCTTTATTTCTTGGAACAGGATTGACGTGATCCCTTCATATTATACATCGATTTGATCACGACAACCAACATTTTCCAATGGCACATGGCTTTGACCCTCTTTGCTGGGATTTGACATACATCCATGGATTCAACGCCACAACACAAGGTGTCATTGCTGGATAGGGCGTGTCCTTCCGCTCAACCACACGCCATACTTACATCTTGCTGTGTTCAACTTCTCCTTCTTGCTTAAATGTTTTAAGCATTTAGTTGTGTTCTTTCTTTGACTTTTTAGCTTAGCTTAGGCTTAATTTAAGTAGGTAGTTTATGCTGTTAGCATTGGGCTAGAGCCTGTTTGAAGAGTGGGAGGCCTTGGTGCTGACTGGAGGTAAGCCCCACCACCAGCAAAACTCTCCCACCCGTGGGTTGGATTAGTGTACTCCAGCTTTATGCTTGGGTTGGGAACTTGAAGGCTGTACTTGTCGGAATGGTCCTGGATACTTCCTGGCTATGTCTAATAGCCACACCAACATCCTAGGCTGAGCTGTTTGCTACATGCTAACTTCAACTCACTTCATGCACTGGTTGCTAATTCCTAACCAAGGAGGGACACTGGGTAAGGTTTGCTACACTACTGCTACTTTTGCATGGGTTACTGATGCACAGTGAGCTAGGTGAAGTGTTGAATTCAGCCTGCTACAGTTGGAACCTGGATAATACTTGAATTTAGCAGATGCGGTTGTTGAAATAATTGCTAATGGTATTCCATTGCTTTATCATATAGATTAACACTATCCTTGTGATAGCCAAAGTTAGCTGCTACCAACTCATTTTACATTGCTAGCCTTGGCCAAATTTAGCAGCTAATGTTGTTGATATTATCTAACTTTAGGTTGACACTAGCCTTTTAATGGCCCAAGTTAGCAGCAAGTGACTTTTTATTATCCTACATGATCTTTACCCTTGTTTCTGCAAAAGTTAGCTGCTAAAGATACTAAACTTTTACAATTTTAATTTGATATTAGCTATGTGATGGCTATGTTAGCAGCTAATGGTATTGACATTGTGTAATTCTAAGTGGATCTTAGCCTTGTCATACATAACCACCATATTATTTTAGGTCATGGTTGCTGATGATGGTACAGAAATGTTGTATTTGTTCCTCAGAGTTAGCCTTGTAATGACCAGAGTTAGTAGGTAATGTTTTTTATCATTTCAATTTTGGATTAGCCTTGAGATGGCCAAACCTACATGTTTCACTACTGACAGTGGCTATGGACTCAAACCTCCCTCAGCTGGATATAGTGGTTTTCTAGGTGGTCTTCTAAGCAAATACTACTCTGGCGTTGGAGTGAAGGGACCAGNAGCTTAACAAGTGCTAATGTTTCTGACATGGTATAAATTTAGGTTAATGCTGTGTTTGTGGTGGCCTAAACGGTCAATGGTCATATGCATTTAAGGCAGTGGCAATAGTTTTTCCTGTTCTGACAATATGGGCTCCAGATGAGAAAAAGCTCATATTGTTGGTTTAAGTTGTTCTGGAAGGCAATGACAAACAACACATTTTGTTCTCTTTTTGTTGATGTATTGACTTTAGATCTAGAGAGGAAAAGAAAAGAAATTCAGTATGAAGAAGCAGCAAAGTTAGTTACAGAACCTTAGTTATTGTTTGTCAGATTGATGTGTTTTATCTTGCTGTGGCAATTTTATCCTCCTAACAAGTGCACAGCTACAAGCTCTTTGTCTTGCTCAAGGATACATCAGCATGGATGAGCAATTTAGCTGTTGTGGGGATCAAACCTGCAACTTTTCAGTTCGGCATCCGTCTCTCAAACCATTGGAGCACCATGTAGGTTTGGCATATTTGCATTAGTGTGACACAAATGACTTTGATGCGACTACCTGCTGTTCCACCTGCTGCCCCGATTGTACCACATTACAGTACGCAAACACACACATACAAACCTCCCACACGCCAAAACCTAATTAGTCAATTTTGAGATGAATAAACCATATTCATCAACTAACCTCTAACACAAAAATGCCACACTGACAGCATGCACTTCCCATGAAACAAATTGTTGACAAAAAAAACAACGTAATTAATGAAGCAATCAGCCTGCGCCAGCCGAGCCTCTCATTGACACCCCGCTGTTGTACTAGATTTTAATAATGCTGTTTAATGACATGCTCCATGATGGCTGGCAAATGCACCTCCATATGTTGTTACAGCTGTGGGGAGCAGGGAATGTACATGATCTACACAGCTTCAGAGCATGGCCCCCTGCTGGGATAGAGGGATTTACATGTGTGTATGCGTTGGCTGGACATACACTTGCCGTGGCCCTCCAGAGAAGTCTCTTTGACTGTTTTTCCTCCTTTAATTGCTTCTGTGCTGATGTAAAAATACTGTAAATGTTGTGCTTCCGACATGTTTTGAGTTCACTTCAAAGCAGGCGTTTTTCTATTACATGATCATTTTGGGGACGATCTATTTCACAGTTTTGTTTTTTTCTTTTATCCATCTTTGTCCTGTCGTTCTTAGATCAGATCCAGATGCAGAGACCAATCCAATCCATGTTTACAGTCAAAGAGAAAAAAAATCTAGGCTAAATCTAAAAATGTGGAACTTGACATTTAAAATTTTGGCCAATGAGCAAACACGCACATATTCAGGAGGATGATTTGATAACTTCCTCCATTAAAAATGCTGTTATTCAGCCAACTATGAAACCCGCACGAATACATGTATTATAAAAGACTATTTTGATATGTAAAACACATTACTTCTTGCATATAAAGACCTATAGGTACATAAGCTAAAATGTTTAATGTTGCGTACTAAATGTTACCATGGTAACATTCTCAGAGCATGTTAGCATGCTTATTTAAGCATTCAGCTACACTCTCAGAAATAGGGTACAGTTTCTGTCCCCCACTAATGTACCCCCGAGGGCTCATTATTGGACCTTGCTAATTATATGTACCTTTTTGAGGGCAAAATGTACCGTTTCTTCTAAACATTAAGGTATAGTATCAGGAGACAGTGTGTGTTAGGCCAAATACCAAAAAAGGTTTTACTGTTTCCTTATCTGTTTAAGGTAGATTTGAACTAGTAGGCTATGGTTGAGTAGCCTTGAAATAAAAGAAATAAAAAAAAGTGGAAGGTGCTGAATCCTGAGTACAGATATGTGACTGATTCACACTGAATTAAATATTGGACCTGTTTTCCATGAGCAACATTCTGGCAATAAAATGGTATTTTTTCAGACAGACAAGTCAGGAGAAAGTGAGTTTGTTCACGCCTAAGGGTACAAATAAGTACCCAATTTCAAAGGTACAACAGCTGTACCATATCAGGGTACTGCCCCAGTGACAAGCCGTTGTACCCCTAGAGGTACAAATTTAGCACATTATTTCTGAGTGTACAATCAAAGCAGAATTGCACAGCTAAGGAACTAAATCTGATGTTGATGTCGAGTACATCTTGCTGTCTGTTGTCACAGCAGTAAGTCAATGCACTTAGTTCAAGGGCACACGTTTGTACCATCCACTCCTGTCTCACAATTGACTGTAAAGCTTGCTGTATCTTTTTGTGGAGCCGAGGAGGGTTATATAAAATTTGATGGAGCAATACAGCTAAATAATAGCTTCCTCCATTTTTTGACACAACGCTGCTCCATCCATAAAACATGGATTTGAATCTAGCTTTGTTTACAGTCCTCGGGGGGGAAATAACCAGGCTATTTCAGAATCAGATTTGGTGTGTTAACACAAATGATGAGATCATTTTCTTCCAAGGAATCACGTTATTGCCAGACTGAGGAGCTGTATTTTTCACTGGCGAGTAGCCTGCTGAGCCAAACAACTGGGTGTATATGTATGAGATGTGTTTTAATATGCACATGTGTGTTAATTATACTCAGCGAAATGTGTTGATATTGCAGTGCCCATGGTTTTATAGCCCTGCGGTGCCCACACTGTGCAAATAAGAACAAAGACACTCTCATCTTCACGTAACCTGATGTGACTGTACAGATAAACACATAAAGCAAGCTGAGGCTCTCGTTTATCTCACATTCTCTATAATGTACAGTCAACTGCCCTCCCAGCACCCAAACCAATTTTCATTGGTCTATTATCTGCATGTTCTATTATTCATGTCAGTGTGTGAGAATAGTATATTTGTGTCGGTGTGTGTTGCTTATTTTTTTTATACACATTGCTTTAATACAAATTTACTGATGATAAAAATGTCTCGAATATGAACACCAATGTTGATATTCAAAGGCTAATGCCAATACTGACATTTTTGTATGAAAGGTGATTATACTTGTGCCAATAAACTTGACACTTAAAGGTGATATTGATAACATTCAGCCCTCTCCCACCTCCCCCCTTCCATTGCTTTCACATCACAACACCGCTGTTGCTCGAAGCACATGCCGCCTCAAGTGGTCGCCAGTTCGTTGCACAACCTGCATATTTCATGGTCGACTGGAGTGAGAGTCAGACAGACTCAGTCATGTCAAGTGATGAATCTTTCGTGGTAGACTAATAAATTGATTTTGAACCAGTAGTGATTATGTGCATTTATGTCGTGCACGTTGATCTGACAAGACGGTGTCGGTGCAGCTTCCCAGTTAGCTAACGAAACCTTAGCTTTAGCTCACCGTTCAAGAAGAAAAGTTGCCAAACTCTTTCAGCTGACTCCAACGAGCAAAAGCCGAACCAATGTTCACCCTGGTCTTGCTCCTCCTTTGGTCGCTGAGCACTTGGGATTGGTACTGGAGTGAAGCCGGGCCTTACTGTCAAGCTTTCCATTTTTTCCACACTAACTGGCAACTACTAAGACTCTTGACTGCTGACGACACAGAGATACCGCGTGATACCAACGGCGTTATACTATTGGCTCACAAGCCTTGTTAGAAACGGGACCCAAACGTCGGATATCTTACACAAAGATAAACAAAACATTCATTTTGGACCTGTCAAAATTTTTAAAATGATTAATTCACAATCATAATATTTTTTTTTTGAAAAGCTGTACTTTTATTCCACACCTTTCTAACAGGATGTATGTCTTATTTTTCTTTTTAAATGATTCGTCTACATAAAAATGGTATCGATAACACTTTCAAGTCATTCATAGACACACACACAAACTCTCCAATGCATTACTCCCTGCTGATGAAGAATGAAATCATAAAAAATGTTTAAAGCAGCAATAATTGGGACCACTTATGAGCAGCAGAGCAAACTGTAAACACAACATATTATAGTTGCCTACTTACACAACCAGCGGGCATGGAGCAACATTGGCATTAATCAGGGGCGGACTGAAACAGTGATTCAGGCTGGCAATTTGACTCCATCCCAGGCCACCATGTCCATGCAAACCACTAATTTTGTAAGCCAACCCTGTTTATTGATGTAACGGGTGTAACAGTTTTCTCACATTTTCTGTTAGATAGCAAGTGTTCTTTTACCCGTGACCGTAGTTCTGTTTTCTCGTGTGTACACACATTCAGTGAAAGTGAACATAAGCTACAACAATCTAAGTATAATACAAATGTTTATTCGCCTGTGTCCGTAAAGCAAACAGCACAAAAGTGGCCAAATGACTGTGTGTGTGTATACCTACTGTACACTGAGTCAATTAAATTGAACTTTAACTACATAACTAAGTATAATACCAAAGTTTAAAAAAAAAAACACCATGCCACTGTATAAAGGTTTTGACTCAGTGTATGTGCACTTTCCCCAGCTTATGTGTCATGGTCGAGTGCTGTCAAGTCCACAGTCTAGGTCTACTATTTTTTATTAGTTGAAACATATTGCCTTCAATGTCATATGATTGCTATGTTTCACTCATTGCTATGATATAATTCCTCCACGAAGACGTAAGACGTGCAAACTTTTAGCTATTGTTCTTAACTGACCTGGTCGCTTACTGGCGAACATGTCGCTTATTTTGCAGGATTTAGCTGCGTCTGTGGCCTTTCTCTTTTTTTACTCTCTCCCTCTCTGCCTCGCCATCCTTTTCTTCTGACCGTCCATTTCGCCGGGCGACTTGTCTAAAATGTTATCGGTAGAGAAGCAGGTGAACGGTTGCTATGTGCGTCGCCGTCAACCAATCACGTCTCACAGATTGAGATGTGTGGCTTGCGAACGGGAGCCCGGCCCAAGTGCACAAGCATCGCGCTGATGCATGGAGAGGTCAGTTAACTCATTCCTGCTTGCTATATTATCGCTGGTCAAGTTGACTGTTCACGGCAGGCCAGAACGACCCTCAGGCCACTGGGAAGTGTCCCGGTGCTCCCGACGGGCTGTCCGCAAGTGGCACTAATTCGGGGTCATGTTTCTGGACAGCTGATAAATGTAAGTCCAATTCACTCTCCTTTTAGCACCATTTTGGTCACCACCTACTCCTTAGAAACGTATCTAGTCCTTTAGCTGCTAAATGCTCCACTGTGTTCACCAGCTGCTTGCTAACTTTGTCTGTCTGCTGTTTGGTGCTGGGCAGGTGCTGTGAAGTAGGTTTATCTGAGCTTTTTTGCTAAAAAGCAGCTGCTGCTGAAAACGGCGTTGATGAGAATGCTGAACCAGTACAAGCTGCGGAGCCGTAACACCAAAGCACTGAGTTGAAAGATGCTAAATTGCTGTCAGGTGATAATTTCACTCACACAAATCACTTCACTGAATAATTTCGTTCAGTTCAAAGATTTGTAGTCGCTGTTCACCTGCGTTTCAGTACGTACATCAGTAAGTGGACGCATCACCGTTCTTAACACTACAACGTTCTGCCCTGATTCTGACTGTCTTCAGTTCAGCAGTACAATCAGCCTGTAGCTGGTTCAAACTCTTACATTCAGTTCAAAACAAGACTTGGTCTATACAGCTGTTTATAAGGTTTCTAGTTAGCGGGGCTCCACTGCTAAAAGCTGCTTATTTGGTCAGTGATAATGAAGATTCAGTGGAGTCAGGTCAGTTAAAAAATAATCAACAGATTGATTGCAGATATTATAGCCTAATGATGTCTCCATGTCCCTGTTTCTACAAAGCAGTATCATATAACTGATCCGTCCAGGTTGTAAAACAATTTATTTTTTACTTAAGTAAAAGTCCAGTATCGGTCTAATAAACACTAACACACGTGCTCTCACATCCACACACCGTGAAAACACTGACACTGCCTCTGCTCTCTCACACAACCCTCCCTCTGTTCACTGCAGCAGCTGCCTAATGTTGCATCAAAGACCCAGCCGTTCACAGCGAAGCCTGTGATGGAGAGTTTTTTTTCTTTTTATCACCCTCTCTGAGCCTGATGGATCTTCACAGCGCTGCGGCCACGTGCCAAGCTGCCGCTCTGTCATAGAACTCCATGAACCATTACACAGCTCCTGAGAGAAAGAGAGCGCGAGGAAGAAGAGTGTGAGAAAGACAGAACAGAAAATAAAAGAGAGGAAATAAAGGAGGCGACAGAAGAGACCAGCCACCGTGACCGGCTGCACTCTCTCTGCACTGCAGCACAACAGAGGGTGTGATTTATCCCTGAGTTCGCCCGAGGGGAACTGGGTTTCACCATTAGCAAATGAGCCCTAATTCACCTAGACAGCAGAGAACTCACTTCCTCTAGTTTTTTAGTTCTTGACTCACAGCCCAAGGCCAAGTGCCAGTGCTGCTCAGGAAGCGCCTTCTCTCAGAGGCGGAGTTCACACCTGTAGGTCCATTCCCTCAGTGGAGGCCCGAGCAGAAAATGATCCGTTGTTGCATTTTACTCCAGGTCTCACTGCAAGTTATTACATGGTTTGTTCATATTACCTGGTGGTAACAAAACATAATAAGACTTGTGAATTATCATTAGTCAAAAAATGAGGTTACTATTAATGTGTCTAAATGACAGATCGCTAAAAACAGGAACAAAATTGTGCCATTATGGAAAAATGGTTGCCATGATCAGCACAATACCGGGGTTGTTTTCTTAGTTTTGCACATTAGGTCACACAAGTGCATTTTCCATTATCATAGTTGATCCACACTGCGTCCACACCACAAAGAAACCACAGCAGAGCTCAGCTGTATTAAAACTGTCTCACATCCAAGTGTAAAAGTGGCAAATTATTATCGGGGCTGATTTGTATGGACTCACTATTAGCTAAGGCAAACTGCTGCTACTCTATTAGATTATAAAGTGAAACACACATCAGTCAAATCATATAGCATGCAGTGACTCGGGTCAGACACTCGTAGCACACCTGGACCCACCCACAATGTGCAGAACCCGTGGAGCGAATGTGGGCTTCTTTCATTTGAAAAGCAGATTTTTTTAAAAATGGTCAAAGTTGATGCAGGAGAGGCCAAGAAAGCCAGACTTTGTAGTATGGGTCAAGCAACATCCAACACTGGATCATAAAGCAACTCAACAGCATCTTTTTGTTAGACTCTTTGTTAAACCCTAAACCCTTGCCTCGCAAGTACCAGTATCTTTCCAGCTCCACACCCCCAGTTTGTAATGCAGGCTGTCTTTAAAAAAATGTAGTCTCCAAGCCCACTAATTACTATTTTTAGGGATTTATTAGAACATTTCCCCCTCCATATAATGTTGCTACACATACAGTCAAGTCCAAAATTCTTGACTGACTCCTCAGACTGCAAACATAGAAAGCCCCAGATGACTCCTCACAAAACTCCTTCATGCTGGTGTCAATAACCCTGACAGTTCATTGGCAATTTGAGTGCTTGTCAAATGATGCCTCTGTGATATGTTTTTTTTTTTTNGGGACCCACACAGTCACTCTCTCAGAGGGCCATAAATGTGCTTCTAGTGACGGTCAAAGCTCCACCAGACTCCCTGTCTTTCCAGCGGAGAAAAGGAGAGTCTGACAGTAGCTGTCTAGCCACTGTCCATGCTACACTGAGCAGTGGTCAGTCAGTGTCCCCGTGTCCCCTGACCCCTCCTACAGCTCCTACCACCTCCTACAATCGTTGCTCCCCCTCTCTTCTTCCCCATTTTTTAAATGTGCTGGGAGAGAGGCCTAGCAGAATTTGAGGGTGGAGTCACCCTTTAAGGACGTGGGGCCAAAAAGACTTTGTCTTTTGTCTTGTATGCTCAAAGGAAACT
>NTHP01000533.1:22869-42517 GCA_003416845.1 Oplegnathus fasciatus
ACATTGGTTTCATATTACCAGGGCTTGTTTTGAAATAGCAGTATTGTGGTTCTAAGAGGACAATTAAAATCATTTGATTGTTAATCTTCCCATTTATCTCAGATTACTAATTTCAGAGGTTTATTTTTATGCACTGTTCCCACTTTATAGTATACTTATTAGAGAAAATGAAACTTACCAGACAGACAGCCACAGGGGCAATGACACCATCCTGGTCATCCAGAGGCAGTTGCGTTGTGGAAGACTGAATATTTGAAAAACACAGAAGAATGTGTGTTGCTCACAGACAGAGAGACAAATAACGAATGAGAAGTCAGAGCTACAGTTTACAAATATACTAATATAGTTATATGGGGGGAAAAATGAGGTAAATATTTTATGGGGAAAAAATCCATACATTTATTAAATTAAATGTTATGAAATCTGATTGTATCTAATATTTTCAAAATTATTTTAGTTATAGTTATAGTTTAGTTCATAATGCAAACTGTCCTGTAATGATTACGATCGTGCATTAGTAATTTAATGTTTATAATTAATAATTAATAATAATAATCAGTAATTATTTTTTAAAAAGTTTTCAGATTTTTCAGATTGTAATTCATTCAGAGGGGGTCATGGATTTCTGTAAAAAAAANAAAAAAAAAAAAATTACAATCCAGCCAACAGTCATCAAGACATTTCACTGAAAACAGAGAAAAAGTCAAGAAATCAACAAAGTCATGCAAAAGCAAAAGTTCATGGCAACCTATCAGTAGTTGTTGAGATATTTCAGTCTGGACTGAAGTGGTGGACTGACAGACATTGCCATCCATAGAGCTTCATGCTGCTAGTGTGGCTAAAAATACATATTACTGTTATAATCAACATACCTTTAATGATGCTCAAAGCATTCCTCAGAGAAGAATTCTCCCTCTCAAGTTCAGCAACCCTTTGCTCTAATGTACTCATGTAACCCTCTTCATTTATGTTGTTTTTGACCTCTTGCTCTCATGTCTATCACAAAGCACACCTTCAAATCAAAAACTTTCACCCACAGTTAATGTGCTAGTCCCTATATTTCAGATTTATGGCTGATTATGCTTAAAAGGCAGTGGTGGAAAGTAAGTACTAAGTACATTTACTCAGGTTTTGTACTTAAATACAGTTTGGAGGTCCCTGTACTTGAGTAATTCAATTTTTTTCCCCTAATTTGTACTTCTATTCCACTATATAAATAAAAAACATAATCCAGAATTGAAGCTGCGAGCAGCATTGAACGGGCCCTCGCAGCCTTGCGCACGTNAACAAATCAACTCAGTTGTCAGCAGTAGCTTCTTCCATCTCAGATCACTTGCAAAATTAAAATCATTTCTGTCCATTAAAGATTTGGAGACCACAGTTCACGCTTTTATTTCCTCTCGCCTCGACTACTGCAATTCTCTCTATGTAGGAATCAGTCAGTCAGCCCTATCTCGCCTGCAGCTGGTTCAAAATGCAGCAGCGAGACTCCTCACTGGTACCAAGAAGGGAGACCACATCTCCCCTGTACTGGCCTCTCTTCACTGGTTACCAGTGAAGCACAGAATTGATTTTAAGATTCTTTTATTTATTTTTAAAGCACTGCATGGACTGGCACCAGGTTACATCTCTGAGATGCTCATCCCCTATTCCACCTCCCGATCCCTCAGATCAGGTGACCAATCACTGCTCTTCATTCCCTGCACCCAGTTAAAAACCAAAGGCGATCGAGCTTTCTCAGTTGTTGGCCCTAAATTGTGGAATAGTCTGCCACTAACAACTAGATCTTGCCCCTCCATTGACACCTTTAAAACCCGTCTAAAAACCCATCTTTTTTCTTTAGCCTGTTAATTGTCATCATGAAGACATGCGTGACCACACTCTTTATTTGTTGTTTGTGCAATGCTGTTTGTGTTATATTTTATGCTTATTTCCTTTCATTTTTGTCTTTGTTTTTATTTGATCTTAATTTCTCTGTACTTTGGTCAACGTTTGTTGTTTTTAAATGTGCTCTATAAATAAACTGACTTGACTTGACTTGACGATCTACAAAGATTAACACAACTTTTCATCGCAAAGGGCTTTTGATTGCACTGCCCAAAATTGAAGTTGATCTGATGAATTCTCTAGGAGGAGTTCGTTAAAGTATGATGGCAAGAAATACACCAAAATTTGACATTAAATTTAAAATGGCTGACTTTCTGTCCAAGAGACTTTTTTTTAAGTCTTGAGATGTTACATGTGAATACCAACTTTTGTGCATGTAGGTGAAACATACGGCGAGGGCTACTTCATTGAAATTTTGCAAGGGGCGCTATCGAGTCAATTTGCCACACCCAACCCAATGACCCTCATCAAATCAAAAGTTTTACCACTTGTGATGTGTGTGCCAAATTTCTTGAGTTTAACGGCATCTCTAGCCTCTCAAAAACAGCTTCCTGTTTCATCAAAATTCGTGCGCTGCCACGCCCACGCAGTTTGATGATCTACCACAATTAGCACAACTTTTTATCAAGAATGTCTTTAGATTGCACTGGCAAGATTTGAACTTCATCTGATTAATTCTGTAGGAGGAGTTTGTTAAAGTATGGACCCTGTAAATGGTTTCATGGCAAAACATGGAAATTTGACGCCTTGCCACAGCCACGCCATTCAATGATCTACAATGATTAGCACAACTTTTCATCACAAAGGTCCTTAGATTGCACTACCAAGATTTGAAGTTGATCTGATCAATTCTGTAGGAGGAGTTTGTTAAAGTATGGAGCCTGTAAATGGTTTCATGGCGAAACATGGAAATTTGACTCCTCTTCACGCCCATGCCGTTCGGCGATCTACAACGAATAGCACAGCTTTTCATCATGAAGGTCTTCAGATTCCACTGCCCAAAATTCAAGTTGATCTAATGAATTCTCTCTGAGAAGTTCGTGAAAGTATGACCCCTATAAATAACCATAAATACACCATAATTTTACATTAGATTCAAAATGGCTGACTTCCTGTTTGGTTTAGCTAATGGCACCATGAGACTTTTTTTTAAGTCTTGGGATGTTACATGTTCCCACTGAATTTCGTACATCTCGGTGAAACGTAGTCCGAGGGCTACTTCGTTGAAATTTTGTAGGGGGCGCTATGGAGCCAATTTGCCACACCCAATTCTGAGAACCATATCAGATATCTATTTTTATCGCTTGTGATGTGTGTGCCAAGTTTTGTGTGTTTTTGAGCATCATTAGCCCTTCAAAAACAACTTCCTGTTTCATGGCGAATAATGCGTTGCCATGGCAACAGCGTTCAATGAGAACTCACAATTAAGCAATTAAGCAAGGTTTCACCAAGGTCTTAAGGTTTTACTGACAAAATTTGAAGTGGATATGAGTAAGCTGCTAGGAGTACTACGTTACAATATAGCGCCTGTAACTTCCTGTCGCCAATAGGTGATGCTATGACTATGACTCAATTTTGGCACGTCGATGTCTTCATGCCTGGACTCACATCCAGCATGTGAAATTTGGGGTAGATTTGACCGCGTATAGCCAAGTTACAACAGCTTGTAGTTTCAAAGATTTGGAATATTTTGATGTTTGAATGGAGTTTCTAGCTGAAAGTATGAATGAGTAGTTAAGAATTCAAAATGCATTAAAAAGTCTTAAAATGGGGACATTTTGAACATTCCATCCATTCATTTGAATAAGGAAAATTTCCCAGAAAACGTGAAATATTTCTGAAAGTATGAATGTTATAAATGAGAAAAGTAATAGCAGGTATGTTCTAATTGGGCTGAATATTTTGATGTTTGAATGAAGTTTCTACGTTGAAAAATGTGGAAGTAGTTAAGTGCCAAAAAAAGCGGCGGAAGAATAATAATGACAAGAGAAGGCAATTTCTCAAGAAATTGTGGTGTGAATGCTGGCTACTGAAAGGCTGACACTAAACTGGACTGCTAGCTAATAAAGTTGAAAAATGCCCAAAATGTATGAAAGATGTGGAATATTTGAAGGTTTTTAAATTTTAATGAAGAAGCAGTTTGAAGAAGTATGAATAGCCGGAAAAGTGGGAAAGAGTCTTATTAGTATGAATGGGATTCAAAAGTTGAAGAATACCTATAATGTTTTAAAGTTCCTGGCTAAAAGTATGAATGAGTAGATAAGAGTTCAAATGTGCATGAAGTGAAGGAATGAGTATGAAGAGTTGGAAGAGGTGGAAAGGGTCTGATTAATATGAATGGGATTTTAAAGTTGAATAAAACTCATGTATCAAAGATGTGGAACATTTTAAGTCTCCAGTTGTAGTATAAATGAGTAAATGGGGCTTGAAAAATGTTGCGCATGTGTCAATATCTGGGGTGTCTGGAAATGATAGTCCCCACAAAGATAGGAAAACCAGTTTGGATGTGTATGTGTATGTTGAGTTACTAAGATTGTGTTTATCAGTAAAAGTCTCCACAAAAATAGAAAAAATAGGCTGTGTGTGTGTGTCAAACTGAACTAATTAGATCAGTGGTTCTCAACCTTTTTTGGGCCAGCGCCCCCTTATCCATTATCCAGGTCCCTTACCACCCCCCATCAAAAATAAAGTGCAGGCTAATTGTCTTACCTGAATATTAATGCTGATTATTATTCTGTGTTATATCATTAAAATTAGGCAGCATTGGAATAGCATTATCATTAGTTTCCCAGGTAGCAAAAAAGCCATGTAAATAGAAATTATATTTATGAGTGTTAAACAAATGCAACAGATAGAAAGTTATTTATCACAAACAGCAGCCAATCAGAAATGCCAAACAGGAACGTTTGTGTTTCCCTTTGAAAGTGCAGTGTTTCCCCTAGAATTTTTTTCAGCAGCGGTGCTGCTGTGCACGCTGTATGTCCTTATTCACGTGTCGGAATATCTTAAAATGAATAACCTCAAAATCATTATAGATTATTCATGTCTGCCTTTTGTGTCTTAATTTACAGCTTTTGACATTTATCTGTAGAAATTATTATATTATATTGAAAAAATGTAGGCTAATGCCACAACAGAAAATTGCTTACACCATTTATTTACTGTCAAATTAAGTATAATGTTAACAGTGGCTTCTGCACTGAGTTACAAACATTTTCTCAAGCTAAAACTCAGTGACAGGTTACATCCTGCTTGTGGAGCTCTTCTATAGGGGAATTTGATGGTGGGGGGCCCACTGATGCTCACACGGTCTAATTTTCTGTAATGCACTTTAGCACTAAGATAGGCAACATATAAGAACCAGCATATGTATTCCCTCACTTCTGTATAATTACTAAGCATTTATACATTAAAATTCAAAAGAAACTTCTCCTCATTAGCTTAAAAGGTGACTAGTTTGCCTCCCTAATTTGCTTTACTAACCTAAGCTCCTCCATGGTCACCATCGCCCTTTCTTTTCCTGACCAACCAGTTTTTCAGACTCATCTGAAAATTTATATATATTTTAACTATTAAAATGTATGTGTACAGGACAAAGTAAGCTTGTACGTGACGTTCTTAACACTGGACAAGTAGGTAGTAATATCATGCAGCCAAGTCAAGTTATTAACGTTACTTAGCCTACTATAAATTAAGCTTACGTTACATAGCTGCCAAAAAACGCAACGTTACTGTTAGCCTTTCAAGCTCAGCTTCCAGACCGTAGTCAGAAGCACAAGGGAGATTTGCTCAGGTTAACCTCCTTCACTTTTCCAGCAGTTAAGGAAACAACACACGAGACTTTTCTTGGTCTTGAGAAGCTGCAGCACACAGTAACTGACACACTGTAGCCTGAACTCTACATTTACTGCCAGATTGACAACTTACTGCTAACCTTTCTCTCTGCTCCGCTGCATTCACCGTCACTTTTCTGCCACTCGCTCTCTCTCTCACTCACTCAACCACACACTCACTACGCACAAACATTACGCACAGCCCTATTCCTTAAAGGAGCTGCGCTATGTAGATGTACTTTGAAGAATGAGGAGAGGGAGGATTTTAACGGCGGAGCTCATAATTCAGCAGCAGCAGTGCGTCATGTTTGTAAAGCGGGGCATACTCGCTGTTTTCCAACGTGTAAACTCACCTTCAACAAACACCCCACAAAAACACCTCAACGCCCCCTTTTCAAAAATATGTTCTCTGAATGCCCCCTGGGGGGCAGTACCACCCCCGTTGAGAAACGATCAGCTGTGTTAAGCAAAGTAACACACACACACACACACACACACAGTAACAAACACACAGCAACACACAAACACACACACACACACACACACACACACACACACACAGACTTACACACACAGAAAACACACACACATTTGTTATGTCCTGATTGGGGAGGACAAGATGGCTGATTTTAAAATGGCTTAATGAGAAAGGTCAGGATAAATATTTGACTCAGAGTTAAGCAGTCGAATTAGCCAATCACAGCATGTCAAACTGCACTGATTAGCTCATCTCAATCAGCTGTGTGTTCCCAACTTCAGTCAAAGGTTGTCATGGTGACTATATGTACTCTTGGCTTAGAGAGTTGATTTCACAGAGAATAAGCTGGGGAGCAGTTGTTGAATTCTTGCTTCCTGTGCACCGACTGTAACTTGTTTCATCTAAACAGTGATACCATTGGAGAGAAAAGAGAATCTTGAACGCAGTGATATAGATTTTGTGTTTCTGAGGTTAAAAAATGTGATCACTTGAGCAATTTAGAAAACTGGTACACTCTGTTCTCCTCTGAATTTTCTGGTCTGATTTATCATGGGAGTAGATACAGCAGCTGTTTGGCGCTCCTGTTGCTTGGAGGTTCCTCGAGCCAATGTCCGTTTGCATACATAGCTACATTTCTGTGACCACCACAAGTTTTCCTGTAAAATTATGTAAAATTACATATGAAGAGTGAAAATTGTGGGAATGAGAGTGATTTGAACTAAAATATTTCAGAAGATCTTCACAGCTCCTCTGCACTCTAGCGATGATGTAACGCACTCTAGTTTTGAACATTCCACCAAAACTTTACTTCAAACAATGCTGAATATTTTTAAAAGTGTTAATGGGATTTGAAAGTTGAATAATAACCAGAATGCCAGAAAGATTTGGACATTTGAATGGAGTTTCTAGCTGAAAGTATGAATGAGTAGTTAAGAGTTGAAAATGCATGAAAAAGTGTGAAAATGTGAACATTTTGAACATTTCGTCCATTGATTTTAATGAGGAAAATTTCCCAGAAAACGTGGAATATTTCAGAAATTAGTAATGTTGTGAATGAGAAAAGTAATAGCTGGAATGTCCTAATTGAACTGAACGTTTGGATGTTTGAATGAAGTTTCTATGTTGAAAAATGTGGAAGGAGTTAAGTGCCAAAAAAGCGCAGAGGAATAATTATAACAAAAACTAGAGAAGGCAGTTTCTGAAGAAATTGCAGTGTGAATGCTGGCTGTTGAAAGGCTTACGCTAAACTGGATTGCTGGGTATAAAAGGTGAATAATTCCAGAAATGTATGAAAGATGTGGAATATTTTAAGGTATGTTGAAATGCTTACGCTAAACTGGACTGCTGGCTAACAAAGGTGAATAATGCCTAAAATGTATGAAAGATGTGGTTTATTTTATTTGCATGAAGTGTAGGAATGAGTATGAAGAGTTGAAAGAGGTTAGATGAGAGGCTTTGAAGGAAGTTTCATGATGAAGTGGTTAAAGGACTATGAAGACTTGGAAACATGGGAAAGGTTCTAATTAGTATGAATGGGATTTAAAAGGTGAATAAAAATCATAATTATGAAAGATGTGGATCATTTTAAGATTCGAAGGTAGTTTCTAGCTTAAAGTATGAATGAGTAAGACTTTAGGAGAGTGCTTGAAAAGGTGTGATGATGTCTGAGTCCTTTATGTGTGTGTTATTTGAATGAAAAAACATCTACTGCTCTGGTCATGGCAGTAACTGTGCGGTACACACAGTAACACACACACACACACACACAGTAACACACACAAATACAGTAACACACACATACGCACACACACACAGAGTAACACACACAGCAACACACACAAACACACATACACACACATTTGTTATGTACTGCTTGGAGAGGACAAGATGGCTGACTTTAAAAATGGTTTAATGAGAAAGGTCAGCATAAACATTTGACTCAGTGTTAAGCAGTCGAATTAGCCAATCACAATGTGTCAAACTGCACTGAATAGCTCATCTCCATCAGCTGTGTTTCCATCAAAGGTTACCATAGTGACTGTTAAGTGACTCCTGGCTCAGAGAGTTGATTTCACAGAGATTAAGCTCAGAGGCACCTCTGAAACTCGTGCTTCCTGTGCTCCAACTGCCAGTCTGATCCTCTAAATGATGATACCATCAGAGAGAAAAGAGTCTCATGAACGCAGTGATATAGATTTTAAGTTTGTGGGGTTAAAAAATGTGATCACTAGAGCAGGTTAGAAAACTAGTACACTCTGCTTTCCTTCAAATTTTCTGATCTCAGTTAATATGGGAGTGAGTACGGCAGTTGGTCGGTGGTCTTGTCGCTTGGAGGTTCACACAGACAAAAGTTTAAGTCCGCTTCTTTCCGTAGTCACATCACTGCGACCGGCACAAGTTTTCCTACGTGTTGATGTATAAATTATGTAAGTGGAGGGGAAATTGTGGGACTAAGAGCAGGTTAAAGAGAATTTTTTTAGACGATTTTACAGCTTCTCTCCACTTTGAGTTACGTCCCCCACTCTATCTGTGAACATTCCGCCCCATATAAACTAATGCAAAAAGCTCAGAAGCACTGAAAATTTCATGAAACTTGAACTGTGATTGTGTAAAAAGTATAAATGATATGAAAAAGTTGAATTAATGTGAGGAAGTCCCAAGGGTTGTGAACGTTTTGAAGTTTGAATTGAGTTTCTACTTGAATATATGAATAAGTGGGAAGAGGTTGAAGATGAGTGAGTTTGAAGGTGTTTCTAATTGACTCCCATTATAACAACAAAGTAGAATATTTTTTTATTTATTATCCTCTTTATTTATCCTCTAAATGATGATACCATCAGAGAGAAAAGAGTCTCATGAACACACTGATATAGATTTTATGTCTGTGGGGTTAAAAAATGTGATCACTAGAGCAGGTTAGAAAACTGGTACACTCTGCTTTCCTCCAAATTTTCTTGTTTCAGTTAATATGGGAGTGAATATGGCAGTTGGTCAGCAGTCCTGTCACTTGGAGGTTCATACAGCCAAAAGTTTAAGTCCATTTGCTTCTGTAGTTACATCTGTGCGACTGGCACAAGTTTTCCTACGTTTTGATGTATAAATGTATGTTGAGTGAAAATTGTGGGATTGTCAGCAGGTCAAAGAGACAATTTTCAGTAGATTTTACAGCTCCTCTCCACTTTGACAGTTACGTCCCCCACTCTAGCTGTGAACATTCCACCCAGCACACACTAATGCAAAAATCTCAGAAGCTCTGAAAATGTCATGAAACTTGAACTGTGATTGTGTAAAAAGTAGGAGGTTGAAGATGAGTGAGTTTGAAGGTGTTTCCAATTGACTTCCATTATAATTTTACTTCAAATAAAGTTGAATATTTTTAAAGTTAAAGTTTAAAGTATGAATGAGTAGTTAAGAGTTAGAAATGCATGAAAAAGTGTGAAAATGTGGAAATTTTGAACATTCCGTCCATTCATTTGAATGAGGAAAGTTTCCCGGAAAACGTTGAATATTTCAGAAAGTATGAATGTTATGAATGAGAAAAGTAATAGTGCGCGAGGGTACGGAAGAAAAAGACCAAGCAGAAAATTGCATTTTCTGCAGAAAGAATGCTGAAAGCTGAAATGAATTTAAAAGCATTGCTGAAAATGCAGAAATGTGAAATGAATTGCCTGAAAAATCTGAAAGCACAAATGTATTGACTGCACTGCTGAAAAACCTGGAAGCTGAAATGTAAAATTGGTAGAATTGGAAGCTGAACTGCATTATTTAAAGAAACTAAGAGCTGAAATACGTTGGTAGAAAAGCTGGAAGCTGAACTGTAATAATGTAAAAGATTGAAGTTGACATGAATTGCCTGAAAAGACTGAAATAAGACATGCTCTGTGTTGATATCAAACAGATGAACTGAATTGCTAAACACTTTGGAACAAAAATTGCATTGGCCTAAAGAGCTGAGAGTTGCAAAGCATTGCTAAAAATACAGAAATGTGAAATACATTGCCAGTATTAGAAACTGAACTACATTATCTAAAGAAACTAAGAGCTGAAATACATTGCCAGAAAAGGTGGAAGCTCAACTGTAATATTGCCAATGGTTTTCGCTTCTATTGTAATAAATTGTTGAAAAAAAGCACAGAAAAAGAGAATACAAGCATAAATGTCCATAAAGAGCTTAACGTTTTGATATTTGAATGGCTTCCATAGCTTAAAATATGCAGAAGTAGTAGTCAAACAAAAAACATACAGAAGAACAATAAATTACAAAGCATTGCTGAAAATGCAGAATCTGAAATGAAAATCCAGCCTTCTCTTTTGCCCCCGGTAAGCTCCGGTTACCATCTGGGGGCTTTTATTTTGAAAAAGACTTCCACCAGAGCGCCCATTGTGAGCTCCTGTCATCTGTTTGGGACTTGTGTGTGTGTGTTTCCACAAAGATAGAAAAAACCAGTGTGTCTGTGTTCGTGTATGTGTGTTAGTGTGTTTCTGTGTGTGTTAGTTTATTAGTGTGTGTTCGTATGTATCAGTATGTGTGTTTCTATATGTGTGTGAGACAGGTGATTTGAATTGTCAATTAAGGATTCAGATTTGAAGATTTTGTCCCATTATAAAAAAAGTGTTGAAAAAAGTTTAAATTTTAAAAAGCATAAAAAGTAGAAAATAGGTGAATCATAGCATTAATGTGCTTAAAGAGCTGAACATTTTGATATTTGAATAATTTCTGTAGCTAAATGGGTGCAGAAGTAGTGGAACTTCAAAACAGAGTTTGTTGAAGAGGAGAGAGAGACAGAAGGACAGACAGACATACAGACAGACAGAGAGAGACACAGAAGGAAAGAGAGAGAGATAGACATCAACAGACAGAGAGAGAGAGAGAGGGAGAGAAAGAGAGACAGACAGGGAGAGAGATTTTGACTTGTAGAAATCCCATGTGTGTTACATGGGGATCACTTGCATTAAAAAAGAATTTGAAAAAAGCTTAATATTTTAAAAGGTAGAAAAGGTAGAAAATAGGAAGATAATAGTGTAAATGTGCTTAAAGAGCTGAACATTTTGATATTCTAATGGTTTCTGTAGCTGAAAGTATGCAGAAGTAGTAGTGAAGCAAAAACGTATGGATAAATAATAACAGAGACTACGGTAACAATAGTATGAATGCTGCTGAATCAGGATTCACACTGATTAAACCTTAAACAGCTCAAGGTTTGAATTTATTAACAGTTAAAAAGGACAGAGAGAGCTCCAACTGCCAAAATAGCTTAACATCAATCCACCAATCAGAAGAGACGAACAAGCTGCTGGAGGTTTAATCGACATCAGCTGTGTGTAAAACTGCTTAGTCACTGTGACAGACAGAGAGGCCTGTAAAAGTTCCTCTCAAAGAAAACACGTTTCTGAGAAAACCGTAGGTCATATCAGTGAAATTACCTCACTGTGAGCACCAGAAGGCTTTCAACAACATCTAGATGTGCAATTTGTGTGAATAAAATTAAAAAAGACCCATCAAACAGACACACACACAGTAACACACACAGTGACACACACACAGACACACAGTAACATATACACACTCATTAACACACACACAAACACACACACAGAAAACACACATACACATTTGTTATGTCCTGCTTGGGGAGGACAAGATGGCTGACTTTAAAAATGGCTTAATGAGAAATGTCAGCATAAATATTTGACTCAGAGTTAAGCAGTCAAATTAGCCAGTCACAGTGTGTCAGACTGCACCATCAGAGAGAAAAGAGTCTCATGAACGCAGTGATATATATTTTATGTGTCTGGGGTTAAAAAATGTGTTCACTAGAGCAGGTTAGAAAACTGGTACACTCTGCTTTCCTCCAAATTTTCTGATCTCAGTTAATATGGGAGTGAGTACGGCAGTTGGTAATGTCCTAATTGAGCTGAACATTTGAATTCAATTCAGTTCAATTCAATTCAATTTTATTTATATAGTGCCAAATGACAACAAAAGTCATTTCATGAAACTTTACATACATACCACCATGAGCAAGCACTTTGCGACAGTGGCAAGGAAAAACTTCCTTTTAAAAGGCAGAAACCTTGAGCAGAGCTGGGCTCTAGGTGGGCGGCCATCTGCCTTGACCAGTTGGGTTGAGAGAGAGAGAGCGAGAGAGGAAAGAGAGAAAGAGAGAGAGTGAGAGACAGACAGACAGACAGACAGGAATGCAGCAACAACTATCATTACAATAGAAATATAACTAATAATAGCAATGAATTTTCCACGTTGAAAAATGAGGAAGGAGTTAGGTTGCAAAAAAAGGGTACGGAAGAATAAGAATAATAAAGATTTTTTGCAGTAGAAGAACATAGGTTGTGATTACTTCATGGCGAAACGCACAAAATGGCCACCACATCCACGCCGTTTGCCACAAGATCACATATAGCACAACTTTTCATCACGAAGGTCTTTAGATTGCACTGCCCAAATTTGAAGTTGATCTGATGAATTCTGTAGGAGGAGTTAAAGTATGACCCCTGTAAATGGCCAAAAACACACTTAAGTCAGGACCACAATAGTCAAAAAGATTCTATTTTCATTTTATATTTGGCGGCATGGCTCTTTTCTGGGACGTTCATAGAGGGGAATCAACTGAGCTGTCAGCTGATGTGGGCTGGCTTTGAGATCAGCTATTGTCAGCTGATGTAGCCAGGACTGTGAGCTGAGCTTGACTTCATGGCCTGCCTGAATGCTGTGCTCAATTTCAGTCAAGACCACTATAGTCAAAAAGATTCTATATTTATTTTATATTTGGCGGCATGGCTCTGTTCTGGGACACCCCCGCCCTTCCATGTGCACACGTGGAAAGCTTGAGGCAGGGGAGCACACATCCCTGCCCTTCCATGCGCATACATGGAAAACCTAAGGCGGGGAGAGCAGCAGCAAAAGACCCCCAAAACAACCATACTGGGCAAACCTCCCTAGCCCTCCATGCGCTTACATGGAAAGCCTAAGGCAGGGAGAGCAGCAGCAAAAGACAGTCAAAACTACCATACCAGCCCTTCCATGCGCATACAGATGTCACTCGTTTCATTTGACCAGGTTGCTGCTGCATCACCACGGTGCTGCTGCGATGGTAAAAGAGGGGGCTGCAGTTGATAACTGTAGACGACAGGTGGCAGCAAAGTTCTTGAATCCTGATGACAGGATTTTACTATATACCCCCCCAGGACTCTCATCAAACATGTGCAATTTGACCATGTGGAGTGGAATAATAACAGTTTGTTTTTTCATATCGAAACATTGAAATTCGCCAAACTGTTTGATGAAAACTCAAGATTAGCACAACTTTTCGTTGTGGAGATCTTTAGATGGCACTGCCCAAATTTGAAGTCGATCTGGTTGATTCTCTAGGAGGAATTCATTAAAGTATGACCCCTGTAAATGGCCAAAAATGCACAAAAATTTGAAATGAAATTCAAAATGAATGACTTCCTGTTGGGTTTAGGTCATCATCATCAATCATCATCAATGCCTTAGGATTTTTCTGACCAAATTTGAAGTGGATATGGTGAACCTGATAGGAGTAGTACATTAAAATATAACGCCTGTCACTTCCTGTTGCCAGTAGGTGGCGCTATGACTATGACTCAATTTTGGCATGTAGATGGCTTCAGGCCTGGAGTCTTGTGAAGCATGTGAAATTTGGAAGAGATTTGACCATGTACAGCTGAGTTATAACAGTTTATTGTTTCATGGCAACACATCTAAATTCAAGGCACTGCCAGGGCAATGCCGTTGGATGAAAACTCACAATCTTCACAATAAAGCATCATCAAGGTCTTAATGCTTTTCTGACCACATTGGAGTTGGATCTAGTGAACCTGCAAGGAGGAGTACATCAAATTGTAAAACATGTCATTTCCTGTTGCCAGTAGGTGGCGCTATCACTATGACTGAATATTGGTATGTAGATGTCTTCAGGCCCGGACTCTTATCAAACATGTGAAGATTGGGGAAAGACTGGACAGTGTACGGTCAAGTTACAACAACCTGATGTTTCATGGCAAAACATGCAAAAGGGCCACACTGTTCAATGAAAACTCACAATTAGCACAACTTTTCATTGTGAAGTCCTTTAGATTGCACTGGCCAAATTTGAAGTTGATGTGATTAATACTCTAGGAGGAGTTCGTTAAAGTACTGAGCCTGTACATCACCAGAAATTACTATTAAATTCAAAATGGCCGGCTTCCTGTTGAGTTTTAGGCATGGCTGCAAGAGGCTTTTTTGTTTGTCTTGACATGACACGTGCCTACCAAATTTCAGCCATATAGGTGAAATGCCCCGCCGGGGCTCCTCTTTAGGGGACGTTCTCTAGCCCCTTTGCTGCGCCCTAAGCCACGACCCATATCAGATTGAAATTCGCCACTTCTGATGTCTGTGCCAAGTTTCGTGAGTTTTCGAGCATGTCTAGCCCTTCATAAATGCGATTTACTTTGTGCGGAATAATAATAATTCTAACGATTACAATACGGCATTTGCACCATTCTGTGCTGGGGCCCTAATAATTTCTTGCATTTCAATAGGGTCTTGGCAGCGGTCGCTGCTCGGGCTCTAATTAAAGCTTGGGTTTAGCTCATGGCACCAGGAGCCTTGGGATGTTACACGTGCCTACCAAATTTCGTACATCTTGGTGAAACGTACCGCGAGGGCTGCTTCGTTGAAACTTTGTAGGGGCCACTATCAAGCCATTTTACCCAATCCTGCGACCCATATCAGGTATCTATTCTCACCCCTAATGATGTGTGTGCCAAGTTTCTTGAGTTTTTGAGCATCCCTAGCCCCTCAAAAGTCGCTTCCTGTTTCATGGTGAATATTGCATCGCCATCACAACAGTGTTGCATGAAAACTCACAATCTTCACAATAAAGCATCATCAAGGGCTTAGGATTTTACTGACCAAATTTGAAGGGGATATGCGTCAAATTTACTGCTAGGAGTAGTACAATAGTAAAACAGTAAAAAAAGTTATAGGCTCTATAGGCTCTAACTTCCTTTTGCCAGAAGGTGGCGCTATGACTATGAGTGAATTTTGCCATGTAGATGTCTTCAGGTCTGGATTCTTGTCAAGCATGTGAAATTTGGGGCAGATTTGACCATGTTTATGGCAGCACATCAAAATTCGCCGTACCACCAGAGCAATGCCATTCCTTGAAAACTCACAATCTTCACAATAAAGCATCATCAAGGTCTTAAGGTTTTTCTGACCTCATTTGCGGTGGATCTGGTCAACGCTGTAGAGGGAGTACATCAAAGTATAAAACATGTAATTTCCTGTTGCCATTACGTGGCGCTATGAGTATGACTGAATATTGGCATGTAGGTGTCTTTAGAATGATCAGCTTAAGTTTTAAGTCTAGTTACAATTCTAGTTTGAGGCCTACTGTGTTCTATTTAATAAGATCTGGTTAGCATGAGGAAATTCAAAGAATTTGGGTACCTCTAAAGCCCTCCTGACAACAACAAAGGAACATACTACATGGAAACTTAAATGTATGTTTGCACAAATAAGTTTTTGAGCATCCCTAGCCCCTCAAAAGCCGCTTCCTGTTTCATGGCAAATATTGCATCGCCATGGCAACAGTGTTCCATGAAAACTCACAGTCTTCACAATAAGGGGCATAGCTGCAAGAGGCTTTTTTGTTCATCTTGACATGACATGTGCCTACCAAATTTCAGCCATATAGGTGAAACGCACCGCCGGGGCTCCTCTTTAGGGGGCGCGTCCTAAGCCACGACCCATATCAGGAAGGAACATACTACATGGAAACTTAAATGTATGCTTTGCACAAAGAAAAGGTCCATGTGAATGTCCATGAGGTTAGTCCAACTCAGAAAAAAAATCTCCTCCTTGTAGAGCCTGCACAATCCAACGGAAATGTTCAATAAACAAAAATAGCATATATATCCTCCCTTCAAAATGTAAAAATATAAATCAGGAACGGCCATGCATTGCAAAGAAAAAAATCCCCCCAAAGAATCAAACTCACCGGACGTAGAACTGGGAATTGGTTGTATAGCCCAGAGCTGACATAAAAATCCTCTGCTCAATAGTTACGGTCCTCACTTCCCCCGAAGTCCTTTTTCCATCCACAGGATGAAGTATCACCATAAAAAAAGAGCTAAAGGCCCGTCAGCCAGCAGCTCCTCTGTCTTCAGAACCATTTTTTCCTCTCACACCCCAAACAATTCTTTTCCCTATGTTCCACAGGCCCGCCCCCTTATACCTGTGAGCCAGGAGCACCAGGTCACCTGATCAGTATTTAGCTACAGGAAACTATGCATGCCAACAAAGTAAAAGCATGGGTGCCAAGGCTAGAGTACACCAGAGGTTTAACACCTTGCAACGATTTTTTTTAGTATCAGTCCCTCTACTTTACATATATACTCCTCCCCTCACCCTTGTGGCAGTGTCACATCTTCAGGCCGGGACTCTTATAAAACGTGAGTTATGACAACTTGATGTTTCATGGCGAAATGCACAAAATGGCCGCCATGCCACGCCCACGCTATTTGATGAAGTAATAATTAGCACCACTTTTTATCATGAAGGTCTTTAGATTGCACTGACCGAATTTGAAGTTGATGTGATGAATTCTCTAGGAGGAGTTCGTTAAATTACAGAGCAGGTAAATCACCAAAAATTACCATTAAATTCAAAATGGCCGGCTTCTTGTTGGGTTTAGGGCATGGCTACAGGAGGCTTTTTTGTTTGTCTGGACATGATGCATGTGCCTACCAAATTTCAGCCATGTAGGTGAAACTAAGTGGATGCCTTTCATTTGTAGGGGACGCTCTCGACCCTCCTTGCTGCGCCCTAAGCCAAGACCCATTTAAGACTGCAATGTACCACACTTGCTATGTTTGTGCAAAGTTTGGTGAGTTTTCGAGCATGTCTAGGCTCTCAAAAATGCAGTCAAAATGTTAAATAAGAATAATAAGAATAATTCCTTCAATTACAATAGGGTGCTTGCACCGTTTTGGTGCTCAGGCCCTAATTAAAGCTGCAAGCACCGATGAACGGGCCCTCGCACCCTTACGCGCATCCAGGGGAGCAGCAGCCGCAACGCTTTCATCGGACATCGCTTGACACGGCTCTGAAATTCTGAAACAGGAGGAGTTTGTGATAGCAGAGTGCATGTAAATGGTCAAGAATGCGTGTAATTGCACATGTAATTGTTGGTTTGCCACGCATAATAGTGTTTTTCCTTTTTAAGTTTGGTTATGGTATGGGTTGAGTTGAGGATTTTTTGAAAGCCCCATCGGAGCACTGTAGTCGAGAGCAACTGTTGAAAATAGCAAAGCACTTTGGAATGGATGTTGGGGACAAACGTATGAAGGAGAACATAAAATCAATTTTGAAGGCCAACTTGTTTGAGGATGGAGTGTTCATGGTCATGCAGTTTCTGGTCAAGCCTGCAGGTTTTGTTGAGGTGCCTGTTCCTGCTGTTGCTGGTTTAAATCCTGGTTTAACTTTTGAGCAGCAAAAAGAACTGCTTCTATTACATTTGGAGCACAGTAGGCTTCAGCAGCAAGTTAAAAAGGAGAAATGGGAGAAAATTAAAGCACGAGACAGAACTTAAAACACTGGGGGTGGAACAGTACGAACTAAGTCTGATTCGTGATGGTAAGGTTGCAGCTGACTCAGTTTTCAGTGTTGCTTTGGTAAGATCCTCAGAGTTGTCATCACAGTTTGATGTGGCTGGCAATTTGTGGTTGGTCCCTAAGTTTTGTGAGAACGATCCTGACACTTTCTTTTCACTGTTTGAGTGTGTAGCCGACAGTAGGAATTGGCCAGATTCAGAGCGTACACTGCTGTTGCAATGTGTGTTAACTGGCAAGGCTCAAGAAGCTTACTGTTCCCTTCCTGCAAGTGAAAGCAAAAGTTATCCTTCAGTTAAGGCTGCTGTGTTAAAGAGTTGGTGCCAGGAGCTTACAGGCAAAGGTTTAGAACATGGGCAAAGTCAGGTAAGCAGACACATATTGAGTTTGCTAGGGAGTTGGTAAATCATTTTAATCGGTGGTGTACAGCTCTTGACGTTAAAACATTTGGTGACTTGTGCAATTTAATGGTTTTGGAGCAGTTTAAAGATTCTGCCGAGCAATGTTGCTACCTACATTAATGAGCGTAAAGTCAAAACTGCTGCAGAGGCTGCTGCACTTGCAGACTAGTATGTCGTAACGCATAAGATTGACTTTGAGTCTCGTGCCTGCGATGCTGGTGTTACGGTGCATTCAGGGAAGTGGTCAGATGACTGGGCCAGGTCAGAACGGCTTTCTGAAGGACAGTCTGACACTGACGTGTGTAATTGTAAGGAAAGAGGGCACTGGAAAGTTGAATGTCCAGCTATAAAAGCGAAGAACAAGCATAATGGTGAGGTGCATGTTAAATCTGCCGCACTGGCTGCGACTATCCAAACTGTGCCAGGTTCTGCTCTGTCTTGTAGCCAGGTAGATGTGAAAGCGGGTAGCCTGGCAAAGCTTTCAGATTACCTACCATTTGTGTCGGATGGCTTCCTGTCGTTGGTGGATAGTTCTATAAGGGTGCCGGTTAAGATCTTGAGGGATACTGATTCCTTGGATTAATTTGTGTTGGCCTCGGTTCTGCCATTCTCTAAGGTGAGTAAGACTGGTGATGTCTCAGTCCATGGTATGGGTATGGAGGTGTTCCCTGTTCCACTGCATAAGTTGATGCTGGAGTATGATTTGGTGAAGGGTGAGGTTAAGATGGGGGTGCACCCTGCGCTGCCGATTGAGGGTATAGCGGTCATTCTGGGAAATGGTCTGGCTGGTAATTGTGTCTGGACTGATGTTCCTCCACCACCTGTGCTTACATCCTTCCCTTCTCTTTCAGAAAAGTCTCAATGTTTTCAGTTATACCCTGCAATGTCCACGGTTCCCGTTGTTAACCAGACCACAAACAAAGCCAACATAGTGCTGACATCAGAGAAAATGAGTCGCTGGTATGACCATAAGTCTGCGGATTGCAAAATTGCTCAACAGGTTAAGAGGAAAACACTGCTTACACAAGTTGATGTGAAGCCTTGGGCACGAGGGTCATGGTTGGCCATGCGGTAGTACACAGTATTTGGTGGCTGACGCCTGGGCTAGAGCCCCATGCTCTTAATGTGTGTGGTGTTTTTGTTTTGTTTTTTTGTTTCCAGCTCACTGGTATTACCCTTTTGCTTTTCTGACTTTCCCCTCAAACTCTTAAATTTGCTTCTCCAGGCGCCGGGGGTTGCTGAGTTGAGGGCAGTGCAGAGTGGCGTTGGTGGAGAGACCAAGGAGAGTGGTAACAGTGTATTTTGTATCGACAAGAGCAGTATTTGTTTAAATGTGTGGTTATATTGAGATACTTTAAAGTGTTAGGTGTTTTACTTCCCGGGGTTCCGGTAGGACCCCATTCTGACTGGGG
>NTHP01000533.1:42897-72585 GCA_003416845.1 Oplegnathus fasciatus
TTTTTTTTTTTTTGTCATAGTCTAAGAGCCGGGCTGTGACAGTTATTTAAAATCTATTTTTGAACATGAGAAAATAAAAATAGAGAAAAGTAAAGGCCTCAAAATAAATCCTTGTGGTACACCCTTTTCAACAGTTAAATAATCTGGTTGATTGTAATGAAAAGACACACACTGATGACAGTTATGAAGGCAAGAATTAAACCAAAATAATGCCTGTTGAGAAACACCAGTAGCATCAAGTTTATCAAGAAGATGATGGTCAACCAAACCGAAAGCTTTGGTTAAATCAATAAAAACTGCACCTTTAAACTGACCCTTGTCTACGGATGAAAATACGTCATTGGTAAATTTTACAAGGGCATTAGTAGTAGAAAAATTAGGACGAAAACCAGACTGAAATGGGGATAAAATATTTAAATCATCAATGTACTGTGGTTATAAAAAAATTCTCAAATATTTTAGCTGTAGTGCAAATAATAGATATCAGTTTATAATTAAGATCTAGCGGATCACCTCTATCATGAAGTGGAGTAACTTCAGCACATTTCCAAATAGATGGCAGTTTAAATAGGTCAGCAAGTGGGAAAATAATTGAAAAGCTAGATTTATAAATTTAGCGTCTAAGCCATCAGGTCCAGGAGCACAGCCAACAGTTAGAACTGAATTAACATAATTTCAGTAAGTGAAGTACATCTACAAGTAAATGAGCCACTGGTAGTTACTAACATAATAACTAACAGAGTTTTTACTGGGACTGGGAAGTTGGGTTAAATTGATGCTATCAAAAAAGTTCTTATTATTTGAAGAGGAACGATCAAGCCAATTGACGTTAAAGTCCCCTAAAATAATCAATTCACACGGACAATTAAGAGAGCGAATTGTAGACAATATACATTTAGTTGACTCTAAAGGTTGAATTCAGAATTGCCCGCACCTTTTCCATTTTATAAAATGTTGTTTTGTCCTGTGAAATGTTGTGTTGTCTATTTTGTTGTCTTTGAATTTGTGAATGTGTTTTCTGTTTTGTTGTGCTTTCTAATTTGTTAATGTGTTTCTTGTTTAGTTGTGTTTCGCACCCTAGAGTCAGGTGGGGCTCTAGGGATGGCAATGTTGGTCGGCTCACCACTTTGGTCCCCATTGAAGTATTTCAACAAATATTACATGCATTGCCAGGAAATTTGTACAGACATCCATGGATCCCAGAGGATGTATCCAAATGACTTTGGAGATCCCCTCATTAAACACCACCATTAGGTTGATCTGTTTAGTTTTGATCCATTGCCAAGCCATTTAGTACAGATATCCAAGGTCTCCAGAGGGTGCATCCGAATGACTTTGATGATCCCTTGACTTTTAATGTGCTACCATCATCAGGTCAACATTTTAATTTGTCCAATACTTGGGTTTATGACCAAATACCTGCAGAACTAATGACATTCTTCTCAGCCTCAGCTGTACTTTGTGTTTACTGCTAATTAGCGATTAGTAGCATTCTAACGTGCTGAACAACAATGGTGTCCATGGCTAATATTATAACAACTAAACATTCATCATTGTGAACATGTCAGGATGCTAATGCTTACAAAGCCACTGTGCCTGAGTACAGCCTCACAGAGCCTCTAGTGTGGCTGTAGGCATCACCGGTGCAGCCCTCTCCTGCTTCCAGTCATATCTCTCCAAAAGGAATCAGTTTGTCACCATCAGAGACTCCAGTTCCACCCTGGCCCCAGTTAATCAAGGCGTGCCCAAAGGCTCTGTGCTTTGACCCCTCCTTTTCACCATCTACATGCTCCCCCTTGGTCAGATCATCCGCCACCACAGCCTCAGCTTCCACTGCTATGCCGATGACACCCGCTGTACCTCAGCACCAAACCATCCACTCAGCTCCCCTCACAGTCCCTTGTCAACTGTCTGCACAACATAAAAACCTGGATGTCATCTAATCTTCTCAAACTCAATAGCGACAAAACAGAGCTCATGGTTGTGGCTTCCAAGGCACTGCTCTGGAAAGTTGGAGATCTTCTCCTCAACGTAGACGGCTGCTCCATCTGCCCATTCCCAGAATCAGAATCAGAATTAGATTTATTGCCAAGTAGGTTTTCACATACAAGGAATTTGCCTTGGTATGTTGGTGCATAAAAATAAACATAGTCAGTACAAAAATCTAATAAAGGGTGAAAGCAAGTACTGCAAGTCAGAAACATAATTTAAATATAAGAGACAATACAAATGCAACAAATATCATAAAATAAAGACTTATGTACAATATGACTGTTATTTAAATGAAAGAACTGTACAGGTTTGTGCAGGAATATGCAAAAATATTTGCCATGGATGTGCAAAGTTCACAGTATTTAACTTGCTCAAACTGAACTGTGATAAATCAGACATGATTATCACCAGTCCCAAATCCCTCACCAAAACCACTCACAGCTTCACCATCACCATCGATAACTCAACTCTATCTCCCTCCCCTCACATCCACAACCTCGGAGTCATTTTCGACAGCAACCTCTCCTTTGAACACCACATCAACCAAATCACCAGAACTGCCTTCTTCCACCTCAAAAACATAGCCCATTCCCGCCCATCACTGTTCTTCTCTGCAGCCGAAACCCTGATCCATGCCTTCATCACATCCAGAATTGACTACTGCAATAGCATCCTTTATGGCACATCATCCAAAGTCCTATATAAACTCCAG
This sequence comes from Oplegnathus fasciatus, assembly GCA_003416845.1. Lineage (NCBI taxonomy): Eukaryota > Metazoa > Chordata > Actinopteri > Centrarchiformes > Oplegnathidae > Oplegnathus > Oplegnathus fasciatus. The sequence continues at coordinate 45,602 of NTHP01000533.1, forward strand.
TATATTCAGAACTCTGCTGCTAGCCTGCTCACCCACTCCCGCTCCTGTGACCATGTCACCCCTGTCCTCCAGAACCTCCACTGGCTCCCTGTCCCACAACAGATCCAATTTAAAGTCCTTCTCCTCACTCACAAAGCCCTCCNCACCGACCTGCTTCACCGCCACACTCCTTCCCGCACCCTCTGCTCCTCTGATGCCAACCTCTTGTCTCCACCTTTCAGGACCAAGCACCGGACCTGGGGCGACAGAACCTTCTCCATAGCTGCCCCCTCCCTCTGGAACTCTCTCCCCAAACACATCCGAGACTGCACCGATCTGCCCACGTTCAAATCACTACTCAAAACTCACCTTTTCAGAACTGCTTTTAATGTGTGATCATTGTTGTGTGCTTTTAAATTTTTTCTTAGCTTTAGTTTTAGTAATGTTATAATGTGTTGCCTTCTTTAACCATTTTTAACTGTAAAGTGTCTTTGAGTACCAAGAAAAGCATTCTATAAATAAAATGTATTATTATTATTATTATTATATGTCCAGAGATATGATGGTCCCCAGGAAGCGGAAGGACATTGTCAACTGTGGTGTCACACAGGGTGATGGGGGCGGGTGGGGCTGGGTTCCTCCTATAATCCACAATCATCTCCACTGTCTTTAGAGCATTGAGCTCCAAGTTGTTCTGTCTGCACCAGGTCACCAGATGGTCAATCTCCCACCTGTAGACAGACTCATCCCCCCCAGAGCTGAGCCCAATGACGGTGGTGTCATCTGCGAACTCCAGGAGCTTGACGGACTGATGACTGGAGGTGCAGCTGTTTGTGTACAGTGAGAAGAGTAGAGGGGGAAGAACACAGCCTTGAGGGGAACCGGTGCTGATTGTCCGGGAGTCAGAGACATGTTTCCCCGGCTTCACATGCTGCCTCCTGTCAGACAGGAAGTCTGTGATCCACCTGCAGATGGAGTCAGGCACACTCAGCTGGGAGAGCTTGTCCTGTCGTAGAGCCAGGATGATGGTGTTAAAAGCAGAGCTGAAGTCCACAAACAGGATCCTGGTGTGGGTTCCTGAGGAGTCCAGGTGCTGGAGGATAAAGTGGAGGGCCATGTTTACTGCATAGTCTACAGACCTGTTGGCTCTGTAGGCGAACTGCAGAGGGTCCAGGAGAGGGTCTCTCCAGGATGGAGAGGGACGCCTTTGTGGTGTGGGGGGAGAGGGCATCTGAGGTGTGAAGAGGCCCAGGCCCCTGCTGGGGAGGTGGAGCTGAAGGGCTGGAGCTGGTGGATGGAGTCACAGGGGATGGTGTCAGGACTGTCCCACTGTCTATCAAAGCAACAGTAAAAGTCATACAGGTCGTTGGCCAGGCGCAAGTCATTAATGGAGTGGGGGGCTTTAGGCTTATAGTTTGTTATTTCTCTCAGTCCGTTCCAGCCTGAGTCAGCATTGTTTTCTGAGAACTGGTGTTGTAGTCTCACAGACTAAAGACGTTTAGCTTCTCTCACCTCCTTGCTAAACGTGTACTTTGCCTCTTTAAGCCTGTCCTTGTCCCCACTCCTAAATGCTTCTTCCTTTTGCAGCCTTGACTGTCCGAGTTTAGCTGTGAACCAGGGCTTGTCATTGTTGAAACTCACCCTGGCACGTGAAGGTACACAGCAGTCCTCACAGAAGCTGATGTGTGATGTCACAGCCTCTGTGTACTCATCCAGACTGTTGGTAGCAGTCCTGAAAACATCCCAGTCTGTACAGTCCAAGCAAAGGTCCCAAAGGCCCAAAGGTCCTCCATAGCTTCGGAGATCCGCAATGCTGCATCCTGGGACTACTTAAAAAAACTCCTTAAAAACTACCTATTCACCAAAGCCTATGGGCTTAGTTAATTCTGTTTCCCTGGCTAACATTTTCTTCTATTATTCTCTGTACGTCTGCTATCTGTTTTGTTCTGTTTTTTGTCTACCTCCTTATATGTAAAGCGTCCTTGGGTCCCCTGAAAGGCGCCATAAAAATGCAATATATTATTATTTTGTGTGCCTGATGTGCAAAGCACATTCGCACACTAATTGTTATTTCTCTAGCTTATTATTATTATTATTATTATTGGTGTGAATGCTGGAAGCACATATGTTCTTCTACTGCAAAAAAATGTATTATTCTTAATATTCCGCCACTTTTTTTGGCACTTAACTCCTTCCATATTTTTCAACGTAGAAACTTCATTCAAACGTCAAAATATTCAGCTCAATTAGGAATGGTGAGCTATTTCTATTCTCATTCACACCTTTCATACTTTCTGAAATATTCAAGGTTTTCCGGGAAATTTTCCTCATTCAAATGAATGGACGGAATGTTAAAAATTTCCACATTTTCACACTTTTTCATGCATTTTCAACTCTTAACTACTCATTCTTACGTTCAGCTAGAAACTCCATTCAAACACCAAAATATTCCACATCTTTCTGGCATTCTGGATATTATTCAGCCTTTCAAATCCCATTAAAACTCTTGAAAATATTCAACTTCGTTTGAAGAAAAGTTATAATGGGAGTCAATTAGAAACACCTTCAAACTTACTCATCTTCAACCTCTTCCCACTCATTCATACACATAACATAGAAACTCCATTCAAACTTTAAAACGTTGACAACCCTTGGGACGTTCTCACATTAATTCAACTTTTTCATATCATTCATACTTTTTACACAATCACAGTTCAAGTTTCATGAAATTTTCAGAGCTTCTGAGATTTTTGCATTAGTGTGTATTGGGTGGAATGTTCACAGCTAGAGTGGGGGACATCATCGCTAGAGTGGAGAGGAGGTTTAAAATCTTCTGAAAATTTTCTCTTTAGCTTGCTGTCAATCCCACAGTTTTCACTTAATATACATAATTTGTGCTGGTCGCAGTGATGTAACTGCAGAAGCAAACTGACCTAAACTTTTGGCTGTATGAACCTCCAAGCGACAGGACCGCTGGCCAACTGCCGTATTCACTCCCATATTAACTGAGACCAGAAAATTTGGAGGAAAGCAGAGTGTACCCGTTTTCTAACTTGCTCTAGTGAAGACATTTTTTAACCCCGAACACATAAAATCTATATCACTGCGTTCATGAGACTCTTTTCTCTCTGATGGTATCATCATTTAGATGATGCAAGTTACGGCCGGAGCACAGGAAGCAGGAGTTCGACAACTGCTCCCCAGTTTATTCTCTGTGAAATCAACTCTCTGAGCCTAGAGTACATATTTTCAGCATGGCAACCTTTGACTGAAGTTGGGAACACACAGCTGATTGAGATGAGCTAATCAGTGCAGTTTGACACACTTTGATTAGCCACTATGACTGCTTAACTCTGAGTCAAATATTTTTGTTGACCTTTCTCATTAAGCTATTTTTAAAGTCAGCCATCTTGTCTTCTCCAAGCAGGACATAAAAAAATGTGTGTGTGTTAAGCCGTGTTTCCACTAAGCAGTCCGGTTCAGTTCAGTTCAGTTCGTTACACCTTAGAATGGCTATTTTTGCGTTTCCATTGTCAAAAGTTGTGGATGGTACCAAAAGAACCGCTCCATACCGTACCCTTTTTTCGTTACCCCTCTGTTGGGGTACCTAGCACACAGACCTGGTACTAAAAGGTGGAGCTAGAAACACTGCAGTCTGCTGGTTGGTCAACAGAATCTTCACTCTACCTTATGTGCATAGGTGTACTGCTGCCGGAGCGAGGCGAGCGAGGCTCCGAGACTTTTTTTCAAAGTGAGGAAACAGAATATTCACAGTTCACATAATGCGGTTGAAATTCATAAACAGTTTATTAAGCCGTGAAGATCCAATCATCATTAAAGCATATTTCATGTAAGAGAGCCAATAAAAACAAACGGAATAGTCAGAGTCGCCATATTGATATTTAAGGTGGGCTGACTGATTCACGACGTCAACTCATGCATTGAGTAACATGCAAGAAAACGTTCCACCTTAAAAGTTGCCGGTATACCTGGCGGTGTAGCCTTTGATCGGCACAATGAATTAAAGTATATTTTTCTCCAGTCTACACCTGGCTAAAGTTTTGAAACTTTTCCTCAGAATGGATGTTTTGAATGTGGCTTCATTTGCTCTGCACAAGTAAGTAAATGATATCAGCTGCTTAACGTTAGATGGTTGACGCGCTATTACCCAGTAACAACCCCACCTATATTTAAGAGTACTGTCTGTGATGGAAACGCAACACAGATCTTGGGTTTTGGTACCTTTGGCAAGGGTACTATATACTATACCAAAGGTACTATACCGAAGTGCTTAATGGAAACGCAGCTTTACTGTGTGTGTGTTACTGTTTTTGTCAATGTGTGTATTACTGTGTGTGTGTGTGTGTGTGTGTGTGTTACTGTGTGTAGCACAGCTGATTGAGATGAGCTAATTAGCGCAGTTGGACACACACACACAAAGCATTTTTTTTCTATCTTTGTGGAGACTTTTACTTACAGACACACCAGATACTGAAACACATACATACATACACACATAGTCGCACACACACACGCACACACACACATACACATACTGTTTTTCCTATCTTTGTGGGGACTTTTACTGATAAACACACTCATACTAACACAACAAACAAATGCACACACAGACATATACACTAAAACACACAGACACACATGAAGTGGTTTTCCTATATTTGTGGGGACTTTTACTTACAGACACACCGGATACTGACACATGCACGTGCATACACACATAGTAACACACACACATGCACACACAGGCACACCAACAGTTTTTGCTATCTTTGTGGGCACTTTTACTGATAAACACACATACTGACAAAAACATACAAACACACACACACACACATACATGTTCACACTATTTCAAGCATTTCAGGAAACGTCCTTCAAACCCTCTCATCTAACCTCTTCCAACTCTTTATACTCATTCCTGTACTCCATGCACATTTGAACTTTGACCTACTCATTCATACTTTTAGCCAGGAACTTTAAAACATTATAGGTATTTTTCAACTTTCATCTCATTCATACTAATAAGACTCTTTCTCACTTTTCCAACTATTCACACTTCTTCAACTGCTTCTTTATAAAAATAAAAAAAACTTCAAATATTCCACATCTTTCATACGTTTTAGGCATTGTTCAACTTTATTAACGACCAATCCAGTTTAGTGTAAGCCTTTCAACACACCTTCAAAAATTTCACATCTTTCATACATTTTAGGCATTATTCAACTTTATCAGCCAGCAATCCAGTTTAGCGTCAACCTTTCAAAAGCCAGCATTCACACCGCAATTTCTTCTTCTCGTTTTGTGTGCCTGATGTGCAAATCACATTCGCACACTAATTGTTATTCCTCGGGCTTAATTAGTATGAATGCTGATTCAGCAGCATTCACACTATTGTTATCCTAATCTTTATTATTCCGACTTCTGACTTCTTATTCTTCTTCAGTACGTTTTTCGGTCGACTACTACTTCTGCATACTTTCTGCTACAGAAACCATTCAAATATCAAACTGTTCAGCTCTTTAAGGACAATTCTGCTATGACTTTTGTATTTTCTACCTTTTATACTTTTTAAAATATTCAGCTTTTTTCAACATTTTTTTTACAATGCAAGTGAATGGGGAGAATCTTCAAATCCTCTTCAACTTCTTCCACTTTGAAGTTCTACTCCATCCGCATACTTTCAGCAACAGACTCCATTTAAACTTTAAACTGTTCACAAGACTTTCAACTAATAAGCTATGATTCAGCTTTTTGAAATAAGTTTTAATTAGGCTTACTAAGTTTTAGTTTTGTGCTTTTTTCAGTCCTTTTCTGAGTTTATAATGAGTGTGTATGGGGCGGAATGTTCGGAGCTAGAGTGCGTGACATCATCGCTAGAGTGGAGGGCAGCTGTAAAATCTTCTAAAAAATTTCTCTTAAAATTGCTTCTGTGCCCACAATTTTCACTCCTCATACACAATTTCTACATTATTAGCAGGAAAACTTGTCTTCTGTCTACTGATGGCTTTATTTAAGAAACAAGACTGACAGATTTGAATAATCTGCCTCAAAGCACCAATAAAGTCCTCCTCCTGCCTCATTGACTGTCATGTTATTTCACCTCTCAGTTTTGGGCAAAAACACAATTGTGCCCCGTTTTTGAAACTGTGGTTTGATGGGGTTTGTTTAACTTTATCCACACAAATTGCACATCTAGACGTTCATGAAAGCCTTCTGGTCATTTCACCGGTACGACTTACAGTTTTCTCGTGATGGTGTTTTCTGTGAGAGGAACTTTTAAAGGCATCTCTCTGTCTGCCACAGTGATGAAGCAGTTTTACACACAGCTGATGCTGATTAAACCTCCAGCAGCTTGTTCCTCTCTTCTGATTGGTGGATTGATGTTAAGCTAGTTTTGGCAGTTGGATCTCTCTCTGTCCTTTTTAACTGTTAATAAATTCAAAACTTGAGCTGTTTCAGGTTTAATCAGTGTGAATCCTGGTTCAGCAGCATTCATACTATTGTTATTGTAGTTTCTATTATTATTCTTCCATATGTTTTTTGCTTCACTACTACTGCTGCATCCTTTCAACTACAGAAACCATTTGAATATCAAAATGTTCAGCTCTTTAAGCACATTTATGCTATGAATCAGCTATTTTCTACTTTTTATGCTTTTTAAAATAAAAACACATATAGAAACACACATACTGATACATACAGAAACGCACTAATAAACTAACACACACACACACACACACACACACACACACACACACACACACACAAAGACACACACATGAACACAGACACACTGGTTTTTCTATCTTTGTGGGGACACACACACAAGTCCCAAGCGGATAACAGGAGCTCACAATGGGCTCTCTTGTTTACGTCTGATTTTCAAAATAAAAGCCCCCAGATGGTAACAGGAGCTTACTGGGGGCCTCAGACAAGGCTGGATTTTCATTTCAGATTTCTACATTTTCAGCAATGCTTTGTTCTTCTGTATGTTTTTTGGTCAACTACTACTTCTGCATATTTTAAACTACTGAAGCTATTAAAATATCAAAATGTTCAGCTCTTTAGAGGTATTTATGCTTGTATTCTCTTTTTCTATGCTTTTTTTCAGCAATTTATTATAATAGAAGTGAAAACCATTGGCAATATTACAGTTGAGCTTCCAGCTTTTCTGGCAGTGTATTTCAGCTCTTAGCTTCTTTAGGTAATGTAGTTCAGTTTCTAATTCTGGCAATGTATTTCACGTTTCTTCATTTTTAGCAATGCTTTGCTACTCTCAGCTCTTTAGGCCAATGCAATTTTTGTTCCAAAGATTTAGAAATTCAGTTCATCTGTCTGATACCAACACAAAGCATTTGTTATTTCAGTCTTTTCAGGCAATTCATGTCAACTTCAATCTTTTACATTATTACAGTTTAGCTTCCAGCTTTTCTACCAATGTATTTCAGCTCTTAGCTTCTTTAGATAATGCATTTCAGCTTCCAATTCTACCAATTATACATTTTAGCTTCCAGGTTTTTCAGCAGTGCAGTCAATGCATTTGAGCTTTCAGATTTTTCAGGCAATTCATTTCACATGTCTGCATTTTCAGCAATGCTTTCAAAATCATTTCAGCTTTCAGCATTCACAACTAGAAAATTGCATTTTCGGCAGAAAATGCAATTTTCTAGTTATTATTATTATTCTTCCGTATGAATTTTTGGTGTGCTACTCCTCTAAAAGCATTGCCAGCACATACGCAAAAAATACATCAAAATGTGCAGAATGATCGGGAATAGTGCTCTATGTCTTTTCAGAGTGATTCGCCCAACGTTTTTCGTGTAAATTGCAAAAAACTGCAAAAAATTTCCCCAATTGAATGAATGGGACGGAATGTTCACAGCTAGAGTGAGTGACATCATCGTTAGAGTAGAGAGGAGGTTTAAAATCTTCTGAAAATTCTCTCTTAAAATTACTCTTGTGCCCACAATTTTCACTCCTCATACATAATTTATATATCAAACGGTAGGCAAATATGTGACGGTTGCAGAGATGTGGTTATGGAAGCAAACAGACTTACACTATTGGCTCAAGGAACCTCCAAGCAACAGGAACGCCAACCAACTGCCGCATTCACTCCCATATTAAATGAGACCAGAAAATTTGGAGGAACACAAAGTGCACCAGTTTTATAACCTGCTCAAGTGATCACATTTTTTAATCTTACAAACATAAAATCTATATCAGTGCGTTCACGAGACTCTTATCTCTCTGATGATATCATCATTTATATGATATGAGTTACAGTCATTTATTTAGAAGGAGGAGTTTGGGGAGTGTATTGGGCTTCATTTCTATTAAATCAACTCTCTTAGCTGTCTTAAGTGTCGTGTGTGTGTGTGTGAGGCACCAATCACCATAGCAACCAGTGACTCAGCAGTCGCTGGGCAGAAATGGAAAAAGCTGATTAGCTTTGATTGGCCAATCAGACTGTTTAACTCTCAGTGTAATATCCATACTGACCTTTCTCATTCAGCCATTTTTACAGTCAGCCATCTTGTCCACTCCACACAGGACATAACAAACAGCAGTATGTGTGTGTGTGTGTGTGTGTGTGTGTGTGACTCTGTGCTACTGTGTGTGCGTTACTGTGTGCTACTTTGTGTGTGTTACATTGTGTGTTACTGTGTGTGTGTGTTATGTGTGTGTGTGTGTTACCTGTGTGTGCGTGTGTGTGCGTGAGTGTTACTGTGTGTGTGTTCCTGTGTGTTACTGTGTGTTACCGTGTGTGTGTTACTCTGTGTATGTTACTGTATGTGTTACTGTGTGTGTGTGTGTCAAGCTGTTAAACTACATTTAAGAATGTGACTGTGACATTATAGAACAAAAATATGAGATCATTATATACAAAAACTCAAAAGAAATGCAAATACTTTGTTTCTAAACATTTTATATTACTGAGAACTTGTAAAAAATGTTAAGCATGTTTAGGAAATGAATTCATTTTAAGATAAATCACGGTCGCACCACATGACATTTTTTAAGGTCATGGCCAATTCATCTACATAAAAAATACTAAAATCACTTAATTTAAAATGTTTACACGAATTTATTTGTACACAACTTTCTAACTGTTTGAACAATTGCAATATTCTTATTTTTTGTGTTTTAAGATTGGCCTGTTGAAAATCCTTATACGTCACTGACCCAATAACAACTACACCCTGCCTAAAGTCAAACCACATAGTATGTCAGTGTTGTTTATTAAGCAGCAATGATGTGAAGATGTGTTGAAGAGATTTCCGCTGACACTGACTTACTTGCATAAAAAGGTTTATTACAAAAAGCACAGCATCAAAACAAGCACCGCGGACTGCCTGTGAGAGGATCTGGAGCCAAATAGATCACTCTGAAGAAACGACTTGGTCTGCCCAGTTATATAGGGTAGTTGTTATTGAAAAGATNTGAAAAGATGAGGTAAGCTATAGACCAAGACAGTCCCATTTATCAAAATCTGAGGGAGAAAATGACAGGAAGAACGAGAGGGACCGAGAGGCCCATTTCCTTATTAAATATGACCTTTCGACCTATACCACTAATTCAAACCATATGGAACACCAGATACCACATATGGAACACCAGATACTACATCAGCATACAAGTCCTCTGCGTGCAAGGTGAGGCTTCTTAACCAAGACCAGTATGGAATATTCAATGTCCCTGACCTGCATATGATGGATTGTTGGAGAAAACTGTAGGACCTGAAGTAAAAAAACACTAGTCATAAACAGTCCACACATAAAGGAACACTGCAAAGTCATGAATTCAGATTTTGGCTGTGTGGTAACAATGTTAACCACTGAAAACCTGTTACGACCCCCAGAAAAACTCTTTACAAAAGAGGTCCAACATAACCAAAAGAGACAAGCAGTTGCAGAAAAAACATTGAATTTATTAACAAACAATAAAAAATTGACCATAAACCAATGACACATAAGGGAAGGCTGATGGGCCGGCCAAAATTAAAAAAAGGAAGGGAAGCCACCCAGACCAACCCACAATGGGCCGTAGGATCTGGTTTCTTCCCTCTAACCTAAGCCATCATTAAAACTAAACCTAAGACAAATAAAGCCAGGAAAGCAGGACTACCAGACCCATCACCAACACAAAGAACCAACAAAAGCAGAAATCTAAATCAAGTCAATCACAAAACACATACTGCTGCTGTAGAGGCCGGAAGGTGGAAAAAGACTGAGCCAAGGTTCCTGCCCCCTCTTTATTAGGTTTCCCTCAATCAGACCGGACCAGATACAGCTGAGGGAAGAACACAAGACATCATGGGAGTTAAAAATCATGTGTATATCATAGCCAGCATGTAACAGAACCATTGTGGTACATACAGGTATGCAGGTGGTTTGAGGCATTTGTGGCAGAGGGATGTTTTTGTGCAGACATCTTCCTGTGTCTCTGAAAGTACACAAAAGAAAAGACATCAGTAATCAGTGTGAATCAACTGTATTTGAATTGAGTAAAGAACTCAAAGAAAACAACATGGCACTACCTATACAATGGTCCATGCACTCATCGTAGTAGGCAACAGTCAATATAAGCAAATGAAAAGCCAGTTCCCAGTCATGCTGCTTCTTCACTGGAGTCCTCTCAAGAGCTGCTGTTGTGACTTGGGTTCTCACTGATGATCCTCTTGCCCCTCACTGGAACTGCTGCCATCCTCATTGATGTCGCCCCTGTACTTTCTTTTCGTCCTCCTGTTCCTCTAGTTTCTGGTGTGTAAAACGTTTTTGAATTGTCGAGCATGTAGTAGTGAGTAGTAGCTAGAACATTTTCAACTTTTTTGAAATGTTACCTGAAGCCTGGTGTTGGAATGCTGTTTCTTCACTGGAAATGGAACTGCTGCTGTCTTTGCTGGAGTCCTCTGTGTTGTTGTCACTCAAGTAGTCACTGATGATCCTGCTGTCCTTACTGGAGGTGCTGCCATCCTTGGTTAGTCTGAAATCTGTGTTCCCGTTTGGTTTTTGATTTTCTGAAAGATAATGCATCATCCATAACTTCTCAAGAGCTGCTGTTGTCATCATTTGGGTTCTCATTGATGTTTCTGCTGTCACTTACTGAAACTACTGCTTTCCCATGTGGCATTGTCACTGGAGTCTGGATTCTCGGTCGACTACTACTTCTGCATACTTTCAGCTACAGAGACCATTCAAATATCAAACTGTTCAACTCTTTAAGGACATTTATGCTATGACTTTTCTATTTTCTACCTTTTATACTTTTTAAAATATTCAGCTTTTTTCAACATTTTTTACAGTGCAAGTGAATGGGGAGAATCTTCAAATCCTCTTCAACTTCTTTCACCATCATCATTTCAACGATACGACCTACAGTTTTCTCTTAAACGTGTTTTCTGTGAGAGGAACTTTTACAGGTCTCTCTGTCTGTCTGTCACAGTGACTAAGCAGTTTTACACACAGCTGATGCTGATTAAACTTCCAGCAGCTTGTTCCTCTCTTCTGATTGGTGGATTGATGTTAAGCTAGTTTTGGCAGTTGGATCTCTCTCTGTCCTTTTTAACTGTTAATAAATTCAAACCATGAGCTGCTTCAGGTTTAATCAGTGTGAATCCTGATTCAGCAGCATTCATACTATTGTTACTGTAGTCTCTATTATTATTCTTCCATGCGGTTATTGCTTCACTTCTGCATACTTTCAACTCCAGAAACCATTGAAATATCAAAATGTTCAGCTCTTAAAGCACATTTATACTATTACTTTTCTGTTTTCTACTTTTTTTAAAGTCAGCCATCTTGTCCTCTCCAAGCAGGACATTACAAACAGCAGTGTGTGTGTGTGTGTGTGTGTGTGTGCGTTATTTGTGTGTACGTGCGTTATTTGTGTGTGTTTGTGTGTGTGTGTGTGTGTGTGTTTGTGTGTGTGTGTGTCACTGTGTTTGTTACTGTATGTTTTTTGTGTGTGTGTTACTGTGTTTGTGTTACTGTGTGTGTGTGTTGCAGTGTGTGTATGTTTGTTTGTGTGTGTTACTGTGTGTGTTACTGTGTATGTATTTGTTACTGTGTGTGCGTTACATTGTGTGTTACTGTGTGTGTGTGTGTTATCTGTGTGTGTTACCTGTGTGTATGTGTGTAATACCTGTGTGTGTGTGTGTGTTACCCATGTATGTGTGTGTGTGTGTGTGTGTGTGTGCGTGTGTGTAGGTTTGACTTGACCTACTTTTGGGGACACATTTCAGACTAAAGACCAGTTAAGTGGTGATGGCTTGTCCAACTGGGGACAAAAACCGTGTCCCCAAATGGGGAAAAAAAGATTTTTGGGTCACTGGTTAAGGTTAGGGTTAGGTTCAATTCACATCCACACCAAGTTATTACTTAGTACTGGTAATATTAGTACTAGGATACGCACCAAGCATCAGGCACACATTGAAATTTCTTGAGAAATTTTCTAGTTATTATTATTAGACTCTTAAGGTGGGAGTATGCTTTATACCTGTTCTGAATGGCCAAACACGAGGGTGGGGCGAAAAGCCTGCCATAATGCAGAGGGATAACGGTGCAGGCATTCATGGTGTTGCACTCAGTTTTTCACATGAAAACTGACAGAGGAGGTTTTCTGAGGAATAAAGAAAGACCTTAAGTTCAAGGTCAAACCCTGCCTATTTTTACAATAGACATTGTAGACATGTGGACCAATTTCTATTTGGGAAAGGTGTGGGAGGAGGGGGTTGCAGGCACTGTTCCAGAGTATGATAAGCACTTCCTTTGAAGCATATGCCTTTAGTCTGTATAATTCAGATGTTTTTTAACACAGTGAATTAACACAAGTACTTGCATGCAGTAAGATGCAGCTTATTGATTCCTCTGTTATGTTTCCAGGTATTGATGACAGCTTCATCCATGGCGGTGACCTGAAGGTTTTTAAGAAGCGGCGTCACAGCGCTCGGGCTCCACACCTTCTCCTCATGCTGTTGCCTTCATTCAGGCTGGAGTCCCATGCCCAGCACAAGAACCATCGATCCAAGAGAGCCCTGGATGCCGCCTACTGCTCCAGGTACTAACCTAGAATTCACACTCTTACTTTCATTACACAAACATCAGGAGAGATTCTCTCCTCTGTTAGTTCTCTTTACACATGTACACCTGAAATCTGCCTCAGGTGTCAGGAGTCATGGTGAAATCCTCCTGTAATCTGAGTTGTTAGCTGTTTTTATTCAGTGATAAGCAGCCTAATGTCCCAACTAAATATCGTGTTCGAGTTGGGTTTTTCAAGAGAGGCTTGAGAACAAGAAGCATGATGACCACATGTGCAAAAATAAGACCCATCTGTAAATACAAACTGGAATTATCCTTCAAATAAGATGGCAGAAATCTACTGATACCTGATCTCAGACTCTTTATCTGTCTTATCCTGTCTCCACCCTTGATCTATAATGGACTGTATACACCAAAGTCAGAATGGAGCAGAAACTCAGTACCTTCTGCACCATGATACACCTCTCCTCTTAATCTCTTTGTAGAAACGTTCAGGACAACTGCTGCTTACGGTCGCTCTACATTGACTTTAAGAAGGACCTGGGCTGGAGGTGGATCCATGAGCCAAAGGGCTATGAGGCCAATTTCTGTGCTGGGGCCTGTCCATATCTGTGGAGCGCAGATACCCAGCATTCCAAGGTACTGTTTGAGGGACAAGGTCAAAGGTTAAACAATCCATGTGATCTGAGTTAGTAAGGTCAGTAACTTGAGTGTAAAATGTTGTGTTCTACTTTACTTTAGATCATATTATCTTGTGTTCCAGATATTAGGCCTGTATAACACCATCAACCCGGAAGCATCGGCATCACCCTGCTGTGTCTCCCAGGACCTGGAGCCCCTCACCATCCTCTACTACATCGGCAAGACCCCTAAAATAGAGCAGCTCTCCAATATGAAGGTGAAGTCCTGCAAGTGCAGCTAGAAGCCCTTACAAGCCAGCACAAACACACTCTCTTTCCTTCACATAAACACACACACATACAGTGGACTTGAGCATACATACCGCAACTGTACTTTCTCTTACATGCACTATTATACTCACAGCAGTGTTTCCACACAGACATAGTCAAGAGGGGTGTGTTGGAGAATAAAGGAACAGAACAATTCAATGCGAGTTCAATGCATACACAACATACAGGACCAGTGCCGTCATGATACCAGAAACTTGACTTTGATACCAATGCTAAGTACCAGCAGTACAATGTTGCAGAATTTGGTTGACGTAGGTTCACACTGCCTAAAAGCAGACTGGAACTTGTGTGCAGAGATTTTCATGATGAACACATGAGTTCAGGTTGCAGTTTGCCTTTAATGTTTGGCTTTCCAAGCATCATGAGCTGCTGGCTCTCCCATGTCAAGACGTAGCTTTTTATACCCATTAAACCTTCTTTCTCCTGGAGGAGAGCCAGAGCAGTTATTTGGTGCTGCACAAGTCTGAATGTCATTGTTCTCATGTGGCCAAATAAACCAAACCAAAGGCAGCGAAAAGGAAGACTGCGCCCACATTTAGTTATGATCCTATAGAAACTAAAAAGAACATTAAATAATGTACATATTTTCACATATGTCATGGACAATTTTACAGTGCATGTACCAGATGGTTTTAGATGTTAATCACTACTGTCTAATCACTACTTAAGTGAAATAGTTCCATATTTGACTCCTGGCAACAGTTTATAAACCAGATTAAATGGAATTGGATCCAGTTCCTGACGTTGGTTGATGCCAAGTATGATGAAGCCAGTGAAGTGCCTTAAGATGCAGTACCACTAATGGGTACTAGATACTGGTTTTAAAAAATCTGACTGTATTGACATTTATTTCAAAAAGTAGATCCCGACTGATAAATCTGACAGAAATAGCTTATTGCAGATATATGGATAATAGCACAGTCGTCAACCGAACTCAAAAATATGTTTATGGTCATTTAGAAACAATCCTGTCATTATACAGTATATTTACATGCAAGTTTGTTTCTTTTTTTCAACTGTAAAATGTCCCGCTTGGTACATATCTGGGTCACAATTCTTTAATGATCAAATCTATTTAATGACCAATTATTGGCTTTGGCGACACTCCTGGCCATTGTTTGAGCTGCCTGCCTATTCCAGTACACATGTTTGCACTGCCTAGATGTGACTTTGAAATCAAAGTTCAGCTGGCAGAACACATTTGATGAAAATGTTAAATGTTCATAAAAAAATTTTTTTTAGCAGTATTAAAGTCATGCCAAAATTTGGATTATGGTGACCCCACTGCACAGGAAACATACAGTATATGCTATACATACAAACATACACATACAGTGATACACATATGGCTTTGTACAGGTATGACCTTTTTTGCATTTTGAAGGCCCTGTCAACATGCATCACCTCACACACTTGTTACACCGAAACATGAGAGTAAGGCAAACACTGGAAGTATAAGTGATAAGTGTCTATATGTGAAATAAGTCCTGAAAATAACACAACCCCATTCCTGACACCTACCCACCACTTCACTCCCCTCTCCCCCAGCCCTCCACAGTTTTCACAGTCACATCACACCACGTCCTCATTTCTGCATTTGTCTTTGTCTGGTATCCTTTGTAATTTTCTATTGTTTGGCTATTTAAGATGTTCATGGTTATGGTTAAGCACGCTGCAAATTTTGACCCTGGTAGAGAAGTGGATAGTATCAACCTCACACTGATGGTATATAATATCTACTCCATTTTGTAGTTTACAGATGTTTGAAAATGATTAATTTTTATAAATGCATGAAAAAAACACAAGAGAAAAAAAATACATCACATGGGAGTGCCTTAAAGGATAATTCTGATCTATTGTAACAATGCTCTTATTTTTGTAGTTGGTCATCCATTTTTCCATCATGTTTTTAGCAGCCTTTAAAAAACTCAATTTCCCATAAGCCTGTGGGTTATCAAACATCAGCCGCTCAACAGAAGGAGCCAGTCACATTCAGACCTCCAGTGGAGGTGAAAAATCACAAGCGGTGCACAGTCAGGCTTTTAACAAGGCTTTTTAACACAACAGACTTGCTCTTCAAGTAACCTGTGTGTGAAGCTGTGTACTGTTGTGTTGTAAATGGTTACTATGGCCGAACAAACAAAGGTTGATGACTACAGACGAGGAAAGTGAAACTGAAACTTAAGTAAGGTCCAAAAATACACCTGCAGTTACCGATTATTGCCATAGGTGCTGTGAAAGACAACGAAATGAAAATCTTCGAGATTACAACATTAATGAGTGCGAGGACTGTCTCTTTTTCACAAAATCAAGTTTGAACGAGTGAGAACTAACATGTTTAATGCAACACATCTGATCCCACAGTATGTCTGTCTCAGTCAGGAAACGCCAGTCAGGAAACAAGTTAGCAAATAGCCTCACCTTTATTGATGATTTATGCTGCCGTACTCACTACATGGTTTGGTGTCATGATCATTCCTTCAGATCATTACAGATTGAATATTTAAATTTACCCCACGTTCAAGCAGTAGTTTGGATTTCGAGCAAAAAGTGTCAGCCCTAGTAAGTACAATGTTCCACCCATTCATCCTTCAGCTATACCCGCTTATCCTTTACAGGGTCACGGGGCTGGAGCAGATCCCCGCTGACATTGGGCGAGAGGCGGGGTACCCTGGACAGGTCAATCACTGGGCTCACACATAGAGACAGACAACCATTCATGCTCGCATTCACACCTACGGGCAGTTTTAGAGTCGCCAATTAAAGTGCATTTCTTTGGACTGTAGGAGGTCCAAACCCAGAACCTTCTTGCTGTGAGGCCACAGTGTTAACCACTGCAGTACAATGTTGTGACCAAAAGATAACTACAAAAATTAGACCCAATTTGTAATAAACCTGAATTATCCCTGTTATGAACGTACAGATTCTTGTCATATCTGGAATAACTAACATAAAGTCAATGAACAGAGGTGTCCTTCCTGTTCCAGTTAGTATACTGGCTGTGATTAGCAGTGACTGATGCTGAACAATTAGCTTAAAAAATTAGCTTACAAGCTTACAAGCAATTACGGTGGTGTCATCTCATGCTCTCAGTACAGCCACAGATTCCTTCCGCATTTGCTCTGAAAAGTCTGGGTTCAGAGAAAGGAGATGCTTCCTTTTGGTAAGTGATGATGGAGCTATGTTTGGAGAAACACTGTTAGATTATAGGAGTTAACGAAGAGTAGATATGACCTTCAGAAAATCCTCTTGGAGCCAAAAATATTACAAAATGTATCCAGCAGCCACCTCTGTCCATCTGTAGCAGTGTTTTGTAGTGTCATCAGTGTTTCGTCTTCCTGCCAACTTAACATAACTTATTTCACCTACAAACTTGCAAAAGCTGTCTGTCGGTCATTGTCTTTATGTTTCTTTAATCATAAGAAATTGCACTGATGCTATTTTAATTTTACTATTTTAAAATACCTAGTTTTCTTAGTTAGCCAGAGCCCCCTGCCCTTATCAAATGAGGAATGTTGATGTAGGTGACCTGACCCCAGCCCCTTCAGGTGTTTAGTGCCAGTGGACTTAATGAATAGAGGAGGAAAAGAGAGCTAGGCACCAACCTTGTCACGATAGAGCTGTTATTTTTTATGTGTATTTGTTGTTGTTTTGATGATGTTATTGTGACCCACTATGCTGTATTGTAACACAGTATTGTTGTGGTGCTGTAGTGGTAAATAAATTATTTAAGTTTCAAGGGAACTCCGTGTTAAGTGTATTCTTTCTGATGCTGATTTGTTTGTCTGAAATGATATTTAATCTGACTGTTGCAGCATGTCCTCTGTGGAAACTAATTCCTCCTACCCTTGTTGAGTTCTGACTGTGGAAAGCCACAAAGACAAATAAGTGGCTCATGTTTCCATCATTTGTAATGCAATTGTGTCTCATAACATGATATAAGATCAAAGGAGGATACTCTTGTAAGACTCGAGCCGGGGGGGCAAACAGTTAAGTTATAATGTGGGTATGGTCTCCAGTGGGTACACATAACATGATGTATAAAACAATGTATAAAATATGTCATGAAAAGCACAAATACGTCTGTCTGTGCTTTTCATCAGAAAGAACTTGCCTGTTCCTGGCTTTGGACTGGAGTAAAGTGATAATGAGCCCAGTATCCCGAAGAAATACGTCCATATTGGATGATTCTGTACCTCTGGATTTATGTCCAATGTCAACACAGTGTCAGAGCAGGAAGTAGTGTGCTGTTTCTTTAGCATGGTGAAAAGTAAGGGTGTGGAGGTATAGGTGGTTGATGGGTGTAAAGCACGTCTGACTTTCGTGCAGGAGACTGGAGTGCATGTCACATTGCACATCTGCAAATTAAATCAGCCTTTTTATTACCTGTAACAAGAACATTTTCCTAACCTTAACCATGTGTTTCAGATGATTTGCCCTAACCATAACTTAACTGCAGTTTATTTGCCACAACCATGATCTTTCCTTAACCTTTACAATAAAGCAGTTGCTATGATATTGTAGAAGGTGAGTTTTTAAGAGGTGTCCAATATTGATGTTCTTATTTTGTAATGCTATTGTTTTTTTCACTCAAATGTGTCAGTTGTTAAGACAAAATACAAACTTTCAATACCCTGGTTTGTTTTAGGATGGACCATGATTGGCTGGCCAGATCCCTGCAATGCAACACAGGAAAAAAAGGTCATGGTTTTAGTTTACAGGCAGGCTCAAGCAGCGACACAAATCGCAGGGGTAAAGTTTTGCAAAGCAAAGCTGCACAGTAAAGTGCAGAGTCATATGACACATGCCATACAGGCAGAATAAGTAGTCTGGGTACAGTAGCCAGGATGCCTTTTCTAAGTTGACATGCTGAGAAATAAGACAGTATCCCAATGAGACAAGACATCACCAGTGTTTGGGCTCACATATAAAACAATGGCCTTGTGTGTTTGACACATGTAGCCCATATGAACATTGAAACAGTTTTCGTTTGCTGTAATAATTCCTCCTGTTCATATTGGCCATTGAGAGAGCCTTCCTAATGTGTTTTCAATGGAAGTGAGGGGGTCTGTGTTTCCCTGTTGAGCTGCAGTGGAGGGAAGGTATCACACTTTGAATTGCGGTTTCAAAGGCAGGTCATGTTGGGGTTTTTACCCGTCACTAAACCATGATGCTGCCAGTATGAAAGAGGGATGATAGATGGAGTGAAAAGAAATGGGAGTGAGAGCATTAACAGGGTGTGGGAGGTTTTAGTCAGCTCTGGAATGAGGGTTTCCACCAGGCTCTGTATGAGGGATTTGATCTGCTGTGTGGTCCCGGCTCAGTGTGGTTCCTATCCAGGGGAGAAGACCAGAGGAGAGCCTGGCACTGGCTCCCAGTCATAATCTGAACCTCCACAAATTACAACTCAGCATCTCAAATGGAAACTATTGAAGTGTGTCATCATCTGGGTCATTGGTGATCATGTGGAGCAAAGCAGAGCTGCACAATCACACACACGACTGCTAATCTGGGTTAGACAGGAATACAGTTTGATGGTATATCAGCCTTTTACCAGTTAGTCAGTCAACATGGCCAGATGTTTAAACTCTTATCCTGTAGGAAGAATTACTAGGGTGTATGGTTAGCTTTGAGTGAGCCTCTGGATCCTGCTCCAATTCTCTGCAGGAAACAAAATGGCATCGTAAATGCTTCAAGGATTTAATCTGAGAAAAACACACACAGTCACATACAACTGTATAATCCACTGATTTAAGGCATGAGTTTTGTCAGTTATGTTAGTGTGAAATGTTTTGGTTAAGATTAGTGAAGTTAAGTTCTAACATTAATAATAACTATTTTAAGAACACTCTCAAAGCAAGGTGCTTTCCAGAGTTTGTGTGACGGGACATAGGCAACTGCAGCAAACATTCACACAAAGCAGTGAAATGAAAAAGTATACAGTAAGAGAGACTTGTGTAGAAAAGCCAAAACCATAACAAAAAAATAAAACATTCTGTAAAATGTGTTTTAGAATTATTATTTTATGTACATAATTTCTAAAGGGGTAATATTCTGGGTAAGGTTAAGATAAAGTCAGTGCCTGGGAGTAGTGTCGTGGTGACACTCTTGGGCCGGGTTGTACTAGAAAAGAAGTGGCTCTTACGAAGCGTTGCCCAACCACGCCAGAAGGCAAAAGTGTTTATATCTGCTCCAAATGGCCACACTCGAAGATGGGGTGAAAAGCTGGCCGTCATAGAAAGGGGGGAGATGCAATATTGTTTAAATATGGAGGTAAGAGGGCACACATTTTCTCTCTCTTGGAAAACATCATGGTGTGCACTCAATTGTTGACATGAAAAGTGACAGAAATAGTTGGGTAACAAATGAAAAAAGAAAGCTAACTCCTTTCTCACCTCCACACAGCTGACCAATCACGGCGTGAAGTGGGTGTCGATGTTGGATCGTCAGTTTCAAAAAGTTACAGGAATGTTCGTACACAGACCCCCCAATCAGACGTTGGAAAGGTGTGTGTGTGTGGAGGGGAAGTTCCGAAGCTATTCAACCATCTGGCATCCAGTTCTGATAGAGTATACTGGCCCCTTCAGTTCAACAACAGTTCCCAGTACCTTTTGGGAAGCTATTTTTTCTCTATCCATAACGCCAATCTGCCCGTTTGGAGCAGATGGAGCAGAGAGGGCAGGACGAGCAGTTGACCTGTCTTGAAAAGACACACCTTGGATGGGAGAACTGGAGGCCATGTTGCATTCCATCCACAAGGGCATCGCCACAGCCATAATGAACAGCGTCTGCCTGGTGGTTAATTTTCTCCCTGCTGTGGTCATGGAGAAGATACTGGATACACCAGGCCAGCACTGAGAGGCTCAGGAAGAGCTTCTACCCTCAGGCCACTAGGATCCTAAATGAGGACGCTGCCTAAGAATTGCCCTAAGACTATGTTTACTTACTTTATTATTCAAAGCTGCTACTATAGTTAACATTATTATTTACTACTTATTTCTGTTCGTTATTCTTATTCTATGTAGGAGCCAAAATAGGAGTTTTGTTTACATATAAAGAATAATTATTATTATTTCAAGACTTCCCATATATTTTGGTTATAGTTCTGATTCACTGATTTTGACTGATAGCTTGGCCACCGATTGTCAGATTGGCTACACCCATAGTAATTGGGGTTGTGGTATAATTAATAAAAGAAAGTTGGAAACACTCAGGAACAAGGGAGTCCTAGTTTTAGTTGAGAGCAAACTCAGTTTTTTAATCATCTCATTTCTTCTATACATCTACTATCATCTATTTTCTCTCTTTTACACACACACATTTGAATAAGCCATTGTTTCTTGCATTGGCCTACGTTTTGGTAGGATATTTGAGTTTATTATTTTCAAACAATGAACGCAGGGTGCCTGGATCACAATGAACGCATTGTGCCTGGATCTACAACAAAGGTGTGTCAAAACAACTCTTCTATCGCTTCTATCACCAAAAAGGAAATATAGTAAGTGGAAGCTGGCCTAGCTGAATCCACTGCAAAATTAAAGGTTCTGGAAGAATATGAAGTTTCATCTCACACATCTCAAGCTGATGTAAGAAAGACACCTCCCGATGCCATGAATGCTTATATGGAGCAAATGCATAAGCTAGAGAAAAGACCACAGAGAACACTGGAGAGGTTTAACCCCTCAACACCTGGAGTCTCAGAAGACTGAACAACACAATTAGAAGACCAAGGTCAATACAGCATTCCTCATGTAGGCTCCATCTACACCAGCTCAGGTGGTGCTACAGGTGGTGCTAGAATCAGGACTTGTCATAATCAACAGCAGCAACCTGTGACACCTGCAGGTGGCGCCACTCAGTCTGGAATTGGTCTTGATAATGGAAATAAAATGACATGTTGAGCAGACAAAACGAGGTGAAGCAGCAGCATTTATCTTGTGTACCTTTGACAAATTTCAGTCTGGTTTTAGAGCTCTGCGTAGTACAGAATCCGCTCTGCTTAAGGTACACAACGATATCCTTGTCACAGTCTGCAGCTCAGTTCCTTTCTCCAGCCTCATTCTCACTTCCCCGGGTCCCTTAGTTGCCATTCTTCACCAGTCCACCAGATGCCCTCAGACTTTTCTCCCTGCTTACCAGATCCTGCCACTCCCATCTGCCCTGCAGTCTCTGCAATCATCTCATTCCCTTCACCTGAGCTTCCCTGCCCATCTCCCCACCTGCACCTCATTCCCTCATCAGCCACTTGTGTGTATAAATACCAGCCCATATCCATTGTTCCTCTGTCAGATCGTCAGTGTTTCTCTGGACGTGTTACATGCAGTATTCCCTTGGATTTTCTGCCTTTGTTGATTTTGCTGAACCTTGTCTGCCTGCCTTACCTGCCTGTCCAGCTGCCTGTCCAGCTGCCTGTCCACCTGCCTGTAAGCCTTCATTAAATACCTTTTGAACTGCATCTGCTCTGCCTCCGGTCTGTCTGCATTTGGGTCCTGTACTGTTTCTCCGGGAACCCTAACAGTACGATCTGACCAAACATGGACTCAGCAGACACTCACCTGTCTAGCCTACCTTTCTCTTGGAATGACTTTGGGGTGACGCAGGAGGATTTTGTAAATGTGGAGTCCGGCTTCCTGAGGATACCCACTAAGCCCTGGAGGACAGACCGTGAGTTTGCCCACATGTTAGCTTTTAACAGATGGAAGCAGCATCCAGTCACTCCAGCTGCGGCTCCAGTCACTCCAGCCTCCTCCTCTGCACCCAAGTCTCAGCACCAGGTTACTAGCATCCAGCCCGCTAGCTTCCAGTCTTCACCTCGGCCTGCTATCAACCAGCTTGCTAGCCTCAACTCTTCACCTCTGCCTGCTAGCATCCAGCCTGTTAGCCTTTATTCTGTTAGTTCCAACTATGCTAACATTCAGCCTGTCATGCGGTCAATTAGCCTTGTGTTTTTGAGCCTCCAGGCTGCCTGTCCTGAGCCAGCTAGCCTGTTAGCTCCCTGTCCTGATCCTGTATCCCTTGAACTTTTTGGGGCATCAGTGGACAGTTTTAAAGGCCACCCTGACATCCAGCAGTCTCCTTGGGAGAATACCCACATGGCAATTTTCACAGGGTCCCATGGAGGCCACAGAAGGAGTTCAGCAGCTTCCGCTGCCCAGTATCTCAGAGACTCCGCTGCACAGCTCCACAGAGACTCAGCCTCCCAGTGCCACTGAACTGCCATTAGTCCTGTCTGGTTCCCTGTCGGTGGTCCGGCCAGCACCTGCTCCTGGCTTCCTGTCGGCGGCCTGGCCATCACCAGGTCCTGGTTCCTTGTCAGTGGTCCAGCCGACTCCCGTTCCTGGTTCCACACTGGCGGCCTGGACGACACCTGCTCCTGGTCCTCCATGGGCAGCCTGGCCGACACCTGCTCCTGGTTTTACATCGATGGGCCAGCCAACACCTGCTCCTGGTTCCACGTCGGCGGCCCAGCTGACACCTGCTCCTGAAGCCTGAACTTTATGGTCCCCTGTTGGCTATCCCTGCTGACCTCCAGCCTGAACTTTATGGTCGGCTGTCCTTGCCAACTCTCAGCCTGAACTTTCAGACCCCTGGTCCGTCCCTGCCTGAAACCCTGTCGACTGCCTCTGCTGATGCACAGGCAGAACCCCAGTTGGCAGCCCAGCCGACGCCTGTTCCTGCTAAGCTATAGCAATTCGCTAAGTCTGAGCTGCATCTGCCTCTGTAATGGGTATAAAAATGTGAACTGAATGTAAAGACAAAAAACAAACAAAAGGGAAACAGTAGGTGTTGAAAACACACTAATGCCTCAAGCCAAGTTTCCCTGGCTTCACCGGCCTCCTGCTCAGCACTCCTGTCGCCGGTCTCCAGTCCTGCTGTCCAGTCACAGACCTCCAGTCCTGTGGTCCAGCTGTTGGTCCAGCCTCCCAAGGGGTTCCGCTTTGCCGCCGGCCTCCCGAGTGGTTCCGCCCCATCCACCAGAGTGTCTCCGTCCGTCTGGTCATCCCCCAGGCTGTCTGCCAGAGGGCTCCTGCTCTCCCACCGCCCTGCCCCCAGGCCGTCCGCCTGAGGTCCCTGGCTCCGTCTCTGCCCTGCCTCCAGGCCGTCTGCCTGAGGCCCTGGCTCCATCTCCACCCTGCCCCAGGTTCCCAAGTATCAGCCTGAGCCCCAGTTACCCAGGTATCAGCCCAAGCCCCAGGTTCCCAGGTATCAGCCCAAGCCCCAGCCCCAGGTTCCCAGATATCAGCCCAAGTCTCAACTCCCAGGCTCCATCCTCCAGTTCCCAGGTCACTGTCATGGTCCGTGGTCGTACCCTAGTGTTTCCTAGTGTTTCCCCCTCCCTGTCTTCCTTGTGATCCCTCTTTCTTGTGTCAAACACTTTACCTCCTGCCCTTGTGTGTTTCCCACTTGTTTGATTACCTGCTCCGCTCCTATTAGTTTCACCTGCTCCTTGTTAGTCTCCTCACCTGTCTCTACTCTCCCATCAGCCCATCACTATATACAGTATATCAGCCCCCTTCCTTTGTTCTTGGTCGGTTTGTCTGCGTTCATCGCTGTGTTTCATCCTGTGTTGCCATGTGCTGTGTTTCCTGTGCTTCCCCGTGTCTACCTGGATCCTGCCTGTGCCTACCAGTAAGCCGTTTGCTACAATAAATACCTTTTTATTTGCATCAACTCTGCCTCAACTCTGTCTGCATTTGGGTCAACCCCGCATTCCACCATAACACTGTTGTTCTACCATTAACAATTTTAAATCAATTTTAAAGTCTACTCTTAATGTATTTCTAACATCCTCTTACTGCATTTTATTCTCTTGTTGTTTTTATTTAACCAGTTATTGCTTTTTATTGTATTTTAGTCATGTATATCTGTATTGGAGCAGATTTTAACCCATCTGCCTCAGTTCAGAGGAGGTTTAAAATCTTTTGAAAATTTTCTCTTAAACTTGCTCTCGTTCCCACAATTTTCACATTTTCACTCCTCATACATAATTTTACATCAAAACACAGGAAATTTTGTGCTGGTTGCTGAAATGTACTTATGGTAGCAAACCGACTTACACTACTGGCTCAAGGAACCTCCAAGCAACAGGAACAGCAACCAACTGCCACATTTACTCTCACATTAACTGAGACCAGAAAGTTTGGAAGAAAACAGAGTGCACCAGTTCTCTAAATTGCTCTAGTCATCATATTTTTTAACCCCACAAACATGAAATCTATATCAATGCGTTCATGAGACTCTTATCTCTCTGATGGTATCATCATTTAGCGAATACGAGTTACGGTCATTCACTTAGAAGCAGGAGTTTGAGGAGTGTATTTAAGCTTCCTTTCTATTAAATCAACTCTCTTATCTGTCTTAAGAGTGGAGTATGTGTGAGAAGCACCAATCACTCAGCAAACAGTGACTCAGCAGTCGCTGGGCAGAAATGGAAAAAGCTGATTAGCTTTGATTGGCTAACACATCTCAAGGAAATTGAATTGAACGCAACTGGATTTTTTTGGTTTTGTCTGTGAAGACGTTTCACCTCTCATCCAAGAGGCTTCATCAGTTCGTGCTTGTTTGACCAGGCTAGACTGGTCCAACTAGCTGGTGTGGAGATCTGGGTATGATGTCTCAGGTGACTCCAACGACTGNAGTTCAGTCAATCAACTTACAGCACAAATCAAACAGTAACATTTAAATGAGAATAAATATAAATCCAGAATCTAGTTTGGCATCAAGGGTGTTTTGTGTTGCTTTGTGATTTAAAGTCAGCAGCTAAAATGTGGATGATGAATTTTAGCAGTGTGCAGTGATGGAATTTCCCTCCAACACGAAATTATGAACAAACAGGCCCCTCAGCTGGAGTGATGAGTCCTGATATCAGGCCCAGTTCTACACTGCTTTGATTGGGGGGGCAGTAAGAGATGTTGATTGGTCACCAACTGCTGCTGTGTTGAGTGCCCCAGGGATGACGTTTTTTTGTAGGCCAGTCCTAACGTTAGCATTGCCGTAGTTCCATCAGCAAAAGTCTAATGGGATTCTACCTCTGTACTGACGCAGAAATCAAACTCTGTGGCCAACAAAGGCTTGATGACACATACAGCTTATGTTCAACAAGTTAATCTTCACAAATTATCACCACCCATTCAAAAATCCCATTGAGTTTGAGATGATAGAACCCTGTGGGTAAAAAATAATAGTTAGTCGTTACTGGGGCACTCTATGAGTGTTCTTTAGGACTGTAAGCTATAACGTGCACTGTTTTATGTTACCTAAAACTAAAGCCACAGAATCTAATAATATATAAGCCCATAATGTATTTAATTTTAAACCCACCTCCACCCCCTCTTATGAGAGCACAACTTTATTAATGTTATATCTAAATTATCTATTCTTACATGGACTGGTATATTAAAAATAAGCTATCTGCGTTAATCCTTATCATGCTCTCTCTTACTTTAGCATGTTAGCATGCTAACATTAGCACTAAACACAAAGTACAGCTTCGGAATTTCAGTTGTTTTGCAGGAATGGAATTGTACAACTGTACAAATTAATGTTTTGACCTCATGATGGTGCTAGTTGAAAAGTTAAGGGGTCAAAGGGGAACAGGAATGTCGTCGTTTTGTCCTGTATAATTCTTTTTGTTAAATTTCATGCCTTTCCCCCACTGGGCTTTCTTACAATCTCTTACTAACTAAAGGAAGCTATTTCATAATGACTTGATATGAGATAATGAGAATTCATCCACTGCTGTGGAGGCATTTCACTCAAAACCACCAATGTCAGCCTCATGGTACGCTACAGGTAAGATCAGGGGATCACCAAAGTCATGAGGATTCATCCTCTGGGGATGATGAATATCTGTACAAAATTTCATTTAATTTCATTTCAATTCATCAAATACTTGTTGAGACATTTCAGTCTGGACCAACAGACAGCGGACTGACAGACCAACCAATATTGCCACCCCTTTAGCCGTGCTGCT
>NTHP01000533.1:74698-106485 GCA_003416845.1 Oplegnathus fasciatus
ATCATCCTATTGTAGTCTCCTTAAGGTAAGAAGACATCGCTCCTTGAGATAGGCCAACATATTACATACTAATTAGGCCTTGAAATTATTCTTGTTGATAAGAACTGTTAAGGTTATAATGGATGTATACTTTGCTTTGACTTGGTGGACAGGTTCAGTTTGGTTGTCTGAAGCTCTGCTGATACTGTTGCATTAGGTTTAAAGGTTGTGTGATGTTGAGACTTGAAGATACATTGTTGGTTTTCAATTGACCTCTAAACTGAAGGTTAGGTCAGGGCCTTGAGGCTGCCCTGTAGAAAACCAGGCGAGTGTCCTCAGTTCTTCAGAGTGGACCTCCTCCAGTGGGTCCTTTAAGGACCTCCTGGAGTACCACCAGACTCCAACCACCTATTGCACACAGATATTCTGTTGTTATCCGGCCGTTGGCACATAGTCAGCTATATAGGTCTGAAAGAAGTGGTACAATGGTAATGTAACTTGGTTTCCTAAGCAGACTACGGTGGTCTTGCATGTAGATTTTGGAAACCAGTTCTATAAACCTAAAGCTTAGGTTGTAGAACAGCCGTCAGTGTTATATCCGTGTTGGGTGGGGGTATCGGTTGTAACATCTTAGAACCTTTTTCAACATAAACATGTAAATAGTTGTAAAGACCAATGAAAATGAAATAAACAATGTATTTAACAATTACTTTATTTTAATTCAACAATGTTTTATCATTATATATATATATATATTTATTATTATTATTATTATTATTATTATTATTATTATTATTATCATTATTTGTTAACCATTCTCTCAAGTAGAGAGAAGGGCCTGTCCATCCTTTCTCTGCTCTCCTGTGCTCTCCTCTCCTCTGCCTCTCTCTACAACCTCATGTCTTCCTTTATGAGTTGTACCAGCTCATCCTCTTGCTCTCTCTTTCTCTTAACTGGCCCTGGCTGGCTTTTCTCCTCCTCCTCCTCCTCCTCCTCCTCTTGTTGGTCACCCACTGCTGCACTTGGCCCTGGTGTGTCCTCAGGGATGGAGGCAATTAAGACGGGGTGGTGGTGGAATGCCTCTGTCCCAACACCTCATCGATGAGGACAAACCACGGCCAAGCTGTAGCAGTGGGTTTCCCACTCACACTCTCTCCTGACCCTGGACACTTGCAATCCTAAGGCAGAGGAAATCAATCATGGCAGTTAACAACAACAACAGCAGCAGCAAAACAAATTTCAGCAAAAGTGTGTTTATTAACTGGCATGATTAAAATAAATATAATTTCAATTTAAAATCACATACACATACTTTGTATTTTTTTTTAATTGTCCATTTTTTGTTTTTGTTTTTTTTGCTTGTAGGGGATTGATCTTCCCCAGCAGGTTCATTTTCTCCAAAATTGTCCTAATCACAGAGAGAAAACAAAAGAAAAGGGAAACACTTTTCAATCATGTTAACAAAGTGATGCAAACTCAGGAAGATTAGAAAAGATGACACAGCAGGACAGACACAAAATGTCCCAGAAATCATTTACTTAGATGCCCAGTTTTGGGTTATAAAAAAAAGAAAAATGGTGACAGTCACAGCTTGCATCCTTATGAAAGCACTACAAAAAAACACAACACAGAAAAAAGGGTACTGCCCCATCTACTGGTTGTCTACTGGTTGTCTTATTATTATGGACTTTGTATAGGATATATATAGGATCTGGCCAGGGCTAATTTAACTGTAACCTTAAATAGGCCTACAAGATGGTCGTGTAATCAATCCCACTGTCTGTACTGAACTAAGCAGGGCTCACAACCTGTCTAAATTTGTTCACCTTGTTCCATTTATGTATGTAATATGAAGTATAAATTATCTATAAATCATCACAAACTCGGTAAGATATAAGTCAACCTTTGAACCTCTTTAAGTTTGAAAGCGAAGACTTTAAAGACTTTAACATTACTTTCGATGGCTGTTACCGTCAGATGTGGGCAGTGTTACTATCACTAACGTCACGTTACTTAGCCTATTATTTTAAGATTTGGGGTTTTAAGGCACCTTGGGTTTTTTTTTACATATTCCTCTGTTGCGCAATGAATCTTGGGATTGGTTGGGCCGAGAAGGATTCAGTAGTTGGATGCTTAAATTCGGGAAAAGAATGCTGCATTTCTCGGCCGCATTTGACGGAGCCTTCAAAATGGGACAGCCTAGTCGTGTCGCTGTGACGCAATCGATCTTCAAATGCAGCCTTTGAATGTGTTACTGTGTGTGTGTTACAGTGTGTGTCACTGTGTGTGTGTTACAGTGTGTGTTACTGTGTGTGTGTTACTGTGTGTTATTGTGTGTGTTATTGTGTGTGTTACTGTGTTTGTGTTACTGTGTGTGTGTTATTGTGTGTTACTGTGTGTTAATGTGTTTGTGTTACTGTGTGTGTCACTGTGTGTGTGTTACTGTCTGTGTGTGTGTTACTGTGTGTGTGTGTTACTTTGTGTGTGTTAATGTGAGTGTGTGTTTGTGTGTGTTTTACTGTGTGTGTTACACTGTGGGTTACTGTGTGTGTGTGTGTTACCTGTGTGTGTGTGTGTGTATGGGGGGTGAAAGAATACACGGAGAACACGACGCACGTACATACGTGTGTGTTACTGTCTGTGTGTGTGTTACTGTGTGTGTTGCTGTATGTGTGTGTGTGTGCGTGTCTTACTTCGTGTGTGTGTGTGTTTCTGTGTGTGTTGCTGT
Source organism: Oplegnathus fasciatus (assembly GCA_003416845.1). Taxonomy (NCBI): domain Eukaryota; kingdom Metazoa; phylum Chordata; class Actinopteri; order Centrarchiformes; family Oplegnathidae; genus Oplegnathus; species Oplegnathus fasciatus. The sequence continues at coordinate 77,406 of NTHP01000533.1, forward strand.
GTGTGTGTGTGTGTGCGTGTCTTACTTTGTGTGTGTGTGTGTGTTACTGTGTGTGTTATAGTGTGGGTTACCGTGTGTGTGTGTGTTGCCTGTGTGTGTGTATGGGGGGTGAAAGAATACATGGAGAACACGACGCACGTACATACGTCCGTGTGATTATTTACTAAAAGTCTCACGTGTGTGTCTGTGTGTCATTAGTTAAACTCAGCCATGCACATGCGTGCGTACATGTGACTTAACCCAGGCCTCATTAAATGCTTCTATGAAATCAGTTTTTGTTTGAGCTGTGTTGTCATTCATGTTGTTTTATTTAGAAATTAAGGGTCAGCCATCTTGTCCTCTCCAAACAGGACATAACAAATGTGTGTGTGTGTGTGTGTGTATGTGTGTGTGTGTGTGTTACTGTGTGAGTCCCTGTGTGTTTGTTATTTGGTGTGTGTGTGTGTGTGTTACTGTGTGTAACACAGCTGATTAAGATGAGCTAACTAGTGCAGTTTGACACACATACAACCACACCCACACCCACATTCCTACATTACGAACAGTGGACTATCATGCTACACTGACCAAGTGTGGACTTCTGTTTCTGGTCATTTTGAAAAAAAAAAAAAATAGAATAGAAAATTTACTCTTAAGGTCTTTTCCCATAATATTACTGCAAATGTGCTTTTTAATTTTTTTTAAAGAAATCGCCAAGAGAGGACTTGCATCTTTGAGCAATGACTTCCAAATACTGCAGTAGAACTGTCTGTACTCATTCTTTCACCTAATGAGTGTTTGTTGTTACTACAAAGACTTTCTTTATTTCTTTCAAAAATGGATAATTTAACTTTAATGTTATCAATATTTATGAAGAGCCATACAAGACATTATTTATTCTGGCCCTTTCACACATATACATTTTCCTTTCACATACATATATTTTCACTTTCACATACATATATAGATTCTCCTTTCACATGCATATATTATCACTCACACATTCATACACTTTCTCTCTCATACTTAGATATTTTCACTCACACATACATACATACATTCTTCTGTAACATACATAGATTTTTACTCTCATATTCACACATTTTCACTCTTATTCATATATTTAAACGTACACATTCATACATTTTGCTCTCATGCACATGCAGTCAATGTATACATTTAATATTATAAATAATATTGGTCTGAACCTCAGTAATTATGTCCTAAAAAGATTTGAATAAAAAGAAATCGGCGCTCACTGTATAATCAGGAGTTGACAACNGATTAAGATGAGCTAACTAGTGCAGTTTGACACACATACAACCACACCCACACCCACATTCCTACATTACGAACAGTGGACTATCATGCTACACTGACCAAGTGTGGACTTCTGTTTCTGGTCATTTTGAAAAAAAAAAAAAATAGAATAGAAAATTTACTCTTAAGGTCTTTTCCCATAATATTACTGCAAATGTGCTTTTTAATTTTTTTTAAAGAAATCGCCAAGAGAGGACTTGCATCTTTGAGCAATGACTTCCAAATACTGCAGTAGAACTGTCTGTACTCATTCTTTCACCTAATGAGTGTTTGTTGTTACTACAAAGACTTTCTTTATTTCTTTCAAAAATGGATAATTTAACTTTAATGTTATCAATATTTATGAAGAGCCATACAAGACATTATTTATTCTGGCCCTTTCACACATATACATTTTCCTTTCACATACATATATTTTCACTTTCACATACATATATAGATTCTCCTTTCACATGCATATATTATCACTCACACATTCATACACTTTCTCTCATACTTATATATTTAAACGTACACATTCATACATTTTGCTCTCATGCACATGCAGTCAATGTATACATTTAATATTATAAATAATATTGGTCTGAACCTCAGTAATTATGTCCTAAAAAGATTTGAATAAAAAGAAATCGGCGCTCACTGTATAATCAGGAGTTGACAACGTCTGGTCTATTCTTTAAGTGTCTGCCTGCCGCATAGTCGGACTGGCCATCGGGAGCACCAAGAGCTTTCCCGGTGGACTGCTTGACAATTGGGGCTGATGCAACGCAAAATCGTCATATTTTTAAATAAGCCCAGCACCGCTTAAATAAAAATAACCACGTGCTGTGTGGCTGACTAGCCCGGGCGAGTGGGCTGCTGGCCCACTGTGGTTGGGTATTACATCTGTCAGCTGCTCTCTCCCAGTCAGTCACTGTCGGACTGGTCCAGTCTAACTTTACCTCCCCACCTCTGTTAGGTGTTATTTGGATAAAAAGAGTGGAGAGAGAAGAGGTTGAAGTCTTGAGGCTGATGCAGCCAAATGTTTTAAAATAACATTGTCTTCATCATCATCATATCATTTGGCGTCAGTCATCTCAGTCTAGTCAGCCAGAAGGCACTAGGTCTGGGTCTGGGAGCAGAGAGCAGCCCAGGTTTGGGTTTGTCTAGCTGGCTGTTGAGCTCTATCAGGTGTTTTACTGAAACATGTTCAACTTTTCGTAAAGTCGCTTGTCAGTGTCACTTGGTGAACCGACCAATCGCAGCCTGGATGGGGCGGAACATTAAAAAAAGTTGACATGCTACAGCAAACTTTAGAATTGTTGAATTCATTGTTATGCATGATTGATTATTGAGTATTGACAAGTTAGTACTTTGCATTAACACATTAGAGACTAACCACCAAAGTAGACCATTTTTCTTCCACAAGGATTTAATGAAGGAACAAAACTTACTAACATGATAAATGTTGGTTGTGCATTTCTTGAACTGCTGTATTGTGCAATGTGGATTAATATTATACTAATGGTATGTAATATACTATTATATGAACTTACATGAATATGCTAACATTATATCATTAATATACTATTATTAGGTAACACTTTGGATTACAGCCTGCAATGTACAGCGTAGGCTAATTACTCCCGAGTTACGGTGTAATCTTTTGTACTAACGATGTACCAGTACAGTATGTACCAATACATATATGTAGGTACTGGGGAACAAGATGTGAAGTTATGGAATAAGGGGGTAACAATTCGGGATCTCACAAAGAACTTATACTGTAGTTATTATTTAACTACTAGGTACCTATTCTACCATTACAGGATACAGTATGACCATAAAACTTAGCAAAACTCTGGACATTTCAGGGAAGATGGAGTGGTGACTTTTGCATCACTTAAGAAATCTGATGTGATTTTATTTGTGTGTGGCTGCTGAACCCCACATTGCTCCCGAAGACATAGCCATTGGTGTATGTGTGGGTGTGAATGAGTTAGATTAGATCCTGATGGCAGGATGGCACCTTGCATGGAAGCCTCTGCCATCAGTGTATGAATGTGCGAGTGAATGGGGTGAATAGCATGTATTGTAAACTTTTGAGTGGTCGGAAGACTAGAAAAGCGCTACATAAGTGCAAGTCCATTTACCATTTCCCATTTCAAAATGACCTTATTACCAACAAACAGGAAAACTACACTGTTCCTTTATAATTTTGGGGGTGCTTAAAAAAACTAGGGGGTACATCTGTGTGTTTACTTCGGAACAAAGGTCCAGGGGACTGTGTAGCTATTGTAATGGATACTGTCGGCCTCTGAAGACTGTCCCAGCTGTTGGTCACCTCACCAGCAAACTTCATCACTGGACACTCTTTTGTGGTCTAGTGGCTCCGCCTGCCATCGGCGGACAGTCCACCCACCCTGGATGTCCCTCACTCACTTTCGGTGCAACCACATTGACAATTTTGAAGTCATTAAAATGTTGAAAGTCTTCTTCCTGGCAACTGTGTTCGACCATTACAGCTCCTTAAGGTGCAAGCTTACCTTTTTCCAGCTCTGTGCACAGCCTCCTTTCATCCCAGGAAATTAATACAAATATAGCGAGATAAAACACAAGGTATGAATCACAACGCAAGTTACAGAGTAAGTTGGATAAGAGTTCCCCCTCGTTACATTTAGTTACACGGTAACTACAGGGTGTGACAGGCGGGTTCAATAATAAACTAGTCAAACAAAGGTATATGAATTACTATTTATTGCAAACGAATAACTACTCAAAATAAATAACTATATGTCAACATGAATAGGCTAACTATTAAGTAATAAATAATTATTTACATATTAAAATACATTTTCCATTTTCAAAATTAAGGCTATTAAAGAACTAAACACAGACTTTAACTTTGCTTTTTGATGAACATGTCAAGTAACCTACAAGTATGTCAAAATTGTACTTGAGTTCAGTACTTGAATAAATGTACTTAGTTACATTCCACCACTGTCTAAAGGAAAATTTATCACGACATTTAACAATAACACATTCATACTCTGTGGCCTTTCAAATCAAATGGTCCCTGAAAGTTGATCATCCAGCAGCAGTTGGTCCACATCTGGTTGACTGTCCCGGACAAAGTTGAGGAAGAGTCCCAGATATGATCCTTTACTCTTTGTCATGATCGGTCCGGCTGTTACCCCCGGCAAGATGTCCTCACACCGGCAGTCTTTCAGAAAAAGGTCGGGATGAACATCATGGCCTGAGCGAGTTGTTGCTCGATCATAAATGGACTCCCATTGCGATGCTCCCCAATTATTCCACTGAAAATGGCATGAGACTGTCCCAATTTTCAGCCGCTTGAGGTGGAGTGTAGCCTGCTTCACTGAAGTGCCTCGGCTCCCTCGGAGTATTGTAAAGTCCGGACCTTCATCTCGACGAACTGCTTGAACCCACTTCTTCCTTTCAATTATGTCACACAAGGTTGCCATTGTTGATTCGTTTTACAATGAAGCACACAGAAATACTTACTTAGCTTCGGCCAACAGGATGTGCTAACCGGAAGTCAGGTTTCACAGTGACGACTGCTTCTGGGTTAGGAAGCCAAAATGAAGTGGTGTTATTATACTGTAATATTTTACTTTTTATTAGGGCCAGAGCAGCGACCGCTGTGAGGTCCCTATTGAATTGCAAGGAGTTATTATTATTATTAGTAGTAGTAGTAGTAGTTTTTTGCTTTTTGTTTTTTTTTTAGTCATTGAGCTCATTTTTGAGGGGCAAGGCATGCTCTAAAACGCATTAAACTTGGTGTGCACATCAGAAGTGGCGAAAATTGCGATCTGATATGGGTCTCACACTTGGGTGTGGCAAATTGGCTCGACAGTGCCCCCTACAGTCGAAAACCAACCGCTTAGTTTCACCTACATGGCTGAAATTTGGTAGCCATATGTATCATCTCCAGACGTACAAAAAAGCCTCTTGCAGCCATGCCCTAAACCCAACAGGAAGTTGGCCATTTTGAATTTTGTGGTCATTTTTAGCAATTTACATGTTCCATACTTTAATAAACTCCTCCTAGAGAATTAATCAGATCAACTTCAAATTTGGCCAGTGCAATCTTAAGATCTTCGTGATGAAAAGTTGTACTAATCTTTGTAGATCGTTGAACGGCGTGGGCGTGGCGAAGCGACCATTTTGCATGGTTCGCCATGAAACATCAAGTTGTTGTAATTCGAAGGTACAGTGTCCAATCTGCCCCAAACTTCACATAAGTTTGATAAGACTCCCGGCCTACACACATCTACATGCCAATATTCAGTCATAGTCATAGCACCACCTACTGACAACAGGAAATGACATGTTTTAGACTTTGATGTACTCCTCCTAGCAGGGTGACCAGATCTACCTCAAATATGGTCAGAAAAGCCTTAACACCTTGATGATGCTTTATTGTGAAGATTGTGAGTCTTCATCAAACGGTGTTACCGTGGCGGCGCGGCGAATCTACACCAAATTTCACATGCTGGAGTCCAGGCCTGAAGACATCGACATGCCAAAATTGAGTTACACTCAAAATCATTTCAGCTTTCAGCATTCGCACACATTTTCTGTGCGATTGCAATGCAATTTTCTAGTTTATTATTATTATTATTCTTTAGCCTTAACTACTTCCACATTTTTCAATGTAGAAACTTCATTCAAACTTCAAAATATTCAGCTCAATTACAAATGGTGAGCAATTACTTTTCTCATTCATACCTTTCATACTTTCTGATTCTGAACTTTGCAAATCCCATTAAAACTTTGAAAAATATTTAACTTTGTTTGAAGTAAAGTTATAATGGGAGTCAATTAGAAACACCTTCAAACTTACTCATCTTCAACCTCTTCCCACTCATTCATACATTCACGTAGAAACTTAATTCAAACTTGAAAACATTCAGAACACTTGGGACNTTAAGGAGAGGAATATCAGGAAGAACGAGAGGGACCGAGAGTCCCACTTTCTTATGGAATGTGACCGTTCAACCTGTACCCTTAACGTAAACCATATAGAACACCAAATACCATATATGGAACTCCAGATACCACAGTAACATGCATTAATGTAACATGAATGCGTACAGAAGGAGAGGGAGAGGAGGAGAGAGGAGATCAGTGCATCATGGGAAATCAGAGAGCAGTAACATCATCATTATGTTGTTTGCTAAATCCAACACTTTTATATTTTGGTCCCCAGAGACCACACCAGTAGTTCCAGGAAGTTTGAGTGTTAAGTTGGTATACCCGAGTCTGGACATCGAAATATATTGAGTATTTTAAGTATTTCGGCACTTTGCAGACCACAAGAGTGCAGGGCACACTAACATTATATGCGTGTATCAAGTGGAAGTAAAGCAGTATTCTTCATTATCCTCATCCTCATATCCTGATAAAGCTGATGAACATGAAATCAAGAAGTGCTGTATTTTACTTACTGTGATGAAATCTACCAACTCGTATTTGTTGTATCATGACAGTCGCAGAATTAAGAAATTACCTTGAGATAATAAACATATTTAAATCAATATGCAAAACAATTATCAACACTAACAGGTACTAGAAGTAACTAACTATCAACCAAATTAGCAGAGAGTCACGACAAACTCCGCAGGCAGCAGAAATAGTATCCACAGGCTAACAGGCTAACAAGCACTGGGTCTACTGTTTGACTGGTACATGAATGAATCTGGCGAACCCCAAAGACCCCAAGTGGTATCTTCAGTATTCTTCAGTGTACGGGCTGCAGTTATGCATCTGCGGGAAGTGTGGGGGGCAGCGAGTATGAACAAGAGCTGGTATCAGCAGCAGCCGAGTTGAGTCGAGTGTACAGGTTGTTAGTACTGAATAGTCTCAGCAGTGAGCGTATATAGCAACGGTAAGCTCAGATGGGAAAACATGCATCAGTCAGTCACCACATGTAGTGCTTAAAGCAAGCTAAACTTTGTCACATAGTACTGAGTGAGTTGTTTAAGGTTGTATAGGCTCACATTTATATGGCCGGTCGTTCGTTTGGTAAAATATAAAAGCAGAGTAGACAGGAGAAGTCATGTCAGACTTTAGAGTGCGAGCATATGGATATTTCATGGGGGCAAAACATACCAGTGCAGACACTGTTCGAATTAAACTCACAAAAGTATCAGTAGAAAATAATTGTTCATTCATTCTTGGCACTAGACAGGAGTGACGTATTACATCTGCCAGTAGAAGCAATGTCAGTCAAGATTACCCACAGACTTTACTATGCCACTTTTCCCTTTTCATTGTAACTATTATTATCTGTACCTTTGACAGATAGTAGGTATCTTTTTTATGGCATCTGACTGGTAGTTGGTCTCGTCCAAAGTGTTTCATAGACAGACTGGACAGAGTGACAGACTGAGTGACATCTTTTAAATAACCACTAACAGAGTACAACAAGTATGAGATAAAAAGCCACCTTTCTCAATGGACTGTAGTTACTTAGAATACTGTCCAAGTGAACATATCATAGCAATTAGTCAGCAGTTTAGTCAGCAACTGAGTAATCTGACTTGAAGTTCCCACAGGATAAGTTCTGACTAATTTTTAAAATCTTCTTGGTTGTGTTAAAGTACAGGTTTGAATTGGCGAGTGATACACTAAAGCATGTAATCATTATCCACTACACCAGTAATGTTTATTGGTGTGAATGCTGGAAGCATTTATTAAAAAAATTTCAAAACATGTTTTATTCTTATTATTCCGCCACTTTTTTTGGCACTTAACTGCTTCCACATTTTTCAACGTAGAAACTTAATTCAAACGTCAAAATATTCAGCTCAATTAGGAATGGTGAGCTATTACTTTTCTCATTCATACCTTTCATACTTTTCCGGTTTTCCGGGAAATTTTCCTCATTCAAATGAATGGACAGAATGTTCAAAATTTCCAAATTTTCACACTTTTTCATGCATTTTCAACTCTTAACTACTCATTCTTACTTTCAGCTAGAAACTCCATTCAAACACCGAAATATTCCACATCTTTCTGGCATTCAGCCTTTCAAATCCCATTAAAACTCTTAAAAATATTCAACTTTGTTTGAAGTAAAGTTATAATGGGAGTCAATTAGAAACACCTTCAAACTTACTCATCTTCAACCTCTTCCCACTCATTCATACATTCACGTAGAAACTTAATTCAAACTTGAAAACATTCAGAACACTTGGGACTTTCTCACACTAATTCAACTTTTTCATATCCTTCGTGCTTTTTACCCAATCACAGTTCAAGTTTCATGAAATTTTCAGAGCTTCTGAGCTTTTTGCATTAGTTAATATGGGGCGGAATGTTCACAGCTTAAGTGGGGAACATAACTGTTAGAGTGGAGAGGAGCTGTAAAATCTTCTGAAAATTTTCTCTTTAACCTTCTGTCAATCTCACGATTTTCACTCCACATACATAATTTATTTAACAAAATATAGGAAAACTTGTGCTGGTCTCACAAGTGTAACTACAGAAGCAAACGGACTTAAACTTTCGGCTCGATCAACCTCCAAGCAACAGGACCACCGACCAACTGCCGTATTCGCTCCCATATTAACTGAGACCAGAAAATTTGGAGAACAGCAGTGTACCAGTTTTCTAACCTGCTATAGTGATCACATTTTTCAACCCCACACACATGAAATCTATATCAAATCTATATCGTATGTTTTTTGGTTGACTACTAGGCCCACTTCTGCATATTTTAAGCTACAGAAACCATTAAAATTTCAAAATGTTCAGCACTTCAAGGACATTTATGCTCGTATTCTCTTTTTCTGTGCTTTTTCAACACTTTATCACAATAGAAGTGAAAACCTTTGGCAATATTACAGTTTAGCTTCCAGCTTTTATGGCAATGTATTTCAGCTCTTAGCTTCCTGAGGTTATGCAGTTCAGCTTCTAATTCTGGCAATTTATTTCACATTTCTGCACATTTGCATTTACAGCAATGCTTTGCAACTCTCAGTTCTTTAGACCAATGCAATTTTTTTTCCAAAGTGTTTAGCAATTCAGTTCATCTGTCTGATATCAATGCAAAGCATTTATTCTTTCAGTCTTTTCAGGCAATTTACGTCAACGTCAATCTACAGTATTACAGTTTAGCTTCCAGCTTTTCTAGCAATGTATTTCAGCTCTCATCTTCTTTGGGTAATGCAATTCAACTTGAAATTCTTCCAGTTTTACATTTCAACTTCAGCAGTGCAGTACAATACATTTGAACTTTCAGCCTCTTCAGATAACTCATTTCAACATATAGCTTTTACAGCTTTACAATTTAGCCCTTTTGTAGCAACATATTTCAGCTCTTAGCTTCTTTAGTTAATGCAGTTCAGCTGTTAGGTTGTTCAGCAATGCAATGCAATGCATTTCAGTTTTGGGTGTTTTCTGACTTTTCAGCAATGTTTTGCAATTAATTTCAGCTTTTCAGCATTCACACGCATTTTCTGCAAAAAATGCAATTTTTCTAGTTATTATTATTATTCCGCCGCGTTTTTTACAACTTAACTACTTCCACATTTTTCAACGTAGAAACTTAATTCAAACATCAAAATATTCAGCTCAATTAGGAATGGTGAGCTATTACTTTTCTCATTGATAGCTTTCATACTGTCTGAAATATTCATCGTTTTCCGGGAAAATTTCCACATTGTAACACTTTTTCATGTATTTTCAATTCTTAACTACTCATTCATACTTTCAGTTAGAAACTCCATTCAAACATCAAAATATTCCACGTCTTTCAGGCATTCTGGGTATCATTCAACTTTTCAAATCTCATTAGTAGTTTTAAAAATATTCAACTTTGTTTGAAGTAAAGTTATAATGGGAGTCAATTAGAAACACATTCAAACTCACTCATCTTCAACCTCTTCCCACTCATTCATACATTCATGTAGAAACTCCATTCAAACTTTAAAACGTTCACAACCATTGGGACTTTCTCACATTAATTCAACATTTTCATATCATTCATACTTTTTACACAATCACAGTTCAAGTTTCATGAAATTTCCAGAGCTTCTGAGCTTTTTGCACTAGTTTATATGGGGCAGAATGTTCACAGCTAGAGTGGGGGACATAACTGTTAGAGTGGAGAGGAGCTGTAAAATCGTCAAAATTTTTTCTCTTTAACCTGCTGTCAATCTCACAGTTTTAACTCCACATACATAATTTATACATCAACACGTAGGAAAACTTGTGCCGGTCGCACAGATGTAACTACAGAAGCAAACGGACTTAAACTTTTGTCTGTATGAACCTCCAAACGACAAGACCGCCGACCAACTGCCTGCCGTATTCACTCCCATATTAACTGAGACAAGAAAATTCGGAGGAAAGCAGAGTGTACCAGTTTTCTAATCTGCTCTAGTGATGACATTTTTTAACCTCACACACATAAAATCTATATCACTACGTTCATGAGACTCTTTTCTCTCTGATGGTGTCATCATTTAGATGACATCCGTTCTGAGCACAGGAAGCAAGAGTTCGACAACTGCTCCCCAGCTTATTCTCTGTGAAATCAACTCTGTAAGCCAAGAGTACATATAGGGTGTTTCTCAATGTCAAGGAAGGGTCTTCAAACGGCTGAATTTCAAGGATACTACGTCATCGAGCCCCGCCGAAGGACTGTTCCAATGTCCAGGATCCTTCGAATTCTACAAAGGACCAAGTCCTTCCTTCAGAGAAGTTTCAAGGATGCATGTTGTGTATCCTCTGCGCTCCTGAGGCACCCACAATCCAATGCGTGCGATGCGCATGCGCATGCGCACGGGCTTCTCCCCTGATTTGGAAACAAGCAAAATATGCTGGTAAACTTTCAGTTATTTCACCTCAGCTGTCCACCAAAATCTGTTTCTGAACAAATCTGAGGCGAGAAATAAGCACTCCAGTTGCTGAATCTTCACTAATATTGGATCTACAAGGTCTAATTTAAAATTTTGTTTTCCGACTATCGTAAGGCAAGGGCGCTGATGCATTTCCGGTTCCTAGCAGGCTTCTTTTAAAAGAAAAATGGCTTTGAAAGAGAGAGAGGAGACAACGGTGGTGCAACATGCTTTTAAATGTAAGTATCTTCCTTGAAAATTTGTTGATACCATAAATGTGTTAGATCAAAGTGAAGCAAAACGTGTTAATGCCAGTATAAATTGCTATTAATAATTAACTACATACCTCGCGAGGTAAGTTAGCTTCAGGCTAACTGTATGCTAGCTTGCTGGTACAGCCTTCAAACAACCTTTGTGTTTGAAATAGAAATGTCCAGTGGCATTTTCATCTGTTTATACATATGTGCGTTGCTGAAATTTTGAAATTGTATGTACAGTAAGTTGTATGTACAGGATTATTGTGTATTCGCATGTTAATTTATGTACTTTTGAGTAAGCCTTGAATGTAAGCCTGAGGGACTTGGACCTGCTGACAGTAAGCCTAGATGTAGTGCAGTACAATAGTAGTGAAATAGATAGACTGTTTTGTTATCACAACAACCCAAGTTTGGTCTTCACTGTTTAGGAATGCAAGTGTCCTGCCTCTGGACAGGGCACAGAAGACGGAAATCAAACTGCAGGGACTTGGCCCTGGTTTGCCCTCATGGATGAGGCATTAGGGCAGTCGGCGGCAGTCTCGCCTCCCTGCCTGATTGCCTCGATCCAGGGGGACAAACCAGGGCCAAGCGCTGCACAAGCGTCAGAAGGGAGAGAGGAAGAGGAGGAGGAGGAGAGGGAAAGTGACAGAGAGAGAGGAGAGAGAGCAGGGCAAAGAGGAAGGAAAAGAAGGAGGGAGAGAGAGGATCCCTTCCTCACTCTGCTGAAAGAAGATATACAGTACCAAAGAGAGGCTGATGAAAGGAGAGAGGCAGAGGCCAGAGAGTGGGCCCATAAGTTCTTTGCTCTGTTGGAGCACATGGTGGAAAAATAAACAATAAAAATGTTCACATTTACCTTGTTTTGACTTTGGGTCTTTTTTTCGTGATATTTCAGTTTCATATATAATAAACTGTTTATTAATGTATGTTTTTATCAAATTGTGACCTCTTCAACACGGGAAATAGGATGACTGAATGTTAGACCTTGTAACTGCATAAGTAATGTTATATGCTACCTTGTTTCAGGGCTACCAGTAATGAGTAATTAAAAAACCTTGCACTACAAACTAAATGTCTTTTAGACTGTAATTTGTGATCTGACAAATAACTTAGCAAGTGTAGATTATAACAGACAATGAATTTATTACAATGTGTTTTTTTTCATTTAGGTATACAAGCTCAAAAAAAACCTTTGAAAAAGTAATTGTTACCAAAAAAATGGCACATTTGTTGCTACATTACTATTATATACACATTATATACAAGTTCCCAATATCAACTTTATACATTAAAAAAAAACAAAAATAACAGGAAACTGGAGGTACTTTGAGGACATTGCCTAGTGCTGATCTCAGACTGGTGCTAATGATGTTTCAAGACTGCAGACAGAAGGAGAAAGTTTCAGGTTAGTCCAGTAGTTCTCCGACCTGTCCTGGTGAAATGATTATTTTATAAAGTACTGTTACTGTTGAAGATCAGAAGTCCGGGTCTGGGCCAGAGTTTAAGTCTGGACCTCTTCACCAACACTTTGTTTTCTTCAGGATTGAGTAACTATTGGAGTCCCAAAACAGGTTCAAAGAATTCACTGGAGACGATCAGAGTTCGATGCAATAGAGTTTTATTCTTCACAGAAATAAAACCCGAGTCAGTTCCGGACTGCTGACTGATTTTCCACTGTTTGTACACTGTCCTATATTGNAAGGAAATTGAATCGAACGCAACTGGATTTTTGGTTTTGTCTGTGAAGACGTTTCACCTCTCATCCAAGAGGCTTCATCAGTTCGTGCTTGTTTGACCAGGCTAGACTGGGTGTAATTTCTCCCAAATTTGGGATGATCCAACCCTCTTCCGGGCACATCCAGGCCTATCTCTGATTCCAGTATGTTTGGGGATTTTCCACTCTAGGGCATGTCTGGACATGTTTGTGACGCAGTTATTTTTCAGGCTCTTCCAGACTGTATTTTTTAAAAACTTTATGATCTTTTTATGTTGCATGCTAAAACATAATCTTCACACTTTATATGTTAGATATATATACAATCAGGTACTTTTAATTATTTGTTTATATATATATAAGCACTTCAGCAAATCATAGTTTTGCTTCAACATTACACAAGCACATTTAAGCAGATGGTAACATGAAGGTATGTACGGTAATGTGTAGAGATGTACATAAGTCATGTAGTTTCCCCATCATGGTCTTAACCTGACACCTTGTGACCATTCACAAGAATTGCACCTACTGTTTTAGTATGGGTATTTATCAATGGTGTTGTGATAATTACTTTGATATTTCCTTTGTAGCCTAGAAATAGAGCTGGAGTGTTTAAACTGCTTTGTTGAAAATAGCTGCCAGCTGTTTAATTAGGTGTATATTTAATTTATAATAGAAATCACACACTACTTTGAACATGCTTTGGTGAACCTGTACTTGTGATAATACATTGTTGGGAATAAAATATTGAAATTGGAAGTCAGGCCAGCTTGGCTTCAACCAGGAAGTGTTCATCAGCCACACTTTCCCTCACAGTATTCACCTGGGCAAAATAGTCGTGGTCGACAGGTGCCTCCTGAAGCGATGACACCTCATTTGTCAAAGCCGCACGCCATGCAGCTCCACTCCGACTCTCCCCACCTTCGCGCTCAGCAGGTGGCTGGTTATCTTCCTCCACGACAACCTCTTGAAGTTCATCCCCAACCCCGACACATATGTTGTGTAGAACAACACATGTCACCACCTGTGCATAAGGCAAAGCAAAAAAGACAAAACTTCGTTGATATATGAAAATTCAGGACCACAAATGGTGTGATACATAGTTATCATATGTGACTATAGCAATTGTTAGGCATTATTTTTGGATTAGGATATAAAGATTTCAATTAACTAATTCACTACAGAAACATTGGAATGATTCATCACCTTGGGGACAAACTCTGGCTGTACTTCAAGTGCTTCTAAAAAGATGCACCTTAAGCGGGTTTTCATCATTCCAAAGGCACGCTCAATGATTGTGCAACCCCTGGAGTGATGATAATTAAACCGTTGTTCTGCCATGCGTCTCACTGGCCTCTTATATGGTGTGATAAGGGCCAGAGGTTCCTGTAGACATGGGTAACCACCATCAGCTAGGATGAAATACCGAGGTGGAGGGTAAGTCCCCCTAGTATAGATGGGGCTGTTCTTCAAGATGCGTGCATCATGCACGCTTCCTGGGTAACCCACAAAACTGTCAATGAAGCGACCCTGATGGTCACAGACAGCCTGAAGCACCATTGATGGGAACAGCTTCCTGTTATGGTAGTCGTGACCATCAGGGCCACCGGGACATTTAATCCTGATGTGGCTGCCGTCAATTGCCCCAGCTGCCTTGGCAAATGCAGGGTGCCGAGCCAACCATGCAAAACCATCCCCGACCAACTGTACCTCTTCCTGTGTGCATGGGAGGCACACAAACTGGGGGAGGACAGCCACCACCTCATCCACCATCCTGTGGATGACCCTGTGGACAGTTGGAAGAGGCATATCGAAAACTCTGGACACAACCCTGTAAGCAGAGCTGCTGGCCAGACAGAACAGGAACACCAGAGTCTCCAGAGTTGGGCCCCATCCATGCTGCCTCTCAGTCTTCAGGGCCACCAGGAGCTGCTGTATGGCCTCCCTGCCCAGCCGGAAGTCTGGGTGGGTGTCCTCATCAGCAAAGTACCGCTGGAGCACAGGTACAGTGGTGTTGATCATACAGTAGTGCCGGGCCTGCACAACAGAAAGAATAGAGGAAGGTTTAAGTTTGTTTTTCTTTGCTACTTGTTTCATTTGTTTAATTTGTGTGTGTGCATTTACATAAGTACACCCACCAGGCACTTAATGGTGGCCCTTTAAAGGTAGGGAGGGGGCGTCTACCAAGGGGGATTTAAACCTGTTCCCTTTTCCATTTCACTAGCGGCACTGATAAACCTTTCTCTCTTGCAGTTCACTGCATACAGCCTGTGGTAGCTCATTAGCCGGTAGCTTAAAGCTTTCTTTCCTTTTTTATAGTTGCTGATCACACGTCACAAGTTTATTAGCACAGCATTTGTTGGACTGCTAGATGCTACCGGCTAATGTGCTAACGTTACCATAGGCAGTTCACTGCAAGCTAACGTTAGCTAACTCGCTAACCTCTTTGGAAAATTGTATCAATTCTCCGCACCGGTAAGTGGCATGACAACTACAAACATGAACTCTTACAAACTAATTATGGATGCTTAACTTCAATTATTGACATGAGAGAATAAAGACTCTTGCTTACTAATTTGTGTGGTAGCCAGGAACTAGCGGGGAAGCCTATTAGAATATCTATTCGCCCTACATTTAACAATAAATTAATTTTTTACCTACCTCACCACGTTGCTGGCAAAGGCGCCAACAGCACAGCCTCCTTCTCCAGCGAGCAGACTGACGCCGATGCTCTCTGTCAATGTCACCCTCCATTTCAACGAAGTAGTTGAAAAGCACAACTGCGAGTGCCGCATCCATTTTTCCACCGGAAGAGTCGGAACGCATCTGCTCTTTGAGTTTTAATGGCGGTTGGCAAACCAGCTTATAGATGCATTACCGCCACCTACTGGACTGGAGTGTGCACACTCACTAGGCTGTTCCATTTATGTGTTCACCGAATGCTAGGAAGGAGTCTTGCCTTGCCTCTGTAGGACCCGACTTGGATAGACCCATCCTACTAAGGAAGCATCCTTGACATTGAGAAACACCCATAGTCACCATGGCAACCTTTGACTAAATTTGGGAACACATAGCTGATTGAGATGAGCTAATCAGAGCAGTTTGATACACTGTGACTGGCTAATTCGACTGCTTAACTCAAACATTTATGTTGACCTTTCTTATTAAGCCATTTTTAAAGTCAGCCATCTTGTTCTCTCCAGGCAGGACACGACAGATCTGTGCATGTGTGTTTTCTGCGTGTGTGTGTTACTGTGTGTGTTGTTACTGTGTGTGTGTGTATTACTGTTTTTGTCACCGTGTGTAATACTGTGTGTGTGTGTGTTACTGGGTGTAGCACAGCTGATTGAGATGAGCTAATCAGTGCAGTTTGACACACTGTGATTGGCCAATTTGACTGCTGAAACCTCTCCGAGCAGGACATAACAAATGTGTGTGTATATGTGTGTGTGTGTTTTCTGCGTGTGTGTTTGTGTGAGTTACTCTGTGTGTGTATGTGTGTGTTGCTGTGTGTGTGTGTATGTTACTGTGTGTGTCACTGTGTGCGTGTGTTACTGTGTGTGTCACTAATTGTGTGTGTGTGTGCTACTGTGTGTGTCACTGTGTGTATGTGTGTGTGACTGTATGTGAGAGTGTTACTGTGTTTGGTACTGTGTGTGTGTGTGTATGTGTGTTACTGTGTTTGTTTCACACAAGTAACACACACAGTAGCACACACACACACAGTTACTGCCATGACCGGAGCAGAAGATTAAACAATGTCATTTCATTCAAATAATTTCTTAGATTAAAAGAATTAAATATTTAATGATTAATTAGTGAAGTTTGGCACACACACAAAGGACTCAGACATCCTCACACCTTTTCAAGCATTTTACTCATTCATTCATACTAGAAAGAAAGGAGCTGTAAAATCTTCTGAAAATGTTCTCTTTAACCTGCAGTCAATTCCACAATTTTCACTCCACATACATAATTAATACATACAAACGTAGGAAAACTTGTGCCGGTTGCACAGGTGTAACTACAGAAGCAAACGGACTTAAACTTTTGGCTCTGTGAACGTCCAAACGACAGGAGCACCAACCAACTGCCGTATTCACTCCCATATTAACAGAGACCAGAAAATGTGAAGGAAAGCAGAGTGTACCAGTTTTATAACCTGTGACATAAAACCTATATCACTATGTTCATGAGACTCTTTTCCCTCTAGTGTTATCATCATTAAGATGATGTGACTCACGGTCTGACCATAGGAAGCAGGAGTTCAAGAGCCACGCCACCAACCAACTGTACTGACTCCCATATTAACTGAGACCAGAAAATTTTTAGAAGGGAAGCAGATACAGGGACTTTTCTAACTTGCTCTCATTTTCACATTTTTAACACTACGCACACAAATTTCACACATTGTGCTCATGACGTTCTCCTATCTCTTCAGATGTGATCATTTCGATGACAGGACTTAAGGTCTTTGCGCTAGAAGCAGTAATTTGAGCCTTTGCGCCTCAGCTTAATCTCTATGAAATCAAGTCTCTGAGCCAGGAGTCACTTAACAGTCACCATGGCAACCTTCAAATGCTTAACTCTGAGTCAAATATTTATGCTGACCTTTCTCATTAAGCCATTGTTAAAGTCAGCCATCTTGTCCTCTCCAAGCAGGACATAACAAGTGTAAGTGTGTGTTTGTGTGTGTGTGTGTGTGTGTGTGTGTGTGTGTGTGCATGTGTTACTGTGTGTGTTTCACACACACACACACACGAACACAGTGATACACACACACGCGCACACACAGTAACACACACACACACATTGTGACCAGAGCAGCAGATTAAACAAAGTTTTTTCATTCAAATAACTTCTTAGATTAAAAAAATTAAATATTTAACAACTAATTACTGCAGTTTGACACACATACACAAATAAAGGACTCAGACATCCTCACACTTTTTCAAGCATTTTCCTAAAGTCTTACTTACTCAGTCATACTTTTAGCTAGAAACTACATTCAAGTCTTAAAATGTTCCACATCTTTCATACATTATGATTTTTATTTAACTTTTAAATCTCATTCATACGAATTCGAACCTTTCCCATGTTTCCACGTCTTCATAGTCCTTTAGCTACTTCATCATGAAACTTCCCTCAAACCCTCTCATCTAACCTCTTACTTTTAACATTATAAGTATTATTCCACTTTTGAATCACATTCATTCTAATAAGACTCTTTCCCACCTTTCCCACTTTTCATACTTTTTCAACTGCTTTTCCATAAAAAATTACAAACCTTCAAATATTCCACATCTTTCATACATTTTAGGCATTATTCTACTTTATCAGCCAGCAATCCAGTTTAGTGTCAGCCCTTCAACAGCTAGCATTCACACCGCAATTTCTTCAGAAATTGCCTTCTCTAGTTTAGTTTGTTTTTGTTAACTACAGACAGTGAGAAATACCAGGCAATAAAGCAGAAAGTTAGAGTACTCTCCACAAATGAACGATAACAAAGAACCAGTATATGTCTATCCATTGCAGAACAAAGTGACCTTAACCTTGTTAAGAAGACCAGGCATTTTTTGAGGACTATGGTATATACCACACCATGGTGTGTATCACCCACAGAAGAAGACCATCCGTGTGGTTTTCGACTGTGCTGCCACATACAGGCCCACTGAGCAAAGATATGTCCAAAGGACGTCTTTTGAACCCCTTTGTCTACATTGAAAAGACGTCGC
This sequence comes from Oplegnathus fasciatus, assembly GCA_003416845.1. Classification (NCBI taxonomy): domain Eukaryota; kingdom Metazoa; phylum Chordata; class Actinopteri; order Centrarchiformes; family Oplegnathidae; genus Oplegnathus; species Oplegnathus fasciatus. Next base: position 96,259 of record NTHP01000533.1, read on the forward strand.
CTGAGGAGCCGGAATGAAAGTTTTTATGACGTCTTTTTATGATGTCTTCTGAACATCCAATGTTGACTTCCAAATATTTTGGAAATATTTTATATTTGTGATTAAACAAATAAATAACATGTATAATTTATTAACAACATATTTATTGTTATTATTGGAGAGAGAAAGTGCGAGACAGAGAGTGAGTGTGTTTTATGTGCTAAAGGCACAAACGTCCAAAAAATCTCCTAGCCAGATGTTCAAATATTGAACTGCATGTCTACGTCCAAGAGGGGTCGTAATCAGATGTCCATATTGAACCTGATTTGCATGTCTTGCAGACATACAGATATAGTCCTGGACCGACCAACGCAATATAGACATGATCTGCATGATTACTGAAAGCAAAGAACTTTGTCTTCTGTTCAAGATAGAGTTCAAGATGGCGCCGGTGTGTGTTGCTGGCTGGCTGTCGCTCCTGCAATGTTTTGTGTTTTTAATGCTGTTTTTAACCTTTGGCACTAAACCGATCGACTCACTGCTGGTGTACGATCGTCTGACTCTTTTAAACATACGACAAAATGCCGGTGATCTTGGTGCGTTTGACTTTAGTGGTCAGAAAACTTTACCTCCGTTGCTAGCTGGGATTCCCGTCCACCTGCACCGGGTACCGGCTCCACCTTCCCGGCGGAAGCGTCGCCCGCGCCGCGGTAAACGCGGCGGTCGGCTGGTGAAGCTAAAAACCTGTCTGGCACGCTCATCCTCCTTTTCCCGGACGAGGCACGGATTATTTCCTCCCTTCGCTGTTCATCGGCGGTTTCTGGATCCCATCGACGCCTGTGTGGTACCGGTCACCGGCTTCCCCGAGGGTCTCCGTCCCCGCCGTCCCTGCCCTCCTCGGATCTCCCGGCGCGGGGTGAATCACTGGCTCCTGGAGTCGCCTCCTCTGGCTCCCCGACCCGNTCTTAATGCTCTCTCCCCCCCTTACCTCTCTGAACTTCTCCGTCCTTACAAGTCCGCCCGGTGCCTCAGGTCAGATGATCAGCTCTTCCTGAAGGTGCCGAGGTCAAAGCGGAAGCTCAGAGGGGACAGAGCTTTTTCTGTTGCCGCCCCCCAACTCTGGAACACCCTACCACTGCACATTAGACTAGCCCCTTCATTGTCCGTTTTTAAAACTCGTCTTAAAACCCACTTTTATTCCTTGGCGTTCAACCCAGCTAAATGAGCTTGCCCTCGTTAGTGCCTTTTATGTTTTTACTTAGGATGGTTTAATTTGTTTTAACTTATCTATTTTACCTTTTGTTGCTTTTATTGTTTTAATTGTTCGTTTTTTATGTTTATTCTATTTTATAGTTTATGTCTTATGCTCTTGTTTTATACCTGTACAGCACTTTGTTCTTCGGCTGTGGCTGTTCTTTTAAAGTGCTATATAAATAAAGTTGAGTTGAGTTGAGAGTTGAGTTTAGCAGACGTCTCGTGTTTGCTGGGGGGACACAACTTTGAACAAAGAGCTGTTACAAGGCCCAGGCTTAACCAACACGCAGTTTGGAGTTCTCCTCAGGTTTCGGCAGGAACCCATTACCGTGATGGCCGATATAGAGGGAATGTTTCATCAGGTCAAAGTATCACCTGAAGATGTCGACTTCCTTCTTTTATTTTGGCAAATATATAAATATATGTCATATAGGATGACCGTTCACCTGTTCGGTTGCATCTCATCGCCTAGTTGTGCTAGCTTTGCCCTGAAGAAAACAGCGCAGGATTACCTGGGCAAATACAATGAAAACTTCTACGTGGATGATTGTTTAACGTCAGTCCCCACTGAGGATGAAGCCATAGCCCTGGCCAAAGACATCAGACATGTCTGCTTAGAAGGAGGATTTAGCTTAAACAAGTAGGTAAGCAACAGTTACGCTGTCCTGTCCTCATTGCCTGCTGAGGAAAGAGTAAAAGGTGAAGGAGTTTGATCTTGACAGGAAGAAAAGGCACTGGGAGTCCATTGAGATGTGGAGACTGACACACTTTCATTCATAACAGCCGCATAGACTCCAACTGCAGCTGGGATGAAAAGATACCAGATGTATTTGCCCTACAATGGAAAAGATGGTTTGCGGACCTGAACCAACTGAGTGGTTTCTGTGTTGACCAATGCATGAAGCCAAATGGATTTGGTAAGATAAAGTCTCCATAGCTGCATCATTTCGGTGATGCCAGTGAGTCTGGGTAAGATGTTGTCACCTATCTGTGGCAAATAAGCATCATGGGTGAAACTCACATAATATTCATAATGAGCAAAGCAAGGGTCTCTCTGCTCAAGCAAATGACCATCCCAAGGCCTGAGCTAGCAGCAGCAGTCCCTGCAGTCAGAGTGGATGTAATGCTGAGAACAAAACTTCAGATAGGGCTGGAAGAATCAGTCTTCTGGACTGACAGCACATCTGTTCTGCACTATATTGCCAATACAACAAAAAGGTTCCACACATTCGTGGCAAATCGAGTCTGATGATTCCTCACAAAGCTCAGACAAACCCTACAACAACAGGGCAACAAAAGAAACGAGTTCACAGAAAAGCTCAAGAATGGTGACAACAAAGAAACACTGGGTGGTCAAAAGTTTTCACTTGATGACATGACACAGGCCGAGAAGGCAATTATCAGCTACGGTCAAAGTCAATGCTTCCCAGAAGACATTACTGCTTTGAAAAAAAGGAGACCCTCATGTAAAAAGAACCAGTTTAGACTAGACTTTAGACTAGATCCAGTCTTGAAAGATGGATTGTCAAGAGTTGGAGGAAGGATAACCAAGTCAGCAATGCCACAGGAACTCTTACATCCTGTCCTCTTAACTAAAGAGAGCCACATTGCCAAGCTCATTTTGAGAGACGTTCATGGAGGAAGATGCCAGAAAGCGTGGAAGAAGTTATGTGAAAAGGTATGGCATGATATTTATGTGTTTAACCAGCCATGCCGTACATCTGGAAATGGCTTCATCTCTGGATACTGACTCCTGCATTAACGCCATCTGCAGATTTATCTGTAGAAGAGGTTGTGGAGATGAGGTCTGACAATGACAACTAAGTCGGCTCAGAGAAGCTGTTAAGGAGTTGAACCATAGCAAGACTGAGAACACCCTGCTTCAGAATGAGATAAAGTGGATCTTCATTCCTCCTTCTGGTTCCCATCATGGGGGAGTGTGGGAGTGCTTGATCCGTCAGTTAAAGAATATACTTACCTCTGTCATGAAACAGCAAGCATTAGACGATGAAGGCTTAGAAACAGCACTTTGTGAAGTGGAAACGATTCTCAGTGACCGTCCAATAACAATTGTGTCTGATGACCATTATGACTTGGAAGTCTTCACATCAAACCATTTGCTTCAGCTTAAGGGAAAGCCAATCACGCCACCTGGACTCTTTCACAAGGAGGACTTGCATTCCAGGAAAAGATTGAGGCAAATCCAGTACCTAGTTAATTTTTTCTCGAAGAGATGGATCAAAGAATATTTCTCCTTAATATAGGAATGCCAGAAATGGAATATCTCAAAGCGAAATTGTGCTACTGACGACCAAGACGAGCACATTAGAATGCCCCATCAGTAAATTATGTTTGCTACAAGAAACAGTCATATGAAGAGTGATTGTTCAAAAGAAAAAAGGAGAAAGTTATGAAGAAACTTTAAGTTTAGGCTCCTTGAACAATTATGTTGGAGTAATTGTTTTATTAATCACAGTCACAATTAGGGGACGGAAATGTAGGAGCCAAATAACAGTTTTTGCTTATATTTAAAGAATAATAATTGTTATTTCAAGACTTCCCATATATTTTGGTTATAATTCTGATTCACTGATTTTGATTGATACCTTGGCCACTGATTGGCAAACTGGCTACACCCATAATAAGTGGGGGTGTGGTATAATAAATAAAGGGAAGTTGGAAACACTCAGGAACAAGGGAGTCCTAGCTTTAGTTGAGAGCAAACACAGTTTTTTAACCATCTCATCTTATCATTTAAGAATCTATTAGTAGCCTATCATCATCATTTTCTCTCTTTCACACACACACACACACACACACACACATTTGAATCAGACATTGTTTATTGCATTGGCCTACAATGTTTTGGTAATGATATTTCAGTTTATTATTTTCAAACAATGAACGTATGGTGCCTGGATCTACAACAAAAAACTCTTCTATTGCTGGGACAGAGGCTATAATATACTTGATTTTAACAGTGCCCACAGGCCCGTTTTCCTTTGTAGTTTGCCTCATTTTTTTGTGTCAGTTATCTAAGTTTCTTACAAATAAATAACTTTACCAAATCCATCTGGTTTTATGTTGTTTCCTCTTCCCCTAGCAATGTGGGTTGTAACACCTCAGGCACATACACCTTCTATTAATATAATGGTTTAACAAGGTTTAAAACATTTAAAAGCCATTTGACCTCTTCAACAGACAGAAGTGAAACTCAAACTTCCAAATTTCCTCCTGGACCCCAGCTGGGTTGAAAAACATTAAAGGTGAGCTGAGGGAACTTTAAAACTTTGGGGCATTGTTGGGTTGTTAAAATATCAGGGAGTGTAGTTTTTAGGTGTCATCATGGTTTCACTTTAACGACATACTCCCTACTTTTATTCTGACTTCCAGTATCACCTCCAACACCCTAAATTTCCTCTCAGCTCACTGTTGATGTTTTAAAACTTGACTGTTTGAAACAGAAATTGGACATCTCCAGTGTAAAAAAGTTAAGTTTTCTTGCAGACAGAGACAAGCTGCCACAAGAGGACTGGAACTGATCATGGAGTCTAACCAGTTGTCTTTGGCTTGAATCTTGAATCCAATCAGATTCCTGAGGCTGCTGGAACATTTCTTCACTATCTGTCTTGCATATATGATCATCACAAGTGTGAATTAGAGTGCAAGGTGAAGGGCCCTCTGTCCTCACAGCGCAGGTTTTCAGGGTGAAAGGGCTTGCTGTCTCTGGGGTGAAAAGCGATTTGGAGATTTTGGTTACTCAGCTGCAGCTGGCAGCTTACAAAATCAGAGGGAGGTACTCAAACTGTGACATCAGCAGCCAGCAATGCACTGGCTCCCATAAGCAGAGAGAAACATTTCAGAGGCTAGGCTACTGACGGAAAGTACACGTCTAACCGTGTTATGTGTGTCTGAGCCAGTGTGTTTGTGTGTTTGGATCCACGCAGCCAAAGTATTCCTTTGATAGGAATTTGACCAAACTTGATACCATCTTGGTCTGCCCACCCCACCTCTGACTACGTCGCCCTAGTCTCGTGTGGTGGCGGTAATAACCCAGAAGACAGAGTGTTGTATTACATCTGTAATTATACAGAGAGGCCAGCCCTCTTTGAGCTCTAGCGACTCTCTTTGTGTTTCACTCAGAAAGGGGGGCACAAAGGCAGCCAGAAGTATCGCTCACAAGCTCAGTACAAAGTCAGTTTTTTTCCCTCTTCTTTCTTTCCTTTCTGCTACCATCCTCCAGTTTAACAAGCGTCTTGGAGATATCACGATAGAGCCCTGGACACTTAATCCCTCCAGCACCAGTCTGCCTGCCTGTCTGTCTGATGTTTAAGTCAAGTTCACTTTATTATATTGAGCCTTGAACAAAAAAAACTTTGACAGAAGGTGCTCTGAAAGGTTAAAAGAAAACAGGAGACTAAGAATATACAACGACAATACAAAATATGTCAGCGTACATACCCGGTTTTGAACGACAATCTAAAGAAATCTATCAAATGGCCAGTAACGGCCAGTAGATGTAGAGTCTGTGAACTCACCAATACATCAGCTAGCTATGGGTTTACTACTTGTGACCATCTTGGCAGTTACTGTAGCCAGAAAATTCTAATTTGGTCAAAAGGGTGGAAGCCTTGGTGGAGCTGTGGAGGCTGAGACATCTGTCAATCAAGCAAACCCAAAGCATATTTCTCATTAAAAGAGTACTCCAGTATTGCACTTCTATAACATTGTGGGATCACAATGCACGATGAACAATTTAAAAAAAGCATCAAAACAGATTTTTTATTATCTTTTTTATTGTAAAACCCAGCCCCCCCAAAAAAAAGATGTCAATAATGCAGGTTACAAAATACATTTAAAATACCATTTTGCCAAGGTTTTATGAGGAAAGAAACACATTGATTGGGCAGATCCGAGTGCAGAAATCATCTTACGACAGGGTTCACGTGTGATTCATGAAATGTTCGTATCTCACCAATCCCAGCGTAAGAATGATTGGACGTTGATAAATGTGGCGGCTGAAAACAATCATCATTTAAATATCACGCCCCTATATATTCTCTGTTTAGAGGCCTCGCCCCCGAGTTTATGACACAGAGAAACTTAATCTGGCCAATTTTTTTTGTTTTAAAGCAACTTAATTTATAACACATAAATGGGAAATTCTCCAACCTGGAGATAGAAACCCTAACGTCATAAGTTCAATTAAACCAACTAGTTTTATTAGGCAGCTTGAAACGTGGCATCAAAGGAAGTTAGAAGAATGCTGCATGGAATGAAATCACTGCTGCGGTCAACAGCATTGCCGTGGTCAATCTAACCCCAGCTGAGGTTTGAATATTTAATTTATACATCCGTGATATGTATAGTCTATTAATTAATCTTACTGAATCTTACTGATGGTCTTAACAATTCTCCGACTCAGCCAGATTTACTATGCTGCATCGCAAGTCCAGGCTCACTCGAAAACTTGTGTACGCAAGTTGATATTTGATGTGAGATTTGATCATAGCCTTCCGCTTTGTGTGGAAATGACCGTACACACAGTTTTCTGTCATACATTCGTTTCATAAATGAGGGCCAATATGTTTTAGTGAGAAACACTGAATGTTAACACAACTTTAACAAGAAAACTCCACAGGGCACCTTTAATATCTTCTTAAAGGAACAATGATTATCAAAATTGCCACCAAGACACATTTTAATGGAATGAAATCACTGATTGAGATCCAAACAGCTGTGAGCAGTGATTTGTCCTTATGAGGATTTTTACAGGACCGGATTTTACAGGTCCAAAAAAGGTCCTATAGTTTATTTTGACTCTGTGTGAGTTCCTTCATTATTAAGAACACACACAAACTCAGTCCCACATACAACGTTCTGCTGCCCTAAATTCTCACTTGTGCACCAAATGTAGATTAGTGACCAACAAATGTGCTCCTCCTGTTGCAGTAATATTTGTTAAAAACTAGAGGCCAGCATTGGAAATTATTTAAGTTCAAATGGCATCTGAGCCTACCCTGGCACATAGTTCTGAGCCTTCTGGTGGAAGGTGGACACAGAGAATGAGAGTAAAAGAAGGTTTGAGTATATGCAGTAATTGGATGAATAAGGTGAAGTGGAAGGTAGGAGGAGAGGCTGGACCACAGTGAATGGCAGTAATGAACCTGGCTCAGATTCCAATGAATGTTTCTAAAATTTCACAAGAAAAAAGGAAATGTTAGAGAAGAGTCATAAAAAAACAAAACAACATTTTGTGTAACAGAAACTTTTTTTCTCCTTCTTATTGCTTATCCCCCTAATCATCCTGTGACCCCTAAGTGCCCAGGAGCAGTGCTGGGCTGCTGGCTCTGATGTGATTTTATATTTGGTGTCGCAGGATTACGTGATGCACACTGGCCCAAAAAAACTTCTTTCCATAAATAATCATGACAAATGGACCAGCTGTACAATGGTGAATACATTTTTCCGAGCATCGCAAACACCCCGAAACAACTATTTGTATTATCAAGAATTTGATTCATTCTATCCAATAACCATTGACAAGGAAATAAGCCAGCTTGGCTAGAGGAAATGCACATGCTCTTGGAGAAGGACTGACATCCTCGATAGGCCCATAAACAGGGATTTTTTTTGTTGCAGTGCCGCAGTTGGCCACTGGGACAAATGGGCAGCAAGGCTGAGTGGCCGCACTGTATCCAACTCTCCTAACACATCGACAGTCTGCGGTTGACAGAACGTCTGAGAAATTTGAAAAGCGGCGCGAAAAAATGTTTGTAACTGCCCGCTAGAACGCCACACAGAAGTGATCTGATCTTCAAAAAAACGACTTGGTTAAGATTAGTGACAGATCATGGTTTGGGTTAAAATGACTACTACTCTATGTTAAGGTTAGGACCTTTGCCGTCATGGTTACAAAAATAACCACGAGGCTAAGGTTATGGAACTCTGCTGGTCAGTTAGAAATGGGAAATAACATCACCTGACTTACTCCTTTGCTCCGGATGGGCAACAACCATAATTACTGCACTACAGAGCGCTGTCACTTGAATGTAAGCAGATGCTGTTTTGGGGTACTTGCTGAAACAACTGATGCTGTTGTTAATCTTGGAGTGTGAGTCAATGCACTCACTGAGACTGAGACTCCTCCCTTTATCCACAGACCCCCTCCACCACTGACAGCAGCAGTCAGCGATGATAGCTGCTGTTTATCGTTGAAGTGAGTTACGGTTGTGAGAAATTGAAGTGCAGTTGTATGTAAGGTGGGGTCTTCTATAGAGTTTAGATTTCTTTTCTCCCACGTTGAGTTGGTGTGGAACAGGGAGGCCCATATGGATGAGGTGTGGGTGGGCTGTGGGAGAGAGGTTTAGCCCCAGGCTGAATATGATATGTGCAGTATGTTTGTGTGGAGTGTGTATGTGTGAGTGTGAGGTCAGGGATGAGAACATGCAGATTGAGTAATCACTATTCCATGTTGGTTCAGTGACTCTGTGACTTTGAGCTGTGCATGTAAAATCCCACTTAGGATAACAACCAATAATAATTAAAAGGAAATCTGGGATGAAATAGAGCTGGAGATTCCCACTGGCACGCTGAGGTGTACGGGGGAGGGGGGGTGTTATACTCTGCACTGGGCACTCATACTTGATAATAATAATAATAATAATAATAATAATAATAATAATAATAACTTTATTTGTATAGCACTTTTCAATACAGGTAACAAAGTGCTTCACAACAGTCAATACAAAACACACAAAATAAAACAAACCAACAAAACAAAAACATAAGAACAACAACAACCAAAAGAAGAAATATATTACCCAATTAAAGCTTCTTTATAAAAATGTGTCTTAAGAAGTGAAATAAAATGGGGGACTGACTCTGCAAGCCTGATCTTCTCTGGCAGATTGTTCCAAAGTCTAGGGACTCAGGGACTAGGGACTATCCTCTGATAGCAAAGGACCTGTCACCTTTGGTTTTCAGCCTAGACCTTTCAAGGAGTGGCTAACAACGCCCTACCAGAGGATCTCAGTCTGTGTCCTGGCTCATAGGGGGATAGGAGGTCAGAAATATAGGGAGGGGCCAGCCCATGCCTGGCCCTAAAAGTAATTAAAATAATTTTAAAATTAATCCTAAAATAAACTGGCAGACAGTGCAAGAATGCTAAAACAGGGGTGATATGGTCACATTTTTTGGATTGAGTTAACAGCTGAGCAGCCGCATTTTGAACCATCTGTAGGTGGTGGATAGATTTCTGACTGAGACGGGTATATAGGGAGTTACAGTAGTCAAGCAGAGAGGAAATAAAAGCATGGATGAGTTTCTCCAGATCTGGGGCTGAAATAAAAGACCAAACCTTGGCTATATTTCTCAAATGATAAAAACATGACTGAACAACTTTTTTTACGTGGGGTTCATTAAAGAGAGAGCATGTATCCACAAGCATTTATTAAAAGATAACAAGACTAAAACATACAATATGTAAAATAACTAAAAGTTACTATATACAGGTGTGTGTGTGTGTGTGTGTGTGTGTGTGTGTAAGGCAAAAAGGGAAACAAAGGCCCAGGCCTTGTGCTTAGACCAAAAGGGGAAACTACAACAGTGGTGTCGGTGTGAAAAGAAAGATGGTGGACCATGTGTTTAAGATAAACAAAGAAATCAAAGATGGCGGAGTCTGAGATGGCCATCGGGGGTCACATTTGCATATGTTTGACAGACAAAGAACAATGGTGGACTCAGTGACACATGCGCTGGTTAATGAGGAGCTACAAAAAGGAACTGGCGAAACAGGCGGGAGATTTGAAACGCCGGCTTGAGTCAGACATGAACCATGGTGTCGCTCACTCTGTAGAGTCTAACCCTGAGCTATGAGTTGAGCAACCCTGAGATGGGAAACTCAGAGTTTTCGGTTCCAGAACAGCTGATCGGAGTTGGTTCAATCAACTCTGAGTATGGTCAGTCTGAGTTAAGCGCGTGCGTGACGACTAT
>NTHP01000533.1:106584-141412 GCA_003416845.1 Oplegnathus fasciatus
TATTTTCATTTCTCATGGGTACAAAGCGCACTGAAGCAGCTGAAAATGAAATATAAAAACACAGTTCAAACACATATTTAGCTTAGGCCTATAGGCTCATGATTGTACCTCACTTTGGTTTAAATAATATTTGACACATTAAACAAATACGATAAATATTAAGTGCAAAATAAAAACTAATTACTGATCCCAGTCTGAGGTCGCAGCAGAATGTCATTAACAGAATATAATTTAGAATATCGTCATTAACTTTAACTGAATGATTTCTACAACAGTCTCAACTTCAGCTTTAACTTTATTGTGTCAGAGGGGAAGTTTGTCTTACAGCGGGTAAAACACAGAACACACAGAGACACACGGGCTCAGGTAGGCCTACAAAAAACATGATCAAATAGGCCTACATCAAGAGACAAACACCTGCAATATGTGTAATTCCTCTTGTGTGGTCCTTAGAGGTTTGTGCCTAGGGAACACTACTGTGCAGTAGGTGTTTAGGTGTAAGGGACACTTTTCTTACGGCTCTATAAACCGTTGTTTTCCTGATATGTTATAAAGGAAACTCCCTTTGTCAAAAAAACAAAGAGCAACGTAAAATAATTTGCTCTGATGTGAGAGCACGTCCGCATTATGTAGCCTAATATTAGAGATGTGAGGCCGGAGAATGTTGTTCAGATAATTGAGAGTGACGAAAAACGGTAATGTTGGATTAGGTAGTCATCAGGGAATGACAACACATCTAATCCAACAGCTGCTTCAGGCTCAGCAGGAGGGAGGAGACAGAGAGAAACTCGGGGTTTGTTGACGAAAACCTGCCAGCGAGCAGGTTAGGTTCACAGAGTCAGTTACCATGGTAACTTACTTTAAGTTTAACTTACCTCTCTTCCTGGAACGGAAAACCCAGAGTTTCCCTCATCCCAGGGTTAACAAACTCAGAGTTTTCACTAAACCCGCTTTCTGGAACAGACCCCAGGAGAACAGTGTTGTTGAATCACTGTCACGTCGTTACACCAGCCACTGTTAATGTAGAAACAGATTCCTCCACCTTTCATTTTGCCTGAGAGTTCTGAGTCCTGATCGGCTCTGAAGAGTTGGAAGCCTGCCAGCTGCAGTGCAGAGTCCAGTATCGATCCACACAGCCACGTTTCTGTGAAGCATAAAACAGAAGATGGAGAAAAGTCTCTGTTTTTCCCCACCAGTAGCTGAAGTTCATCCAGTTTGTTGCACAGTGAACGCATGTTGGAAAGAAATAATCCAGGTAACGGTGCGCGAAGTCCATGCCAGCGCACTCGTGCGTCACCGCTGGCACATTTACCTCTCCTCCAGCGTTTCACTGTGTGTACAAAGGTGAGCGCACCTTTGACCAGAATGTCCAATAATTCCACTGATGACGTGAGAAAAGTGGGAAAAAATCCACTGGTGTTGTTGCCCTGATGTTCATGAGCTCTTCTCTGGTGAAAGAGCTCAAAGAGCGGGTACCACAGCAGAAAACTGAATTAACAAACAAAACAAGACAAAACAACGCGCAGCAACACACTGCGGCAGCCATGCACGGCGCCATCTTGAATCTCACAACCTCACATGTGAGGGAAAGAAATACTGTCTTGTGATTGACATGTTTTCCCCACAGGTAAAGCAGATACCACTGCAGTGGCAAAGGTGTTATTAAGGGAAATCATTCCCAGATGAGGAATTCCACAAAAGATCAGCAGTGATGATAGATCTCATTTTGTAAATAAAGCTATTAACCAACTTTCAACATTTTTGCAGAAGGGCTCGCTTTGGCAAAAGCTGACTCACTGAGGGAACTATGAGGCTTGTTTTTCATGTTGTTTTGCCTGTCCGTGCTGTGTGCAGTTTTGTTGTACTTCATCATACAATAATGACAGACACAAATGCATGATGTGTGTAAAGTGTAATGTTGATTTTACCTGTACAGTGCTGTTGCGTCACTTTGTTCTCCGAGCGCTCGTCTGTTCATCCAGAATCCACTCACGAGGGTCAAGCCAGTAAAGAGACAGACTACAGGATACGAACATGAACATTTCATCATTCATAACAGCTACTTAGAAAAAGTAGTTCAAACTAAAATTTTAAATTTGAACAAAATGATCAAATGTACATGTGATGTGTGTGTGAAATTATAACAAAATATAATACAAAAAAGTCACATGCCAGCACAAAAGTGCCACTAAATTGAGTTTACTGCAAAAAGTGCGAGTGACGCCGATATCGAAAAGTGGCTGATGGTATGCCACTAGTGGTTCAGCAGCATATGCCACTCGAGTTCCATCATACCGTACCGGTGTGTTCACCTTTAGGAAACAGTATATACCACTGTAGGGGTCGGCATATGCCGCTGAACCACTAGTGGCATACCATCAGACACTTTCCGATCTTGGCGCTACTGAAAAGTGCCCTCTTGTTCACAGGTCATACATAAACCAAAAAAATAAAATACCCCACTATTCATGGGAAAGTGCAAGGATGATGCACTACACAAAGGTCAAGTGTTTGGTGGTGGCTGCCTGATGAATACATTGGCTGGGCATGCCTTCACAGCGCTCAGGATGAAAGAAAAAAAAACAGGGCGGTGCTCATCAAAAGGGGTTCAATTACAGTAGAGAAACAATGGTAAAATAAAATCAAAAAATCATTCCTTTCCCTTTATTGTCCAAAATTGTTTGTAGTTTCAGTAGATAACTACACAAATATGGCAAAAAAATAACAATGTTAAAAAAGTTGTTTTTTGTTTATCTGTAATTCTACTTTTACTTCAGTACTTTTTATCACAAGTATTGTATTGATACATTCAAGTCGCATCCATTACAGGGTAAAAACAAAAGTCACATGAAAAAGTCCTGGTAAACAAAAGAAAGGTGATAAATCAGCAGCTAGTGGGACAGAGTGGACTGGTTACAGTGGGACAGAGAGACTGAGTGGACTGGTTATAGTGGGACAGAGTGGACTGGTTAAAGTGGGCCAGAGAGGCTGAGTGGACTGCTTATCGTGGGACAGAGAGGCTGAGTGGACTGGATATATTGAGACAGAAAAGACTGGTTACAGTGGGACAGATAGGCTGAGTGGACTGGTTATAATGGGACAGAGAGGACTGGTTACAGTGGGACAGAGAGACTGAGTGGACTGGATATATTGAGACAGAAAGGACTAGTTACAGTGGGACAGAGAGACTGAGTGGACTGGTTATAGTGCGACAGAGTGGACTGGTTAGAGTGGGCCAGAGAAGCTGAGAGGACTGGTTACAGTGGGCCAGAGAGGCTGAGTGGACTGGTTAGAGTGGGACAGAGAGACTGAGTGGACTGGTTACAGTGGTATCAAGAGGCTGAGTGGACTGGTAACAGTGGTACCTGGAGGCTGAGTGGACTGGTTACAGTGGGACGGAGAGGCTGAGTGGACTGGTTACAGTGGAACGGAGAGGCTGAGTGAACTGGTTACAGTGGAACGGAGAGGCTGAGTGGACTGGTTATAGTGGGACAGAAAGGCAGAGTGGGCTGGTTATAATGGGACGGAGAGGACTGGTTACAGTGGAGACTGAGTGGACGGGTTATAGTGGGTCAGAGTGGACTGGTTATAGTGGTACAGAGAGGCTGAGTGGACCAGTTACAGTGGTACCGAGAGGCTGGGTGGACTGGTAACTGTGGTACCGAGAGGCTGAGTGGACTGGAGGCTGAATGGACTGGTTACAGTGGGACGGAGAGGCTGAGTGGACTGGTTGCAGTAGAATGGAGAGGCTGAGTGGACTGGTTATAGTGGAACAGAGAGGCTGAGTGGACTGGTTATAATGGGACAGAGAGGACTGGTTATAGTGGGACAGAGTGGACTGGTAACAGTGGTACAGAGAGACTGAGTGAACTGGTTACAGTGGGACAGAGAAGCTGAGTGGACTGGTTGCCTAGCAACGTAGCGATGCGTGTATGCGCTAAGCAGTGTGTAAAAACTATGAAGTTTCTCCTTTGCTCATATACAGTATGTGTGATTGTGGGCTGCAGTCGCTGTGGAGTCTATATTATATTATACATCTCTGTGTGGTGTGCTTTGGTGATGTTTTGCTTTTGATTCTATAAGAAATGTCAGGCTATTTCATTTATGTGGCTTAATAATGCTTGTTGCACCTGTTGCGGTGTAGACTTATTTATCTATTATCCACCATTTTAATTTAATAGTCTGAGTTTTGTCCTCTTTTCTGGTTCATTCTAGTGAGGCGATACAGAGGAAGGCAGTTGTATTTTCATAACTGATAATCAGCTGTGTGCTGCAAAGTGTGTCTGTACAAATGGAATTGGAGTTGGTTTGGACATTAGGGCTCGGTGACGTGATGTTGGTAACGTTGACACTTTTAGTGCAATTTGTTAAGTTAAGTTGAATTTGAAAGCATAGCTTTGCAAGCTACCAATTACTTCACACTGGAAGAAGTTGAACTACAGCAAAGCTACCATAGGCAGAAATCTAGTTTGGCTAACTGAAGCTACTTAGAAAAAGTACTTCAAACTTCTCTGTAAAAAAATTATCAAATTCACAATGTACATGTGATACGAAATTTTAACAAAAATAATACAAAAAGTCACATGCCAGCAAAAAATGTCACAAAATTGAGTTTATTGCAAAAAGTGCTCACCTTCATACATAAACCAAAAAAAAAAAAATTACTAAATTACTATTCATGGGAAAGTGCAGGAATGTCAGCTTTGGATTTCAGTCAGACACCTGCCTTCCAGAAACTAGAGTCCAGGTGGGGGTATTACACCAAGCAGGATTACTCGGTTCGCCAGGTAACTTCTAAAATAGCATGCAACAACATCTCTGAACATTTGTTAATAAATAGCAATAATAAATACTTATTGACTAATCGACATCTAATATATTCAATATACATTAAAAACTATAGCCAAATATTTTTCACAGTTGACAGTCCAGCTTCCTGGAATACCCCTAAGACCTAAACCTGTCCTAAACTAATAATCCCATCTGGGCTTTTCGCAAGGACAAAATTGCAAGGAATGTTATATTTTTACATTACAGGAAAGAAGCAATGGTAAAATAATAATAATAAAAACATTCCTTTCCTTTTATGGCTCAAAATTGTCTGTAGTTTCGGTAGTTAACTATACAAAAAATGGAAGTTTAACTTCTTGAATCACAATGCAAATTTGAATGTAGTTGAACTACCAACAAGCTACTGCAAAATGTGGTTAAACTACTAGTTTAATTAGTTCACTACTCTCCAACACTGATAACAAGCTGTTTACATAACAGTGGTCAAAGTGTAATCTTACTCTGGTTATAATCTCATCATTAGAGCAGTTATAATCATAATTTTCTCTGTCTTGAGTTTGATTTGGTGTTCACAGGGACACAGAACTCATGTCCTGATTTTCATTCATTCATTCATTCAACCTTTATTTAAATCTCGAGGAATCATTGAGGGCATGCCCTCAGTTTCAATGATGTCGAGAGTACAATTTAAAACATAACACATACACACACGAAAAAAATAACTTACAAGAAAACAGACAACAACAGAACACAGTTAAACACAGTTACATTGAAGAGCGGAATAGTTTGTAATCATGGTTTTAAATTTACCTATAGGCACAATTGTATTAAGTTTTAATGTGCATTGTAAAATGTTCCAGGTGTGTGCAGCACAAAAACTAAGAGCAGTTTTTTCAAATTCACTATTCTCATGCAGGATTTCTAGTATTAACCAATCACTTAAATGCGTCGAATAATGACTATAGGACCAATTTAATAAAGAAGTGATATATGATGGCAAGTTGCCATCAAAGGCTTTGGAAAGTGACATTCATTAGATGTGAAAATGGCTCTTTTGATTCGTTTGGCCCATGCAGCTGCTCCCGTTGTGAGAGGCTTGAGTTGTTCTGTGCAGATGCCAGGACATAAGAACCCAAGCGACAAAGAGCAAGTGAGACAAATGACTGGTGATCATCTGCTGCAGTTTGGCTCCTTTGACACTATGGCAATGTGAAGGAGATTTCCTCTGCTCAGGTTACATACTGTCAGGAGGCAAAAATAGGCTGTCGACACTGATAACTAACTGCAAACAGCAGCTTCATCCAAGATAAAAGTGCTTGCACTACTGCAACAAAGTAGCTTGGTTGTGTACTTTTAGTTTTTGAAGTATTTTTGGAACCAATAATTATATTGTTTCTGTTTTTTGCTTCTTACTTGGCTTAAACATACAGTAGTTAAGGTACTTCAGTTTCGTCTGTTTCTGTGCTGTAGGTGTCAAACTCTAAAATATCTTACTGGTTCATTTTAGAGTAGACTTTTCTTTCCACAAAACATGAGAAAATGAAACCCCTGCTCAAAATTCAAAACACCCACAAGACAACTCTGAGATATTTTATTTGTGGTAATAGCTTTGACAAAAGAAAGAATTGGTGAACATAAGTTTGAGGATTTGGTGGATCTACATGGAGCTCCAAATTTCATCTTGAATAAAAAAAATTACATTATCATAGTTTAAAGATTATAAAGGAAGGTCTGAAGTTACATTAGTGCACTTATTATATGACTTAAAAACAGACCTGTGGTCGTTCATCCTCAATAGACATCAGAGATTCCACTAATCACTGCAAAGAATAAGCAGTATGTGGATATTGTCTGTCAATACAAACATTGTGCAGCTTCTTTTGCCCCAAATCCCAAATTTACTGTCAGCTCATTTTTGTTGTTTTGAAACATTTCACAGCTTCTAAACATGCTTGTACTTTATTTCACATTATTTACACCTCAGAACATTAGTGTGCTCACATGTATGTTGGTATGGTATAATGAGTGTACACATTACTGATGTATGATCCGCATGGATATAGAATGACCACATGTGACTGTGGATAAATAAACCGGCCAGTCATGAAATCTTTCAAGAAGGTTATCACCTGAACAGTTTTAGAAAGTTTTTAGAGAATGTTATCCTACCTTTAAGAGGAACATTCTGGGAACAAAAAAAAACCTTCCCGCTGAAAACATTACTAGAACATTGCATGGTAATATTCTCAGAACATTTTTGGGACAAAGAAATTCTAGCTGGGCAGTCAATAACAGTTGTGACAGCTGTGATTGCTGAACTCAGAGTTCAGAAAGTCAGGAAATTAGCTGGCAAAGAGGCACCAGTGAGGGGAAGGCTGGTGACTTTTTAAAGGCTGCTGTGGATCAGGGGTCTGTTCCAGAAAGCGGGTTTAATGAACACTCTGAGTTTGTTAACCCTGAGATGAGGGAAACTCTGGGTTTTCTGTTCCAGAAAGAGGGGTAACTTAAACTCAGAGTCAGTTACCATGGTAACAGATTCTGTGAACCTAACCTGCTCGCTGGCAGGTTTTCTTAAACAAACTCTGAGTTTCTCTTTGTCTCCTCCCTCCTGCTGAGCCTGAAGCAGCTGTCGGACATGGGGTGTCCTTTCCTCGCTAACCCGATCGACACTGAAGCCGAATTAATTCGCATAGCCTTACGTCGGGAGAGGATTTTGAGACCGCGGTTAGATGTGCTGTCATTCCCTGACGATTACCAAATAGAACGGTACCGTTTTTCTTCACAGTCTATCATTTATCTGAACAACATTCTCCGGCCTCACATCTCCAATATTACACACCGCGGATGTGCTCTCACATCAGAGCAAATTCTTTGCATTGCTCTTCTTATTTTTGCCAACGGGAGTTTTCTGCATAACACTGGTGACACAGAACATTTAGGGAAAGCAACTGTTTGCAGAGCTACAAGGAAAGTGTCCCTTGCACTTAAACGCCTACTGCACAGTTTTGTAGTGTTCCCTGGGCACAAACCTTTGAGGACCATCAAAGAGGAATTCCACAGGATTGCAGGTGATGTAGAAATCATTCAGTGGAAGTTAATGACGATATTTTAGATTATATCCTGTTAATGACATTCTGCTGCGACCTCAGACTGGGATCAGTAATTAGTTTATATTTTGCAGGGTTTCCCAATGTGATGCATCGATGGTACACACATCCCTATCACTGCTCCTTCAGTTAATTAAGGACACTATGTGAACAGGAAGTCTTTCCACAGTATTAATGTGCAGGTAGGCCTAGATTGACTACTGTCTTACAATAACAAAGACTATACATCACACAATATACTGCAACTAATATCTTTCTTTCTCCGCACTGTGAAGATCATATGTGATGCAGCACACATAATTTCAAATGTTGAGGCAAAATGGCCCGGCTCTGTGCATGACTCACGTATGTATCGTGAGTGCACCCTGAGCAACAGATTTGCACGTGGTAAGTAAAGCTTTGTACAAATATCATTCCCTTGTCTCCCTCTTTTAATACACTCAAGATGTATCCACTATATAATTACAGGAGAGTTTGATGGCCACCTCCTTGGTGACAGAGGGTACCCTTGTCAGCCATCTCTGTTGACCCCTTACCCTGACCCTGAGCCGGGCCCCCAACAGCATTTTAATGTGGCCCACTGCAGGACTGGAGCCTGTGTGGAGATGACAATAGGAATGCTCAAAGCCTGGTTCCAGTGCTTATGCAGACTCAGGGTAACCCCAGAGAGGGCATGTGACATTATTGTGGCATGTGTTGTTCTCCATAATATTGCCACTATTAGAGGAGAGCAACACCCTGCCGTACAAAGGAATGACCCTGAAGAAGACCATCCCATCCACCCTGCAGATGTCCAGGATGGGAGAGCTGTCTGGGACATTATTTGACAGAATCACTTTGCTGATTAAGCTGTGTGGGAAAAAATGTATTTTCTCATAATTTTATTTTTATTTTATTCTCATATTGTTTTCTTCTCTTGATCAAGTTCCTGCTTTTCTGTATGGCATTCTGAGACAAACTATTTTGCGTTGATTAACAGATCCTTGTGAATGAACCTTTTGTTTTACCTTGAGGACAGACCAAGCAAGGTGTGTGGGGAGTCACACCTTATCTAGCATGGGAACTGAATTTGATTTGGAGTCTCAGCCGCTTTCTACCTTTTGCTCTTTTGTCATTACAGTAGCAACCTCGGTAACACTGAAGTGTTACCTGTCTTGTCCAGAAGTATGTAAATCCACTCAGACAGACTGTGTGTTGGCAAAGAGTATAAGTTGTCTGCCTTCAAGATAGAGGTCAGAGAAACACTGATGCAACCTGTGTGAATGCTTCTCTCTATGCAGGTGATTATGATGAGCATGATTGCTCATCATAATCATCTGTTTTCTTCTGAAGCTTAAGTAAAGATTCTTTTCTTCAATCTGGAACCTGAGTGAAGTTTTCTTCAACAAAGAGATTTCTTCCACAGCTACCACCACCCCCCAGTCAAATAAAGACAATTCATTCACAATTCATTTGGTCTTCTTTATTTCCTACAAATGCAACAATTAGTATTTTTATATTTTTCCGACAATTGACATAATTCACCTTCGACCATGCACCTACCTCTAACTTGTGTTCCAGTAGTTCGATTTCCAGATCTGCCTTTTTGATCTGCCGCCCCAAGTGTACCATTTCTAGGTCCATTTTTGTGATTTTCTTTACTAGATGCACCTTGTACAGCGCTTTTACTGATAACTGGGAAAACATAAGGATGGCTTTAAATTCTATAGTTCTACATGCAGAATTAACTTGCCATTTAGCCTACTGAACATCTTACTGTGTTCATCTGTGCTGTGGAGGTTGATGGACCTTCCTTCTGCCACGCCATGCTCTGTTAAAAAGGATAAAATAAAGGATATTCTCATCACTTCAGTGTACATTGCAAACTCAAAATTCCACACAAGAATATATAAAAGAAATTAAATGGGGAGAGAACAATCAGTAGCTGCCATACATAATATTAAGATGTATACCTCTGTAGGCTGCTCTGGATCTCTCTCTACAGCAGACAAGGTGTCTTCATCAATATCATCATCATCCTGTGATGAAGAAGCGCATTCCGTTTAGGTATACTTTAAACTACTAGATTTGGCAAAATCTCTAGAGTATTGAGTACTTAAAAGGAGTTCTGTTGTGGCAGGAGGCTCAACCACGCAGAGAACACCATCAGTGACTGTTGGGAGAAATGAAAAAACAAAAGATATGTGTATATATATATATATATATATATATATATATATATATATATAGAGAGAGAGAGAGAGAGAGAGAGAGATAGATAGACAGACACACACTTACATCTTATGTAGGCACTTGTGTCCTGGGGGATGAGCTCCTCCCAGGGATGCCTTCAGCCACTGGTCGCCCAGCATTATGGCTTAGGGCCAGCTCTTCTTCTAGAACTGAAATGTTAATATACTAAGCAGGATATAAGGCGCAAAGACATTTATGTGTGTTAAAAAAGCATTCTGTTGTGGGCTAAATGTAGGCCTACTACAAGTTGAAATAGCCACTGAATGATATTTTTCTTTGTTTAATATGTCAAATATGATTAAACCAAAGTGAGGTACTATCATGAGCCTATAGGACTAAGCAAAATATGCCTTACCTGTTTGAACTATGTTTTTATATTTCATTTTCAGCTGCTTCCAAGTTTGTTTTGTGCCCATTGCACCTAAATGAAAAAATGTTTTTTATTCAATTATATTCCTCCACTTTCCCCTTTGTAATATTAAAAGATAGTGTGGTTAAATGTTAAATGAACTGCATTCAAACTTACGCATTGACTCGGGCAGCAATTCTCTCCCACGCCAATTCTCTCCTTTGCCGCAGCAGCTGTGTTGCTTTTTTTTCGAAAGATGTGCTCATACTCACTATAAGTCAGAACTTAACTCCAGTGGGGTGAAGTAAGACAACCTTTTTTTCTTGCCGGTTGCCATGGTGAATCGCAGTATCGGAGCTCCATTGATGATGGCTTTTTATAGTTGTCACGCACACGCTTAACTCAGAGTGAACATACTCTTGATTGAACCAACTCCGATCAGCTGTTCTGGAACCGAAAACTCTGAGTTTCTCATCTCAGGGTTGATCAACTCAGAGTTCAGGGTTAGAGTTTGTTGAACCTGCTTTCTGGAACAGACCCCAGAGATAAAAATAAATAACACTGGAATGAAGGGAAACATAGTTTTCATCAGTAGAAATGTATCTTGTGTCCTGGGGGGCATTTCTGCTTGTTTCATTTATTTACTTTACTTTACTTTATTACTTTATGTCCCAATTATGTTTTCAAGTCCTTTAATATAATATATTATTAATATATTATCTGCTGATACTGAGTCTGATCCGATACTTATATCTAAATATATGAACCTAAATATTGATTAAATAAGTTTCTGACATAATGTAATAACAGTAGCCTACTGAATTTGGCACACCTTATTTTTCACAAGCTACATGATCCAAAACTCGGGATGTCCCGATACGATCTCAAAGACCTGTATCGGAGCCGATGAAGGCATTTTTTTGGTGTCGGCTATATTGAGCTATTGAGCCCGATCCAATCCTTTGTTTAACGTCAGCTGTCAACACAGGTGTTTTTATTCGCAAAGCTTTCATGCACAGGAACGCAACGAGTGCAGCCGTCGTCAACTCTCTGTATCTCCTTTGCCAACCTGATCTCACAGAAATACATGAAATGGCCACAACCTCTTAACACTGCATTACTAGTAATGAGGTCGTGGTCATTTCATTTTTTCCCAAAACAAAGGGCACATGGGAGAACAAGAAAGCCTTTCGATCACGTCGTTAACATTGTGTGTCACAGTTTGGTTGAGTTTAGGCACCAAAGCTACTTGGTTAGGTTTAGGAAAAGATTCACAAACTTGATCGGGACATCCCTATCCAAAACTATTAAGTTTATAAGCTTAAAGGTATAATGAGTAGGATTTATCCGTTGCTGTTTGAAAACACTTCATTTTTATGATGTCCCACACTTCACACCCTATGCGCTGTTATTGGCTGGGGGCTACACACCACTTCCCAAAGGCTGATGCCCAGAAACGTCCCGAACACAGCAAAATAAGAAAATACAGGCAGACAGCAGGGTCACTTTATTTTTGTTTGAGTCTATACATTGTTTTTTGGGAAAACCCTACTCGTTATATTAATTATTGATATGAAACTCCAGAAAACTGGCATGACGCTATCAGCCAGATCGTTTGACGTCTTACTCTCCTGGTATTATTAGAATTACAGAAACGCTCCGTCCACTTGCGATTGTATAGGGGTGTTACAGATTGGAACTTCTTCTCTCACAAACAGTATTTGGTGGAGTACAGAAACACAAACCAACAACAAACAAGTTTAAGTTTGTTTTGTCATTATGGTTGGTATGTTTAGTGGAAATGTAGCTAAAGCGTCAGTATTTGACGACCTGGGTTGGTGGCTCTACCAGAGCCACTCTGTTTGTTTCCCATTTACAGGGCCAGGGTTGTGTATGAACACCATACTTCTTTTTCACCGCACACACAGAACGGAAAGCTAGCGGACCGCAAGGAGATATTCTCTGAATTTGACAAAAACTGCATTGGATTAGAATCATAGACTAGGCCTACATCTTTAATTAGCGACCTCCAACGGTGAAAGTGATGGTCAGTGGCTAACTTTGAGAAACTACTACCTGAATGTTTCATACACTACTCTTTACCAATAAGAAAGATAAAGGAGAAATAACAGATTTGTTAGCGCCAATCCAGGTGTTAGAATACAGAGTTACTTGCATCGGTGTGCCCAAATAATTTTTCACACTGTTACTTTTCACTCGCATATGGAGCAAAATGCTCACACTGTAGGCTGTGTAAAGAGCAGCACTTTAACACAAGCAGTGAGTGTGCGCATGTGAAAGACTCATCCCGGAGAGCCCGTGTTATTTTCCCCACAATCACAAGACAGTTCAGTTCCAATCCAGTTCACAACCTCAAAAAGAAAGACACCTCAAAACTCCGCTCTGGGTTTTACTGCGGATCCCCACAAAACAAATAACATCAGGAAATAAAAATTGAAATAGCAACGTCTGTAGTCACATATCAGTAACAGTGATTATTTACAATATATACACTGGGTACTCACGGTATCATCGATCAGTCAACCAGTCTGAAGTCAGTAGTCAGTAGTCAGGTTTGCAGCGTCGGCCTTAACTCTGCCAAGACTGGCAACTCCTGGAGAAACTCTGACTGGGAAATATACACATCCACTGGATTATTCCTCCTCCCGACACAGACTCCAGAGACAAAGCTTATTACCACAAGGTGACTACAATGACGCAGACTTTACAACGCACTCTGATACCGAGAGTAAAGCTGGCATATCTCTCCACTGACCCAAAAAACACTGGCGACTCTGAGACACACTAATAGATTTCCCAGAGGTTGGTTTCACACTGGGGCAGCACGGTGGTGCAGTGGTTAGCACTGTTGCCTCACAGCAAGAGGGTTCTGGGTTCGAACCCACTCTTCTGTATGGAGTTTGCAGTTTCTGTGTGCCTGCAGGGTTTTCTCCAGGTACTCCGGCTTAGGTAGGTGTGAGTGTGAGTGGTTGTCTGTCTCTATATGTTGGCCCTGTGATTGACTGGCGACCTGTCCAGGGTGTACCCCACCTTTCGCCCAATGCCAGCTGGGATTGGCTCCAGCACCCTCGCGACCCTCTAAAAGGATAAGTGGTACAGATAATGGATGGATGGTTTCACAGTGCGCAGGTTTTTAGGGGGTTGTGATTGGATTATTGGAAGATTATGGGTGTTAACTGTGGGAGACATGAATGAACTCTTGACAGATGGGCAGTGATGTAATTTTGAAGGCTGGTCGCTACACTCCTCCCCCATAGTGAAAGCCAGCCTAAGGTAAGGCGCTGTAGTTGTCCCGGAAATGTCTGTGTCTCAGAATTACATCCCAAGGCTTTAATTAATGTGTTCCTGATTTATGAGAGGACTTAATGTCTGAGTCAGAGGCGCTGTCATGATGATAATCTTCTTGTCCCCCTGCAGATCCTTTTGCCCATCCACCACTGGGAGCAGAACAAGAAGCCAAGGAAGTCCTCCTCTATCAGAATCCTTGTTCAAGATCTTCAGAACATGCTTGCGCTCCTGCTCCTGCAGATCTTGAATGTTAGAGTAGCAGGGTTTCAGGCAAGAAATGTTTAAGTCTTGGCCAGAAGCCTCCAAAACCACTTTGTAGATCACTGGCCCAATTTGCTGCACCAACCGATATGGCCCTTGCCATTTCGGGGCTAATTTACCAGTGAACGACTTTTCTGCTTTGGAGAGAGGCTTGGCTCGTACCCAGACTTTGTCTTGTTTATATCGTTTGTGTTTAATACAGTTCCTTCTGGCGACGTTGTGCAGAGTCCAGGTTTTTGGAAACAAAAGAATATAGATCCACCAGCTGAGTGATCTTGGTGTAGACATAGGTGTCAGGAGGAGCATCTCGAGGCTGCACCACCACATCCAGGGGCCCTGTCAGCAAACAACTGAGATTCAGCTCTGCAGGGGAAACTCCAGTGGATTCCTGGAATGCCGAGTTAATAGCAAACCGGAACTGTGGGAGGTATCCCAGTGCTTATGCTGATTTCCAACAAGGAATGCAATCTTGGTTTTTAAGGTGCAGTTCACTCTCTCTATGAGGTTGGCCTGGGGATGATAGGCGGATGTTAATTTGTGTCCCACGTTCCAGCTTCGGCACACCACTTGGAAGACTGAGGAGACGAACTGTGACCCACGATTGAAAAGAATGAAATCAGGAAGGCCCTATTGGGTCAAGATGTCTCTCACCAGAACTTGAGATATGGTTTCTGCAGTTGCCTTTCTTCAGGGGAACAGTTCCACCCAACTGGAGTAATAGTCTTCAAAAACCATTAGGTAGACATATTGTTTGGAGCTCTTGGGTAACTGACCCATTAAATGAATTCCAAGCATTTCCCAGGGGCGTTGGACCAGAGTTTGCTGGAGTTTTCACACCTGTTTTCTGTTTTCAGGTTTATATAATTTACACACTTGGCAATTCTGAACATGTTGTTGGACATCCCGGCTCAGCATTGAAGTTTGGGTGACCTAGGACAGATGGATTTACCAGATGTTCTTTAAGTGTATCAAAAGCAGCTTGGCATGCAAGTGACCAGAGGAACCTTGCTCCTTTTTTCTTTAAGGCATTTAGTGGCTCAGCAATCTGCGAGAAGTTGGGAACAAACCAATGATACCACCCTGTCATGCCCAGGAACCTCTGTAAGGCTTTCAGTTTGGTGGGCACTGGGAAGTTGTGCACAGCCTCAGTATCCAGACCAACATGAACTCCAGCGGCAGACACGATACGTTCCAAAAATTTCAGAAATGTCCTGAACAATTTACTTTTCTTCATATTCACAGAGTGGCCTGCACTTTGAAGCTCATCAGGGACAGCTTGGACATCATAGAAATGCTGTTCCCAGGACTAGGAAAAATGATGATATCATCCAGGTATACAAAACAGATGACACCTTTTAATTCTCCTAGTGCTCTCTCCTTGAGCCTCTGGAATGTCTGAGAGACTATCCAGTATCTCCTGGATTGTGGGAATGGGATAGGCATCCATGACTGTGTTTTCATTCACTTTCCTGAAATCTCCACAGGGAAGTTGGGAATCAGGACTACTGGAGAAGCCCAAGCAGAGCAAGAGGATTCAATAACATCATCCTTCAGCATGTCATCAGTGAGTTCCTTCATCATCTTCAGCTTAAGAGGGGAGACATGATGTGAAATGGAGTGGTGAGAAAGATATGATGCTTGAATAGCTCAGTGCATCTCACTTTTGTTGTACAAACATCAGCATTGTTGAGTAAAAGGGTCTTTAACTGGGTTTTGCTGTGTTCTTCCTGATGAGACTCCTTGATTGCCTTCTGGAGTAAGTGTGAATCTTCCTAAGTGATCAATGTAGGGAACAGTGGAGTGGCCAATGGAGCTTCCACTGAAAAAAAATAACATAGTTGATAGTCTCCCTCTCCCCTAACAGACTCTTGTTATGCCTGGCCTAGGGGAAACCGGAGCGTAGCATAAAAAAATGACTCCCCTCTTTCCCCACTCCCAAGGATGACCAGTGCCACAGCAGATGCAGTCCAAACAGAATTGATTTATTTATAAATCAGGGTAAAATAGGCTTCCTTAAACCCTGCACAAATGAATTCAATGTAATACATGATGCTGCTCGTGCTGTATGTGTTAAGGTGTTAACTGAAGGCGGTTATGTTCATCTGCAGATTGGGAGGGCTGTGGATGAGGTTGCTGAGGGTGGGAGTGATAAGAGGGCTTGGATTTTCTGGACTGATTGAAATTTGGACATGAATATGGATATATATATATATATATATATATATATATATATATATATCAGGGGATCTAGTTCATCCTCCATCTTCCCAAATGATGGAAATTGCAGCTTAACAGGGCATTTTCCCATCAGCCGTCCCCTGCCCTCAGGTAGAACAGGAGAATGCCTCTGGGCCTCCCCCAGCCGATCACTGTTTGGGGCAGCTGGATAGAGTAAGTGAAGATATGTTGAGGGTTTGTTTCATCGTCACCATTTCCTGGGACATTGAATCCATACTTCGAGACAATTTCCACACATCATTATGCAGGTGGTCGACTTACTGCACCACTGGGGTCAAAATTCTTTGGTATCTTTTAATATCTCTGTATGATGATGTGCTAATCACATCAAGTCATTCAGGACATACAGGACATAGGCAGGATATTAAAAATTCTGAGAACATTACCCTCCACCCATTAAAACATATATCAACGTATAACTTATAACATATCTGAACTTACCTCGAAACTTTGTTTGCTCTGTTGTGCAGTCTACCTAGGGCGTGCCCCCCCCCAATACTGAGAAAATACCAATCTGTCCCCCCAGTATGCAGTAAAAAAATGTTAAATATGTCCTCCTTTTATGAACCATGTTAACGGATCTGTCTCTTCTTATTTCCTATTTATTTTCAATTAATTTCCATTTGTTAAAGAAAACATAAGTGTGTGACCCGCCCATCCCAACTGTACACTTGGTTGCACCTGGCGTTGTGTTTTTGACATTTAAGGTGTGTTGGTTTACTCACGACGTCAACTCATGCATTGAGTAACATGCAAGAAATCATTCCACTTAAAAGATGGCAGTGTAGCCTATAGGAAGCCTATTTTGGACTGTCAAGCCCCAGTCAGAAACTGTCTCTGATTGGTCAACAAGTCAGGAACACAGCCTCTGATTGGTCGACAGACTCAACCCAGATTCATCATGGGATTGCTAATGGACGGCTAACAACAACAATAGCTGTTTACAACACAGAAAAATTATATTGTGCTGCCTATGTTGGGGAAACATGGGGGCCGGTCCAGATGAAAGTTGCCAGGGCAGAATTTTGTTTTCAGTCCGACCCTGGTACCTGGTATGCAGACAGCACAGAGAGACAGGGAGAGGCATGCCGAAAGCAGTGGCCACACAGGGACATGCTCTGGAGATACAGATGATCAGGTGAGAAATTGGAACACAAGACTTAACAGCTTTATAACATTAGTTTTAACCTAGGCCTACATGTCAGCAGTAGAAAACTAGTAATAAACGCAGAATATTCTAATTAAAATAATCATCAAGGTCAGTCATTGTTCTATTCTATTCTATTGACTATTCCTTTAAATGTAAATTCAAATCCTCAATGTAGCCCTCAAAACTATGTTGTAAATGTGCGAATTTTCATATATAAATATCATAGAATTGTAGGAAATGCACTTTAAAAACAATTCTGGGGAGGGCTCTCATTTGGACCCCCCCAGTGTCTATACCATGGTTACGCCCTTGCAATCTACACTTGAGTGACGGGGTGTAACGACTGTTTCTGTAGTCATCGGTACTGCCCAATCCAGGGTGGAAACAGGTATCCTGCTCTCTGGTGGCCGGGTGCTGGCCAGGCAGGTGGCTGCTCTACGCTCTGAGCTGGACGTGCTAAAAAAGTTCCTCTACCTAAACACGTCTGTTGTCCACCATCTGGAGGAGCCCACTCCCCAGCAACCATGCCACAAGTAGGAGCAGAGGGCCTCCTGTACACTTGGCTGTGTAAATGGTCCAACTTTGATTTATTAGGGTGCTGGTGGTTTACACCCAAGCAGATTAGGAACCTGAATGCTTTCTACAAACATCAGTAATTGTCTCCAATTGTGACGTCATACTGTAACACCTGTTGGGGCTGTTTCTGTTGCTGCAAGTAACAGAGTCCCCCGCTGGAAGCAAGGCCGCTCTGTGAATTTTAATAATCTGGTCCCTGTCAACCTTGCTGCTTCACCTCATGCCTCCTTGGTCAGTCCTGTTCCATATCCACCTTCTAACACAGTAGTGTTTGGGCTGTTAAAAGCTTACTACTGTCATGATTCTATATTGTCAAATCAGTTAGATTTCTTTATGCTTACTGAGACTTGGTTAAATCCAGGTGACTGTATGCACTAAATGAAACATCCCCTCCTGATTTTAATTATTTTCACCAGCCTAGGCTTTCAGGTTGTGGAGGTGGACTGGCTGTGATTCACAGAAAGAATTTTAAATGTGCCTCACACTCACTCATTTTAATCACTCGGTTTTGAGATAAATGGCAAGGCCCCTTTACTTTGTGTTTTAATCTACAGACCCAAACACTCATTTATAAAACAGTGCATAGGATTCATACTAAAAGTGTACGTGTGCACAAAAGCAGAAAATGGCGAGCTCCAAAAAATAATCAGATTTATAAAACTGTGCGCATGCACACCTGCAGGCAATATTGCCTTTATAAATCACAGTCCACCTGGAAATGTGCGCACTTGGATCAGCCTCATATCCCGCCCTCTACCGCCCACAGTCAACCATAAATGGTCAATGCAAACCACCTCATGAATGTTGATGCATAGAGATGAGCCTTCTGAACACTCGTTCTCACCTCATTCTCCCATTCATGTAGTCCTCTAGCAGTGCCAGTGCATCGTCATGCAGCGTTACGCACGGGTGTCACCGCAGTATTTGTTTTTATAGCATCAGACTGATTCACACCTCGCCAAAATGATCGCAACAATTTGTGGTATCCCCATCCTGGGATATCATTTGAAAATGGAAGTTTGACAATTGACACAATTTATTTATTTGTTGAAGTTTTGTTCTGGTGAACTTGGCCTGCATTATGATCGGGAGTCATAATAAGGATATGGAGTGTAATGACTGAGCTGTCACTGGCTTTATTTCCAGGCTTTGCTAATTTACGCAATCCAGACGTGCAGGAGTTGAAGATGTGTTGGGTGAGGTAACTGGAGAAGGCAGAGTGTGTGTGGCAGCCACCGCAGTGTCTCCAGTGACAGCACAGTCATGTTCACTGCAGCGATTTTACACACAAAAAGTACATGAAAACTAAAATCCTACTTGGTGATATCTGCACAGTATTAGACGATATTACTGAAAACTATTGATGATCTGTTCTGCAAGTCTTTAATGCTATTTGATGTTATTTTGGATTTCCTCAACCCAATGATGATCATTTCATCAGTCATAGTTAATGTGGTTGAGGTGAAAAGGACTCAGTATATTCACGCTTGATATCGAAGAAAGGCAAGCCAGACTTTCCTGAATCCTGCCACCTGCCACATCCTGGCATCATCCAGATATTTCAACAGCTAAGGTACGCTCCACAAATGAGCGCGAGACCGGCCCTGTCCTCTGCGCTCTGGCGTTGGGGAATGTGATGGTGAGACAGCGCTGATGAAATATTGATTGGAATTTAATTTGAGATTTGAGTTGGCTTTTATATCTTTTACAACTGAAAGGTGCTTATGGAATAGTTCTGGCCCACTAGCACAAATAACACTGCTGGTTTGAATGTTTATGATAAAGTGGACCTATAAGTAATATGTGATATGAAGGGAAATTAAATGTGACATTTAATCACATTTTCACATTTAATTTCTACACTGAAATTGCTTTCACCAAAGTGGAAAACGATCTTTTACTTACAGCTGATGCTGGTGATTGTTCGATTTTAATTATTCTCGATTTGAACTCTGCATTCGACACTGTTGAGGATTATATTCTATTGGATCGCCTTGAAAAGTGGGTTGGCATCAAGGACCCTCTCTAGACTTGTTTAAATCTTATTTATCAAACAGATCTTTCTCAGTAGTCATTGGTGATGCCTCCTCTTCTGTGGCCTCTCTGACCTGTAGTGTTCCCCAAGGTTCCATCCTTGGCCCCGTTATTCAGTGTATACATGCTGCCACTTGGACATATCATACATAAACACAAAATCCCATATCATTGTTATACTGATTAAAAACCAGTGAAGTAGGCAATTTTCATCATTTATTATCTTGTCTCCAAGAAATAAAGTGCTGGATGTCCCAAAACTTTCTCTAGCTAAATGAAAACACATCAGAAATAATTACCTTTGGTCCCTCAAAGTCCATCCCTATTTTACAAAAATGTCTTGGCTCCATGTCTACAAATGCCAGAAACCTGGGTGTAATGTTTCACAGTGACCTCTAATTTGAAAAACAAATTACAAAAGTCAGTCAATTATGTCTTTATCAATTGAGGAGCATCTTAAAAATCAGGTCTCTCTTGGCCTGATCTCGAGAAGGTCATTCATGCTTTTATATCGTCTCAATTAGATTACTGTAATTCATTGTATTCGGGGTTAAGCCAAAAAACAATCTCATACCTTCAGCTGGTACAAAACGCAGCTGCTCGGCTTTTAACAAATACCTGAAGACCAGATTATTTCAGCCTGTTTCAGCCTCTCTTCACTGGTTACCAGTCAGTGTTAGAATTGATTTTAAGATTTTACTGATCACCTTAAAAGCACTTCATGGTTTAGCTCTTTATATCGCTGACTTGCTTCTCCCTTGTGAGCCAGAGCGCAGTCTCGGATCCTCAGGCAGGGTTCTACTGGCTGTTCCTATGTCCCAGCTCATAACTAATGGTGACTGAGCTTTTGCAGGACTCCTCAGTTCTGGAACTCCCTACTTGAAGATCTGAGACCTGCAGAATCAGTGATATCTTTTAAATCACTTCTCAAAATGCATCTTTTAAAAAAAAAAAAAAAAGCTTTTATTAATACAAGCACACCATTTTACTTCTAACGTGTCTTGTTTGTTTATTCAAATGTTATGCTTTTTAATTTTTTTTATTACTTCTGGGTATTTTATTTCCATTTTATTTTGTATTGTTGTAATTCCTTGATTTTATTCCATTGCAGTCCTGAATTGTTTTTGTTCCTGGAAATAGTTTTTGTTCCTGGTTTTACCATGTAAAGCACTTTGTAACTTTGTTTTGAAAAGTGCTGTATAAATAGTTTATTATTAATAATATCATTATATTAAAAAAGGTTTTAATGTTAAAATTTCAAACTCTCTCGCGACATGCTAAACCTCAATTTATGGATGTGTTCGCACTCATTGAAAGAGTAACTTCCACTGTTTCAAACAGCATATGTATGATGTGTGTTCTGGTTTGACTGGGTTATGACTCTGAAGTGACATGGCTCTATGAGCTCTATAAACTAATGGTGATGGTGAACATGGTAAACATTATAACTGCTAAACATCACCATATTAGCATTGTCATTGTGAGCATGTGACCATACTGCATCGCTTGACCTAAGTACAGCCTCACGGAGCTGCTAGCATGGCTGTATGTGTGTTTATCAAAGATCCAGATATTTTCTAACAACGATATTCATCTTTTATACTGATGATTCAACCAGGAGAGTTTCATGTCCATCCAAATGTGTAGGGGTGCATATACGGAGATAAGGATTTACCACATACCTACCTAAAATAGCCACAGATATGTATCAGTTCACATCTCGCAGATGACAGATAATCAATGTTACAGTCTTTCACGTACAGTAATCTGTGACACTTAGCACACGCAGGAGACTTTTGTTTCCTGACTTTAACCTTTAAAGCAGCGCCTTGTTAAAACTGCACCAAGCCTAGAGAGAAGCGCTGTATTAAGACAAACTCAGGGAGCAAATGTTTCGTTTGCTGTTGTACCATAACACATGAGCTTCATAGCTCACACAACTACAAATATGAAGCGACAAACTGTATGACAATGATGACACCAACAACAGGAGGTGGAGGGAGAAGCATCTCCAGAAGGAGCTGATGCGACGGGTGGGGGGGTTACACCACTGTGTAACATTGCCTATGAGAGAATGAGGGCAGACTGTTACTGCAGGAACCCTGGACATCTGAAATAACTCCTCATATTTAGCAACTCTACTGCTATTGTTATGTTAAAAAACCCTAACCTGCCTTTTGTGCACCTCTGGAAACCAGACATCTTTTGGTGAAACTAAATGTGCTTCATAGACATAGACACTAATCAGACTAATTTGTCACGAAAATACTAAATTCTAAAGTTGGAACTCTCTTCAGATTTTTGTCGTCAGACTCACTACTGTTCAGCAAAGCAATAAACATGTTTACATTACCTTGCTAATCAGTTTGGATTAATTGAAATTAGTAAAGAATTAACTACTCATTTCAGATTATTGAGTCCAGCTGTGATGTGGTGACTGAATTATTCAAAAGGGTTTTGACTAATCAAAAAATGAATAGTTAATAATTAAAGTGTTCGTTATCCTCCTGAGACCCCTCACAATCCAGCCTTTAATTATTTTGACATCTGTTTGGTGTTTTAAATCATGTAACAACGATAAACAAAAAGTGCTTTGATTATTTTTTATGGACCATCCTCTACCGCAGCCTTCATAGTCAAGAGTTGAAGACATATAAAGTGCATGTTCATCCATCATGAAAATACATCTGAAATGTTCATTTTCTGCTTTTGTTTTTCTTACATACTGTCTGCACGTTATGGTCACGCCATAACCCCAGTGTTATCCTCATGTTTCCTAGTGTTTTTCCCCTCCCTTGTGTCTCCTGTGGGTTCCCTGTGTGTTGTCTGCGCTCTGTGTTTGTGTGTGTGGGAGTGGCTCACTCTTGCCGCCCCTAGAACTCGTTGGCTGGCACACCGGGACCCAATCTACTCATCAGTGCTGCAGTATTTCAACCCCGGCTCTCCTCCCAGTCTTCGCCAGATTGTTCCGTCACTCAGTGTGGTATTGACTCTCAGGCCTCCTAGTTCGATTCCTGCTCTTGTGTTTTTGACCAGCGCTAACTTGCTCTCTTGTCTTTGCTTCAGCTTACTTGTGCCGGCCAACCTGCTCTCCGCCGCCGACTACCTCCTGTCTGCCTGCCTGCCTGCTCGTCCCTCCGCCATACCTGCCTCTCGAGCCCTGGACTACCGAGCCACCTTCACCTACTCTCCACCTGCCCACCTGCATTCCACCTGCTCTGCACCATCCGACCCGCCACCCTGCCCTGTGTTGTGTTTAATAAATCAGTTGAACTTATATCCGAGTCAGTGTCTGTGACTTAACACTGCATTTCATATATTTCACAGTCTGTCACACTTACAGTCAGAGAACATGACTTCAGGAACAAAAAAGAACTTAATTTTTTCAGGAACAGTTTGAAACTGAATTCATGCAGTCACATGAAGCAAAATAATAAAATGAAATAATACATTTGATCAGTTGCTTATTGCCACTTGTGCATAGACAATGCAATGACCCTGAATTAAACAACTCAATCTAAATGTATTTTTAACAAAAATATTTAATTACAAACAGTGCAGTCAGAAATACATCAACAGTGAAATAATTTTTGTTGTATTTCTTTTTGTTTTCTTCATTTTTAGCACTTGTGGTGCCCTCTATGGGTTGGGCTCAAAATGCTTTTGCATGCCTATTCCCAAACATTGACTGAAAGCATTCACTAAAATTTATGATAGTTGGACAAATGGTCAATGAGTAATGGCCAATTTCCTGTTTTTTGATTGATAGCGACCAAGTTTTTGGGCCCATCTTGCCCAATTATAGTCTGTCTGTGTAAACAAGTCCTGCAAGGCTGTATACCAATACCTCTTCAGGGTTTGAACCCTAAATGTAAGATAGAAAAATAAACAGAGTGCCTATTTGCACCCAGGGTACGAATAGTCACACAGCAGCTATTCAGCTATTTGCACCCGTCCCTGTCACCCCCTGACCCCGGGCTCCACAAAAAAACTTAAACACTGGCTGCGTATCATTAGTAGTTCCACTTCCCCTCATTCACTTAGTCTTCAGGCTTTTCTGCTGTAGGAAGACAGGTGATGTAGTATAAGGTCTTGTGAAGTCTTGGTGGTTGAATGGATTAATCACAGGACTATAAACGAGGAGACCAGAGTTTGAATCCTATGGGAGGCATATGTTAAATCTTTTTTTAGATTTAGTTGACTTATTATTTTCATAATTTTCAGTTTTCAGTTGCAGTTTGGTTAGGTTTAAGCAACAAAACTACTTGGTTAGATTTAGGGAAAGATCATGGTTTGGGTTAAAATAGAGCCTTTCACAACGTTAACCACATGTTAGAAAGCCTTAAGTATGGGTGCTTGTTTCTGCCATGCTATATACACCCGGGTGTAAATAGCCACATTGGCTATTCCACCCCAGGTGCACATAGCATTGTTGGATACGGATACCCAGATGTAAATAGCCACATTGGCTATTCCGCCCCATGTGCAGATAGCATTGTTAGCTACTGACACAAATAGCATCTGCCAAAAATAAATCAAATAAAGAGATAAAACAAATTGAAACAGGGCACAGGCTGTGTTCAGACTGACGTTAACACTGCATCAAAAAAATGCAACCGTGTCGTCACGGAGAGGCTCTGGCAAAAAAGTTGAAACTGAAAATACGTTGAAAATACAACACATTGTTAAATATAAAACCGGTGGTTCCCAACCTTTTTTGCCAGTGACCCCTTCAGAAGTCTATGAGTAGTTAACAGTTTCACGAAAGAGACATTTCCCCTTTAAACCTCTTGCATGGTTTCATTTAAATGTGTTAAAAATGTTTGAGGTCCCAAAAGGTAAAATGATCTAATATTTTTCAAAAACAGCAAAGATTAGAGACAGTGACAAATGACATCACTTGAGGCAATTTATCACAAAAGGCTTTATACAACTTTTATCACATATGTAGTAGTACTCCCCAGCACCTGGAAACACACTTTGATTTGTGAAATCGGCGGTGTTCCCTTTAATCATTTCACGAGTGCTCAAATTTATCTGGTGACCCTTTGGAGGGGCCTGACCCCTGCTTTGGGAAGAACTGGACTAAACTACCTAACTGTATATAAAGTAGTTCAAAATAGCTCCACCTGGGCCAGCTACAACAGTAAAATGCAGCTTCCACATTGATGCATCAGTATTATATAGATCATAAATGTGACAGGGATTGTTTTACTGAATGATGAGTATTTTTACTTTTGAGCCTTGAAAGTATATTTTGGTGGTAAGACTTCTGTGCTTTGACATAAGTAGGATTTTAAATGCTGGACTTTTTATTGTGTCAAGTTCCTGGGTTGTCGATTGTTGTTTTTTTCTCAAGAGGGCATGTCTTACATAATATCAGCCAGCCTGAGGGCAGATACCAAGAGACAGAATGCGTGAGCAGCGGTATGCTTGCATGATACTGGTATGCTGCAGATGGATGCACAGAGCAACTCTTTTGTTGTGACTGTGACAGATGGTGTATGATGGCCCTCATCCCTAGGGGATTTTGATTTAGTGTCTGTTTGCATCTATCTGTTGGGCTTGATGAACTGTGACCAACTGAGCTCAGTGCACAGTTTCCCCAGAGTGGAGTGGCCCAGCCACATAGTTGAGTGGACGACACTGTGGGGAATGAGTGAAGCGATGGCAGAAAGATAGTCAAGCTCACCTGCAGCAGGTAAGGCAGGTAAACATTTAGATAAGTTGTGTTGTGATATGTTGTGGCCTGTTTGTAGCTGGTACAGCCATATGGCTCAGTGGTAAATAAAATCCTCTAGACCTAAAACAAATCATTTTACTAGTACAACCTGTGCCGTGACACTTGTAACAGAGTATTTTTACATTGTTGTATTGGTACTTTTACTTAACTTTTTCTCTCCATGTCTGGGACTGCAGTCTTGGCTGTACAGCGTGACCAGTAGGGGGCTGAGCACACAGCCCTGGGGGGCTCTGGTGTTGAGCACTAGAGTGGAGGAGGTGTGACCACAATCCGAACTGTCTGGCATCTGTTTGTGAGGAAGGAGTGCTCAGTTTCATGGGGGACATTGTGTTGAATGCTGAGCTAAACTCAACAAACAACATTCATACTTTTCAAAGTGTGTGAAGACTGAGTGGAGGGCAGCAGAGATGGCATCCTCTGTGGATCTGTTGGCTCTGAATGCAAACTGGTGAGGGTCCAGGTGTGCTGTGATGTTGTCTTTGATGTGCTGAAGAACCAGTTTCTCAAAGCACTTCATCAGAATGGAGGTGAGTGCCACAGGGCAGTAGTCGTTTAGACTAAACACTGCAGACTTTTTGGGTACAGGAACAATGGTGGCTATCTTGAAGCAGGTGGGAACACTCTCCTGTGACAGAGACATGTTAAAAAAAAAACTAGCTTTACTTAAGTAAAGGATCTGAATACCTCTTCCACCACTGGCTGTAATGTCATCAGGTAACACACTGTACTGGCCAAATGCAGCAAGTGCACAATACTGTACAATACTTTGCAAAGTGAATGCAGTATTTCTACTGTTACCTCATGATCATGGAACTGGAGGGTAATATAACTGTCACTGTGATAATTTTCCAGAGATGTAAAATCCTGTCTCACAGCATTATAAGTCTCTGTGCAATATTTTGGCATCTGATGATCCTTTAAACTCATGGATCTATATTTTAAACTGGACGTCCTAGATTGAATGTCATCGTCTCACGGTACCTGAAACAACACACCACACCAGCACAGCCCCTTGTGTTTTTTAATGCAGGGCTGTTTACACTCTGAATGCCTGATGAAGATACATGTGATGAGATATTTGCTAGATTTATTTAGACTTTTTCTAGACCTTTTGACTATGTCAGTGAATGGAACATGCTCAGGTGTCCTGTTGTGACCTACTGTAAGAATGAAAATATGGTCCCCTGATAACAGTTCACTGAAGAAGGCTGTGAGAGACTGTCATGAGGTCAGTCAAGAATCAATCTGTGGTGGGATAATTGCTCTCATCTTTAAGAACATATTAATTATTATTAGAGGGGTGAAAGTTTCTTTGATATATACCAAATTTGGTACACACATTACTCTTATCATTTCAGAAATATTTCACATTGGCTTTCATTAACTCCGCCCAACAGGAAGTTGGCCATTTTGAATTTTGTGTGTTTTTCCTGTATTTTATGCGAACCTTATGATGACGAGACAACACGCCATTTTGGGCAATTTACGCATACGAAACTTTACGAACTCCTCCTAGATTAGTCAGCAGATTCACTTCAAGTTTAACTGGTTTAACCTTAAGACGTGTGATGCTAAATTGCAAAGCTTTTGAGTTTTCATAGAGCGCAGTTACTGTGACAATGCAGACAATTTGCATGTTTCACCATGAAACACAAAGCCCTTTTGAAGGGCTAAGGATGCTCTTAAACTCATGAAATTTGGCACACACATCAGAAGCGGTGAAAGTTTTTATCCAATGTGGGTAGTGGACTTGGGTATGGTAAGATGGCTCTATAGCACCCCCTACAAAATTTTATCTAAGTAGCCCTCGCAGTACGTTTCACATAGATGTATAAAAATTGGTAGGCACATGTATCTCCAGACTTGCAAAAAAGCCTTTTGCTGCCCTGCCCTAAACCCAACAGGAAGTTGGCCATTTTGAAATTTGCCTTTACATGCATGGACAGCTGTTATCGCAGCCCTGATGGTTGCGTAAGTCTTAATTTGAAGCCACCTCAAAATTTCCCATTTTTCTGGGTAGCTCAACATGATCACGACGTGCCATTGGTGGCAAAGGTTGTGAGTTCAAGACCTGGGTGATGCAGAATGACCATCTTATACCTACTCAGCTATTGTGCTGTGTGAATTAGAAACACACGACTTCAAGGTTTAATAATAGTTTGATTGATTGCCTACGACATAGTGTGAAGCCATCTATGAGTTCTCAAGTGGCAGGTAGCTCAACAAGATCATGACTTACCCTTGGCATCTAAGGTGGTGAGATCAAGCCCTAGGTGATGCAAAATAAACATGCTAATTCCTACTCAGGCATTGTGCTGTGTGTGTAAGAGACAAATGACTCTAAGATTTAATGATAACTTTTGTCTGGACAGTTCTGCTGATGGACCCTCCTGTATGTCTTCCTCCTCGTCCTTTTTTAATCTTCCTCCTCTTACTCCTTCTTCTTCCTCCTCAAAATGCCAACTCACTCCTGCACAGCAGTTTATTTATTAATTATAATTAACATAATATTAATATAATTAACAAATTAGTTGTACGTGCTACCACTTTGCAACTTCACAACATCTTATCTCAGGCATTGTGTTCTGTGAATTAGTGACACGTGACTTCAAGGTTTAAAGTGTAACTTCACTGCATA
Source organism: Oplegnathus fasciatus (assembly GCA_003416845.1). NCBI lineage: Eukaryota > Metazoa > Chordata > Actinopteri > Centrarchiformes > Oplegnathidae > Oplegnathus > Oplegnathus fasciatus. The sequence continues at coordinate 135,013 of NTHP01000533.1, forward strand.
AATTTGAAAAATGCTAAAAAGTGGGCATGGGGCTGAGAGGAGGGGGGGCGTGGATGTGTGAGACAAGAGTTGCTCAGTGACATCCCCTGACCAGAGAAAAACGGAGAGTGACACAGAACCACAGAGGGCTCTTTTGAGGTGGAGGACTTTTCCCCTCCAGAAGCTGGCTCCAGCCCCAGTAATACCCAAAGCCGGAGCTCTCGGAGCCGAGGCAATGCAGTCTCTGACAGGTTGAACGCATAACATATGCAGATGGTTTGCAGCGTGGCTGCTGCACTACTCTTCCACTATAATCAATTAATCCCTCAGTGGTAATGTAACGTTAGTTAGAAGGATAATGTTAACGTTGTACTACATTGTAAAGCTATGTAATTATGATGATGAGTCTCGATCAGCATATATTTGAAAATGAGTGGACTTCACAGACTCCCACTCAAATGTGGTCTGGGGAAGGTGGAGCCGCCCACCCCTGAGACACATGACTTCAAGGTTTAATAATAATTTTGGTCTGAACAGTTCTGTTGATGGACCTTCCTGTATTTCTCATTTGTCTTCCTCCTCTTCCTCGTTCTTCTTCTTCCACCTCAAAATGCCTGGCCCCAACTCACTGCTGCGCAGAAGCTATAATTATTCTTTTTTTCTTTTACAAGTTGACATGAAATTTATTTCGTGTCCACTTGCGTGCTTCACTCCCACTGAATGTTGCATCATTCATTATTTTTTTTGTTTTGCACCGGGGACCAGGAGAAACACAATTTCTTCCTCTATGTACTGTACTGCACTGTATACAGATGGATGACAATAAAGTCTCTCTTATCTTATCTCTTATCTCTCTCATTTCGATTTTTTCAAAATTGTATCTGTACATTTTAAATTTTGTTGAAAATTCAAGAATTTCACCACATTAATTCTCATAGACCTCCACTGTAGCTTGTGAAAACAACAGAAAGCTAGGTCAGCATTTTCCATACGTACTGTGACATACTGATCACATACATACTATTGACTGTACAGTACTATTACTATTTCTGGAGGTAATTATTAGGTTATTTTATTATTAGGTAAGCATTGCATTGAAATCAGTGATCTACTGTAGTTATAGTTATAGTTATCTACTATAGCTCAGGCAGTGGTTATAGTTTCCAATGCTTAAAAAAGAGCTGTCCCCCCTGTTGGCCTACTGGTATAAGGCATATATCATATAACATATATAAGGTCACTTGTTTGAATCCCACTCTGAAACTGTGTTGTGTGCATTCTCCCATTTCTCTCTACTGTCTGTTGTGAATTCTGTTAATAAACATCATGAGACTAAAAATTATATAATGCATATGTATTACACAATGTGTAGGAAGCCACTCGCAGCCATATTTTTCAATTTGATATTGTTTTTTTCGTAAAGCTAAATGTGGCACTGATACTGAGCTGCAGTTTTATTTTCACAGCACAGCACTCCAAATGTGACATACAGCTGTCCAGATTAGCATATGAAGCAAGCTGCATAACTGAGAAAACACTTCCTGAAAATGTGACAACACATCTTTCAGCAGAGGTCAGGACAAAAGGCTCCCCACCTGTAATAGATTACTGAGAGCTGACATTTAAGCTGCTTCACCACCTGGACCCAAAATAGAGAAATCTCATTGGAAACGCACCAATAAGATGCAGTGCTGACAGCGATGCATTATTCATGGATGGCACATACTGCCAAAAACAGAGATCAAGTGCTGTTGTGTTGAATGTCTTTGGTAACGGGTGAAGTCAAGAAGTGGCACTAGTCAAGAGCGAATCATATGACTGAGGGTGCTTTCACACCTAAGCTGTTTGGTCTGTTTTAATCCAACCCTGCAGCGTTTGTAGGATAGTCCGGTTTGTTTGGGGTGGTGTGAAAGGTCATTCGAACTCTGGTGCGGACCAAACAACCGAACTCTGGTCCGCCTGAAGATGTGGGTCGCGGTTTGCTTCCAAGTGCACCAGAGTTCGGTTCTCTATAGGTGAGAACGCGATCCGACCCAAATATATGAAGTGACAGTGCATTGCAGTGCATCAAATCCATAACTTATTATGACCATACCTCGTTCGTCGTCTGTGTAACAAGGACAACACATTATAATCCCTCTCTCTCATCAGGGCCCGCCTTCTCCTTCGGTACTGTCTCACTCGTCTCATTCACAGAATGAAAAATGTTCATCAACTCACTGTCTTGTCAGCTGCTCATATTGTTCGCCTTCTTGTGAAGCATTTGATTGATGGAAACAATCAATCAATATAATAATGTTGCTCCATTATTTCTGAGATCAGGAAGCGTCGGCGAGTTTCACTCTGACATTTTGTCCAATAGACGAGTGACTGTTTCGACCACGTGAAAGTACATTCAGTCAAGATATGTTGTCAAAATAAAAAATGAATTGATAAAGTAAGTTAAAAATAGGTTCAGTCATTTAATTCTACTTCAAATGTAAGCTGATCCCTTTGTTAGCTCAGTGTTCAGGGCTAAGGAGGATTGGTTCTTGTCAGATGAGATGTTTGCTGTCCACTAGCCAACACTGTGAGGGCCGGTACTGGGTCGTGGCCCAGCCGTTGATAATCAATGCTCTAGATGTTCACTTAAAAAAAATCACTATGTTCACCGACATTTTAACTCCTCCTCTCAAGCTAAACCCAGGCAGTGAACAGTATTTTATTGAAGAAGTGAGTAAATCCAGCTTCTGAATGATTCGCTGCTCTGCAGTGGAGAGCACGGGTAGTTGTAGTACTGTTTGGTGAGCAGGAATGAAAGAAAGCGACTCTGTTCAAACAGCCAGAGTTTGGAGATGATGACTGGACTGATTAGAGAGTCTGTCTGTTGTAGTACTGCAAAGCAGAGTGACAAGTAAACAGTGTCTTTTCCGCTAACCTCACAATAAATGAGAATGACACCTGTAACCATAGTAGCTGTAATTAAAGTGTTTTTCCTCGTCCAGATAGGCTATCCACGTACAGACTGTATTTTAATACCAGATGATGTCTTAATGGCTATTGGCATTGAGACTTACACTTGATGCAAGAAATTTGTAAGATGTTCCGACAGCAATAAGTTGATTAACAGGTCATCTGATAATCTGATATTATTTAGGTAGTACAGATTATGATGACTTTCTATATATCTGTAACATTTGCATATAGAAATGTTTAGACTATATGTCAGACCTTCATACAATTACAAATAAATACAATAAATACAAAAACTAATAACAATTCAGATTTAGACCTCTTAAACTCCAGATTAGGACAGTCACGACTCATCAGCCAGCACCACACACTGTTAAGCAACTTAAAAACATGGTTTAAGACAGGAAAAATTCAAGCAAAAGTAATCAAAGTAAAATAACAAGTGAACACATAACATTAACAGAAACACATAAATACCAACAGCTGCCAGAGTTTTTGAAAAGCCACCTAAATTGTAGCAGTGATGAATTAATCAGTGCCAACGGTGTGTGAATGATGATAGGATGTGGGGGATGGGGCAGGCAGAACCGTGGGCTCCTCCACACTCCATCACTGAAGCGTTTGATAAGCTGACTAAGTCTACAGCTGTTGAATTTTAAACTGTAATGAATCATAGTGGCTCTGGTATAACTTATCTTACTCAATATCATCCTTCACCTCACCTGAGCTGCACTTAGGCTACTGTAGTGAAATTAATACATGCAAATACATGACTATAACTTACTTTACAGGCAGTACCTGAGGAAAGTTTTGAACTTAGCCTTTTAAATGAGGACTGGGGCTTGAGTCTTGCACCATGCCTCTGTTTTGCTTGTTCTAGTAAAACTTGACCTCTATCCCACTGTAACCCAAAGTAAGACCACCATTACACATGCATGTTACACAGCTGAGCTTTGTTCAAAGAACTGTAGTGTGCTAATGTTTAAATGCTGGTCAATGATACACAATATATCTGATATTGCTGATGCAAAGCAAGAAAAATGCTGTAGAATTTTTCCAGTTAATGAATTTTTTTTCTTTGAATAATTCTCTTCATATATATGATAGCTTTGATAACCACAATCAAATACAGGATATACTGTATGTATGTGGATATACTGTATGTATGTAAAGCCACCATGTTTAGAATGGTTATGTGATTTGAGCATCTTTCCATTTATTCTGACGTCATTAGTTTACTTTTTGTAGACCAATCACAGCTCTGTAGGCAGGATTAAGAGTGTGGATATCTGCTCCAGAACAAAAGACCAACCGTAGCAACTGTGGATGAGACCGATGCGGCTGTACAGGATTTTTGTAAATCGACTTACAAAAATAATAAATCTTAAAATGAAACATTTATTTCATTATAAAAAATGTTTGGTTAACTGTACTAAGCAACCGCTACCACAGCTTCTTTCCCAGCTTAAAATGACATCAGTAGGACAGACATGTCAATTGCTACTGATAGTCAGCGCAAAGCAACACAAAATATCCCCCAGACATGAACAAGATATCAGACTGAATGAATGACGTGACATGAAATGGCAACTCAGTCTGATTATTATCATTAATTTATTTAATTATTATTATAATTTATTATTACTAGTGCAGTGCCCATTCAAAATGTGCCCGTCGGTACAGGTCGATTGCTTGGCTTCCGGTATCGCTGCTTGCAGCTTTCTCAAGAACCACTCATCCAAACAACTTCACACTCGACACTGCACTGCCTTTGGTCCTCAGCAATACACTTGCCAAGTGTGAAGTCGATCGGATGAACAGTTGTTGAGATAATCAAAGGACAGAAAGACAGAAAGACAGAAATTCCATGCATTTATAGTAAGATAATATAATATTACTGTTGTTATTAATGGACGACCTGCTCTACCTCCTGAGCCACAGCCACTATATTCTATGTAAGACTGCCAGACAGGTATATTTAGGTTACTACGCCTTGAGTTCTGACGCTCTGTTGCCACCAACCATTGAGAAAAATATATGGTTCTTTTGCCGCTAAATGTTCCATTTTCTTTATCAACTAGATGAACTAGATAAATTGTGCAGCCGCCATCTTATCACCATGATCCTTAACTGATCTCTTCAACTTCAAGTTCTTTATTGTCATATGCACAACAATTACAGTGAAGCAGTCAATTCTTAATTCTCCCTCCAACAATGCTCAAACAATATGTATAAAAAGAAAATCACGCAAGTAAAAATACAAACTAAGACATAAGACATAAAATAGTGCAAAAGTAATATAACATATATAATATACAGATGGGTGACAAATTAAAGGAAAAACCTGAATAAATGAGGGGCAAATATAACAAATGCAGATGCTTCCATATAGGTGAGAAGCATTTTCTTGGCATGGTTTTGGGTCCACTTGTCCCCTTAGGGGGAAGGGTCGATGCAAATCAATACAAAGTTGTTCTGAATGATCACCTTTATCCTGTGATGAAACATTTCTATCCTGATGGGAGTGGTCTCTTCCAGGATGACAATGCCCCCATCCACAGGGCACGAGGGGTCACTGAATGGTTTGATGAGTATGAAAATGATGTGAATCATATGCTATGGCCTTCACAGTCACCAGATCTCAACCCAATATCTTTTGGAAGAATGGTGTTCATCCCTCCAGTAGAGTTCAGAGACTTGTAGAATCAATGCCAAGGAGCAGGTCCTTAACTGATTTGAGCGTCTAAGGACAGAGGGTTTGATTTGGGACATTGGGCTATATAAATAAAACTGACTTGATGTGACTGTATGGAGATGTCAGACCTGATGGTGAGCAGAATAACCTCAAGCCTTTTCATCCAGAGGGGGAATGCATCATTTATGGGCTGATGATGTCTTTACTGCTGCTGGCTNTCAGCCAGAGACTATCCATGACTACAATCCATGCAGCCGCCACACCTTTGTCTCTTCTCTCAGCATCAAAGCACACAGGTTCTTTTCAAGTGCGTAAAGTAACACTTTATCTTTGGTGACTCGCTCTGGCTTCAAAATGTGATAAGGGAGTAACAGCAGAGACAGCGAGAGGTGAAACAGAATACAGGTGCTAAACACACATGCATACACACATGATGATACATAGACTAAATACATGCCTGGGTAAATACACACACAATATAGTGTTGCTGTTGACAGTATAATACTGTAAGTTTGTTCTGCAGGGGGCACTGTTGTCTCACATTATAACTGAGCTATAATCAGACAAACAGGTTCACACACACACGCATAAACACACACAAAAAAGCAGGAGGCCAACAGTGTAATGTGGCGTAGGCAGCAAACACAGTCCTTTCATTATGTCAAAATTCTCAAAGTGGGAACTGTAGATCAAAGTCAGAGGATTCAAACTTTCATTAGAAATGTGTTTATGTCTTTTGTAGAAATGAAAAAGACGAAAAATACGTTTTTTCTT
>NTHP01000533.1:157997-184654 GCA_003416845.1 Oplegnathus fasciatus
AGGCTGAGATGACTGACTGGTAACACTGCTAAATGCATAATTTGTTATTTTAAAACATTTGGCTACATCAGCCTCAAGACTTCAACCTCTTCTCTCTCAGCTTTCCACCCCCTTTATGTATTTTCTCTTTTTGTTTGTCCATCTTGCTCCACTCCACTCTTTATCCAAATAGCACTTAAAAGAGGTGGGGAAGAGGCGGGGCCCAGGTAATGTTAGAATGGATTGGACCAAAAGTAGGCCGAAAGGCTGGGAGAGAGATGCTGACATTGTAATACCCAACCGCAGTGAGCCGGCAGCCCACTCGCCTGGGCCAGTCAGCCACACAGCAAGTGGTTATTGTTATTTAAGTGGGGGCTGGGTTATTGCATCAGCATTGCAGCAGCCCCAGTTGTCAAGCGGCCCACGGGTAAAACTCCCGGTGCTCCAGAAGACCAGTCCGTCATTGCCTTCCAGGTGGGTATTTGTTTAAATTCATTTTTATTTCTGTATGAAAATCAACTTGAAGAGACTTGTAACTTGCTTTAGCTTCGTAATCCATCATAATAAACACCATACCTGCTATTCTTTTTGTCTCAAATAGTTATTTTATGGTAATGCTAGAGTGTGATGTCTCTGCAAGTTGGTTTTTATCATGCACTGAAATGAATGGAAATTTGTGGCTGTATGGAAGGTAGTAAAAGACATCTATAATTTTAAAACATTACACTATGCTTTGGAAAGTTGTCAACAGTAATGTATATATGTGATTTGTTAATGTTATTGGTTAAGTCATAAAAAAAAAACACGGGTGTCATCTTTTATGAGAAAGGGCTCTATATTAGATAAATACGCTGAGCCGATATATCGGCCAACATTAGTTTATTGAAGCTATATTGGTATTGGCATATACAATATGTCGGCCATTAAGTAACAAGAAAGGTGAGCAGAAAAATAAAGATATTAAATCATTTAGGCAACGGTGCTGTCTGCCATTACAAAGTTTGTCCATAAGAGAGTAATGTTTTATTTATTTGTTAAAATTTCCCACTCTGTACATACCTTTGTCACAATTCTTCAAAAAAAGGATCCTTATTATGTATTTATGTAAAAAAAAAACAAAAAAACCCCAAGAATATTGGATAATATGTCGATATGTGAGATTTTTATCATACTCAACTATCAATATCAACAGGTTTTGGCCTCAGATGTCCAGTATCAGTCAATCTCTACTCTGTGATAACAAAAATGGTTATTTAGGCTTGAGCCAGTTAAGAATCCTTAGTAGTGTTGTATAGAGAGGTTGTCTGTACAGTAGCACCAAAATGGCTCCATGTACCCTTTAAGAATGTGTTACAATTTAAACATGCAGCATCAAAAGAACATATAAAGAACCAGACTGGATTATTTACAAGGTTTTCAAAAAAAAAAAANAAAAATCAAAGGCATCATTAACATCATACAGAATCACTAGCCTGACCAAACACCCTCAGAGAGGCCTCCTTTCTTCACAGTAGCAGAAGGGGGTGATGGAGCTGCAGGGAGGATCGAAGTGTGAAATGAACATTTCTATCTACAAGTGTGAGTGTGTGTCGAGTGTGATGCAGGGAATTAGTCTCTGTCCTGGCCCAGCAGCAGGGAGCAAGAGTATTGGGTGGAGCTACCGGGTTCATCCAAGAACCCCCACAGAGAGCAGCTTCTTCACCATCTATCAGCCCCCTGGTGGCAGCTCTCCTGTAGGGTGAAAACTGAGCTGGAGCTTCCTTACCACCTGCAGGACTACCACCACCAGCTAAGAAGAATCAGCCAGAAAGAGAAGCAATGTGGAGAGGGAGCACAGGAAGATTTTCACTCCTCCTTTATTCGCTTAAGTCTTGATGCATGACAAAAACAGAGTGAAACTGGCAAAAATGAACGAAGCTAAATAGCAATTCATAAAAGAAAATTGTCTACTGGGAGCAAACCATTAATCTAAAATACAACCGGTGTGGATTTTCAGGCATAACTGCATATTGGCTATGACTTCTCATTTGTCTGGACGCCGCAACAGTGAGCTATCATTTACACATCTGTATTATTCACAAACCCATTCCCCTGTTGAAATAGATTTTCATTTTATTTACTGTGATGGTAAAAACAGAGAGAAAAATAAGCTGTTTTCTATGGTGAATTATCACTGTAAATCCAGGGAGTGGACTGTATTTGCAATTCAAAAGATGGATTTATGTCGATAAATGCTGCTTTATTCTGTCCGCGGGGAATCACTGTCGTCAATCACTTTGGAGACAGTCATTTTGGAAAGGAAAGGAAATATCAATACGCTGCAGAGGAGTAACACAGCACTGATGAGTCAGCAGAGCTGGTCCTGCCTCATTCTGAGAATATACAGTCTAACAGAGGAGAAAGTGAATAAAGAGAAGCTGGAGAAGGGAAAACTGAGAAGAGAGAGAGGAGAATGTGTGAGAACGAATAAAAGGGAAGCAGTCAAGGAGATACAGAAATTATTATTGTGTCTGTCTCACAAATCCAAAGACAACAGCACGTTGACGAACAAATATAAGGAAGAACCACCATATTCATTAGATTTGCAGTAGGCACTGCGATAGGCCGTATCCATTCATCCCTCCAGTGGCAGGTGGAAGCAGGGGGATCCAAACTGTTCCAGGCCGAATAGGACATATAGTCCCTCCATCGTGTTATGGGCCTGTCATGGGGTCTTCTTCTAGTTGGATGTACCCAGAATATCTCCACTAGTCCTACTCCAAACTCCATTTGAAAACCCCTGGATTGGGCCAGTTCACTTGTTAATTGCAAGTTAATATGCTGTTAATGGTGCAGTAAGAACGGATTCTGTGTATGACAGCCCAATGTGACCATAATATATCTACAGGAGATTAATAAGCTTGATCAATACCTAAGAATCAATTACTTGGGGCAGGTCATCATCACCATTAATTTCATTTACACCTCAGTGAAGCTTGATTTCTACACAGGGAATGTCATATGAGCTTATATTACAGAGTACACTCGATTACACGTGACAGGGATTCCATTTCCATAAAAAACAATAAATCTTTTGAAACTGAATTATATATGAGAATTGCTGCATATTAAATTTTATTGCCATGAACATTCAGGAAATGGTCTTCTCTGCCATGAATCGCTCATTTCACATGACTGCACATTTCTGAGGAATGAAGGCTACCAGCAGATCTGCAGGATTATTTTCATGTATACTGCTCATGTCAACAGGTGGTGTTCAGGTAGGTGAATGGTGGGAAGCGGAGTCAGAGAAAAACAAAACAAAACTAAAGGTTCTCTTATACCATAGCATATAATTTGAATCTTTTTGTGACTGTACAATATGAAACTATTGGTAACACTACATAATACAGCCCATGATTTATAGTGTAATTTCCCAACATTTACTATATAATTCCTCTGAACTTGCAGTGTAATTTTGTCCTATGAATCAGTACATATAAAATACTACTGGTGCTCAAATGTAGGTACAGCGGAACAAGGGAGTAACAGTTGGGAATATTATAGAAAAGGAGAAATAAGTTATACTGTAGGTATTTTTGTAAGTACTGGGTACCTACAAGGTACAGTACTGGTAAACAGAGCACAGTTGACAACAATGACATCCTGTGGGACCTCTTGAGTAATTATGGTATAACATATTTCTCAGATATTACAACGTAATATACTAATGGACGAAGTGCAATAAAAACAAATATTTTTGGCCTTTTTTCATTGGTAGTTGTGACACTCATTTTTTTACAGGTGTGCCTTCAGCAGACAAGCTGCATCCACACTCCAGGGATTTATTATGCATACATCTGCTACTTCATTGGAATGAGAACAAGTTGAGAAATGGGTCTACACTTCGTTCATCCAGCACTGCAGCAGCTCGAAACTGGCAGGCTGGAGTAGAAAAGAAACTTCTCAAGTGCAGAGCTATGGAAGGCTTGTATTGTCATCCGAGGACGAAAAACAAACATAATACAGCAATCTAATATTGTCACATGTATATATGAAGGTAGATCAAACATAGCTAATCTTAAATGCTAAATGAGGTACCGAGGAATCTAGTATTTACTTTTATTGTTTAATTGCACAAGAAGAATAAGGTATGCAGACAGTCGAAAAAAATCCCGACTGTTCTCCCCTTGTTACCTTGTAATTACGCTGTGCTAAGAAAGTGTGCAGGCTGGAATATAAATGTTTTTTATTCTGTATATACCAAAACAAAACTTAACATTTAACAAAAGTACAAAATTAGGCTCAATAGACAAAACAACTGTCTTTTATGAGAAGCTGCCTAGGCCAAAATTGAATACTTGACTTGCACATGCATATATACCAGTACTAAGCACTAGCACTAGCCAAGTGAAAGAGAGAAGCTCTTGGTTAGCTAGCCTGCTGATTGGTTACTCTGCTCCACAACAGGTCACCAGGCTCACTTCTGTATCAATCAGGGGAACAGTATTAACCTTTTTCATGTTCAATAATGACAGTTAGTGAGAACATTTCAGCTTTACGTGCTTTTTCTGAATTGTGTAACCAGATTTCCTACCAGATTTGTTTGCTTCTCTAACAGGCTACACAGATCAATCTGTTCAGCTCTGTTTACCAGCACTGTACCCCGTAGGTACCAGTATTTACAAAAATACTTTCCTCTAAAATCCTCTCTTCCGCTGTACCTAAATTGAAGTGCCAGTAGGAACCGATAAGTATTTTGTATTGCTTGTAAGTATTGATTCATACGACGAAATTACACTGTAATATTGCAAGAAGTTACACAGTAAGTTGCACAGTAAACTGTGGGCTGTATTATAAAGTGTTACTAACTATTTGAGAGTAATTGGGAGTTTAGCAGATGCAGCAGTGCAGTAGGTTATATTGACGAAACTACATAAGTATGGCTGAATCTGTTCTTAACAGACTTCACTTTACTCAACAACTAATGCCGAGTTTACACTACTCAATTTTAGCTCTGATTTTCCACTTGTCGACAGTTTTTGGAGATCGCAGACAAAAGCCCCAGATCAGAGGCAAATTGGCCCTCGCTCCCGTGAGTGACGATCGCTATGTGTGAATTTTCAAAGACACGATCTGAGAGATGCGCCGATGCATCGCAGATGCCCAAGAGATATCTAGCAGGTTAGATATCTGTACCTGTCAGCGAGTCCAAGTCCTGTAGTGTGAAATTAGTTTTGACCATCAATGACAGCAGCGATGACCTAAAGCCAATGAGAGCGCAAGATACGGTGCAAGGAAAATATCAGGGGGAGGAGTCTTAACACCTGCAACAGAACATCAGCAAGCATGGCTTATGTTTATTTTAGTATTTGTTTATTCATTTCTTTTTCTTCCTTGGTTTTTCACTGCAAATCAGTGCACAAACAACTTGGATCGCTAGTTTCTTGCAGACATCCATTTTTGGAGGAAAGAACTCCTGTCTTGCGTCTTTTCCCGTATCACTTCTTGCATGTGTTTTGTTGACTATGACGTAGTTTGGAGACCAGACAGACTTGTCGGGGATTCCTCCCAGTGAAATGTCTTGTAATGTATGACCCCCTGTCGCTGATCACTTGTGTAATGTGCAAACCACAACAACTTCAAGATACCCCATTATAAGACAGACAGTTGTGTAATGTGTTCAGTACAGCAATCTGACGACTTTGAAAGTCGTGTAGTGTGTAGGTGCCATAACCCAACAACAAACCAAATGATAAGGTTGCCTCACATACGGTATATTGATTCAACAACCCCATCTGCCCCTGGCACAGAGAGCAGCATGTGCGACAACCCACATATTACCAAGCCAGAGTTCAGTTACTATGGTTTGGTTTTTAGCTCTGTTACTGTATGTAGCTGCGCTTCCTCCTCCTGTTGCACCAAAACGGACTGACACATCTCACTCTCCGGCTGACCCTTAGTTTTACCATCTTAATTTAGTTTTTATCTAAAAGGTTTAACTAACCAGATTCAACTGATGTTAACCTTTCTCTAATATATTCTGAATTTTAACCACAATCAGTGACTGCGATCAGAAATTACTTAAATATTTGTTTGGTCCGTCGTGCAGTCTGCATTTGAGTGATGGGGTGTAACATTACAGACTATTTATTATGGAGTCATCTGCTGTACTGCCAGATCCATGGTGGAAACAGATTTCCTGCTCCCCCGCTGTACGTAAGGAGACATTCGTCAACCAGCCGCCTCCATGCAAGGACTGCGAGGTGCTCGCTGGGCAGGTGCCTGCTGTACAATCTGAGCTGGATGCGCTAAAAAAGTTCCTCTCCGGTGAAGAAGGAGGTGGACTGGCTGTGATATACAGAGATCATTTTAAATGTTCCCCATACTCTCTTAGAAACTTGTCCTAGTGTGAATCACTTGGTTTTATGATAAACGGCAAGGCCCCTGTACTTTTTCTTAACCTACAGACCCCAAAATCAAACTCTGGTTTTAATCAGGAATTCTCTGATCTTTTAGGTTTTATTGTGCCTCGATTTGATAGAATATTGATTTTATGTAATTTTAACAGACATGTATGCTTCCCCCCTGGTTCCTCTTTAACTATGGATTTTATAAACATTGTAAAATCTCTTAATCTTGGTCAGTCAGTTGAGGGTTCCACTCACTTAAAAGAACGCAACCTGGACATTGTTCTCTGCCCTGGTTTTATCCTTGAAAATGTTCTCTGTGAGGCTACTTCATGTGCATCGGACCACAAAGCTATTATTCTTAAGGCCCTCCTCCCACCTCCTGCCTCCACAGTGTCTACTTATGGTTCTTCTCTTGTACTCAATACCAGTGCTGCTGACAGCTTTCATGAGGCCTTCACCACTACATCTACTCATAGCAATAAATAAAAAATAAATAAATAAATAATAAATAAAAACCAAACATGTCTACAGAGGATTAACTAAATACCTTCAACAATACATGTAAAGCTGTACTTGATTCTATAGCATCTGCAAAAATCAGGCAAGTCAAACCAACTTGCAGCATGCTTTGGCTAAATAACAACACTAGAGAAATAAGAGAAAATGCAGGCTGTGGTCGGTCATGCCTCTTCTTCTATAGCCCCTCTGATCTGTGGTGTTCCCCAAGGCTCCATCCTTGCTCCCCTTTTGTTCTGTGTATACATGCTGCCACTGGGACATATACATGAACACAATATTCAGAAGCATTGCTATACTGCTGTTATTATCTTGTCTGTCAGATGTCCCAAAACATTCTCGAAATAATTCTCTTTGGTCCTCCAAAGTATATCCTCATTTTACAAAAACATCTTGGCTCCCTGTCTACAAATGTCAACCCTGCAGCCAAATGTACACTGAACAAAAATATAAATGCAATACTTTTGTTTTTGCTCCCATTTTTCATGAGTTGAAATAAAAAATCCCCAAATTTTTCTTCATACACAATAGGTATATTTCTCTCAAATTTTGCTCACAAATTTGTTTAAAGCTGTGTTAGTGAGCATTTCTCCTTCGCCAAGATAATCCATCCACCTGGCAGGTGTGGCATATCAGGATGCTGATGCTGAAATGGACCTTTTTGAAAATGGAGTTATCAAAAAGGTCAGTTTTCAGTGACCTAAAATGGAGTTTGAGTTCCCCTCAGCTCTACGAAGTCTTTAAGCATCTTTAAGATCTTTGTTTTGGTTTTATGGCCCACAACTTTACTGTTTTGGTTCAGTACTCTCATAGCATCGTTTCCAGCAGCGGCAGGCAGCTGTTTTCAGTGAAAAAGCGCTAAAAACTCACTGTACACTACCTGCCCAGCACCAAACAGCAGACAGACCATTTAAACTATAATTTAAAGATACTAAATATAAAATACTTTATACCTATATCATTCCCAGTCCTGGTGCAGTCACTACACTACAAAAAATGTAATTTCAGTGTCATGTGGAGGTACACAGCTCTATTTCATCTCTGTAATGGCAGAGTTTAGGCATAATGATTGTATGTTTGTCAGAAAGAGAAGACTGAGACAGACAAATAACAACACAGTGTTGTGTGTGTATGTGTGTGTGTTATGTGAAGCGATAAAGCGAGAGTGAGAACAGTCGAGATATTTACTGAAATGAAATGAGGCCATCTTTGGGCGCAGGTCCCAGAAAGTGAAAGAGAAAATGGCCCTGCAGGTCTGTTATTTGATTTAGATGGCTTTATGGCCAGATATAACCTGATCAATTTGCTCCATCACTCTACCGTCCCCCAGCTTTATGAAACCTACATCTGCCCTCTTACTTCTCCTCATTCATCCTGTTGTTCCTGTTGATCCTGGATTCTCCCTTTATTTCAGGGGAAAGTCAACCATTTCTCTAAAAGTGTGTGTGTGCCTGTGCCTGTGTGTTTGCATCAATGACCTGGAAATTACTGTACAACCTAAAGTGGACTGCCTGATTAAAACCAGCTCATTTATACTATTTGTCTGTCTGGCCTTGTGTACTCATCATTACACACACAACACTGCTAAACTAATATGGTAGTTATGCCCAAAACATGCCTGAATCTGAACATTTTCAGATTTCCAGTCATGGAACTGGCTTGTACTCTGTCAGGGCCTCAGTATGCCTAAAACTAAACGCTTGTGGGATTGTCTAACAGCATCTGAAACTTTGGACTTTTTTTCTTCTTCTAAATTTATGAAACAGATAATCCAATCAAGCCCACTTCATGTAGCAATTGGCCAGGTGTACCACGGTGTACGGACCGCTGAAAATTTCCTGACTTTAGTAAATCCAGCAAAATACATAATCAACCTCTGCTAACATGTCTTTCAGGGAGGAGCCATCCTCCCTGAAATGGATATGCAAAAAAGAGAGAAAGGCACCTTGCAAATTACATGCAAACTGTGCTCTTGACACATAGACTACATGTGTTTGTGGCAGAATAAGTCACATGTTCACCTGAAAAACAGGCACAAATCTGGCCCCAAGTGTCCTTGTTTTCAAAGACAGAGCCAACATTGACACCAAGATCACCTTTTTTAAATTGTAAAGGATTATCAGTCGATTCATAAACTTTAAGGTCATTAAATTTTGAATAAATGCAAAACATTATTGCATTAACTACAGATCCTATGACTCTTAGATATACAGTTTAGCCGCACTATCAAACCCTCATGGCAGACGAGTTGTTGGGGGCAAACAAAATAATATCTCAAACTTCACTAGTAGGTAAAATAGTATATGATAAGATAAGATAAGATAAGATAAGACAAGATAATACTTTATTTGTCCCAACGGAAATTGTTCGTGAAATAAAGTAGTACATGATATGGGGCATTTAGCGGAGAACATGGACAGAAAATTCCAGTATCATGTTTCCGATTTTGAGAAAGAAACTCTCTATGCCAGAATACATGTGGAACCTGAGAGCTCTGCATCACATGTCAAGAAAACAGCACTGCATGAATCTGTCCTAACCTTTACCCCTGTGTACTGTATCTTCATGCACCTTTCTATATGGACAATACTGTAGTTCAGTGTATATTGCTCTAATGTCTGGCTCCCCTGACGGTTAGTGCTATTCTGTTCTGAGACTGACCCAGACAGATGGATGGATAGATGCAGGGATGGATGGATTAAAGAAGTATACCTACTTTGAAATAGGGAGCCTCTCTCCACTTTCAGCACATCTGACCATGAAAGGGAGAGAGAGGGAGCAGACATAAGTGAAAAGAGCAGGATTGGTGGGTCTGCAGGAGGCTGAGGGAGGAGGAGAGAGACTGACACACATATGGCCAGAGAGGTTGATTTGAAGGCAGACAGATTTGCAGACAACTACATGCGGCTGGCATGTGGGTGGGAGAGCATGCAAAAAGATCAGCCAGCAAACAAGTTGGCGAGGATCAGGCAGAAGGGAGTGAGAGATGCCAGACGACAACAGTCAGATAATGAAATTGATTGCAGGGCACTGATGGGTGAAGGTGGTTTTGGCTGCTCCCGTCCGACAGGACTAATGGCCGTGGTATGAGTTTGATAAGTACTGCTATTGTTGTTGTTTATTTTAGAATGGATGCATTTTCCTGCCACTTTCATTCCTCATAATTTAAAAGCCCAACCCCTAAGGTAAAGTAAGCACAAGAGCATCCTCACCAGAGAAAGACAGAATACTCTGGCTGAAGAATAATTTACCACTTTCCAAGTATCTAAGGGTCTGGAGAGATTACAACTCCTTTAGCATCATAGCTATTACAATTACTGGATTTATAAGAACCACATTCTGGAACTAATGATCTTTTTATTAGAGTCATTCTTAATGTAACCACGCGATTATCACAATCCCATAGTCATATGATTTAGCTCCGAAGATGGACAAAATATTAAAGAGAGATAATGGCGACAGGACGGAGAGAATAAACAAATCATTTATAAATTCCATTGACACAGCCTCCACCAGTGGGTGAAGTTTGCTCAGTGTCTAAACTTTTCAAAGTTTTAAAAAGGATGGAAAGATTAATTAGTACAGCCTGTGGGCTACTAATTCTGTAATTATTGTGTCTTACAGTTTTTTTGCAATCTCTTTGAACATTGTTTTAAGACATGCTAACAGCATAGACAGCAATGTTGGTCAGTCTGTCGGTCCACCACTTTGTTCCAGACTGAAATAACTTAACAACAATTAGATGGATTGTCATGAAACTTTGAACAGATATTCATCTTTCCCTCTTGATGAATTGTAAAAACTTTGGTGATCCCTTCACCTTTCCTCTAATTCCATCATCAGGTCAAAAAGACATTCCCATCAGCCTCAGCTGTACTTTGTGTTTAGTGCCAATTAGCAAATGTTGGCATACTAACACATTAAACTAAGGTGGTGAACATCGTAAACATTATACCTGCTATACATCAGCATCATTATGGTTGTAATATGTCAATTGTATATCATTGAAGCTACAGACCTAACTACACAACACTCGTAACAAACACTTTGTCTATACTGTGGCCAGTCATTTACCCCGATAAAAACTCATTACTACAGGCGCTCCAGAAGTGGACATACATGCACAGTGTTATCCAGGAACACATAAAAAGGTTTATGTTATAAATTGAACACTCCTTGTTTGGTTTGGGAACCCAGTTCAGGTCAGAGACACATACAGTATAAGGAGTCATTACAGAGAAGCATTGTGGTTCATGAACGCCTTACCTACAGTATCTCTGCACCTTAAAGAGTAACTGACCTCCAGTGGTTTAACTTCTCACCTTGCTATAGTCATGTACATGTGTACTGCAGGACTGTGTCACATCACTGTTGGGTGACCTCACCCAATACCACCCATCAGTGATGCTGTGTTAATAGGTGAAAAAGACTAGAAACCTTCAACCAGAGAGGACAGTGAAGCACTGCTTCTCAGCCTGCTGTCACGTTACTCTTCAAAGGTACCCTGAACTGCTTACAGTACATTCAATATGCATTCAACCCAACAAAACACATAGTGTGTATCCTTTAGATCAAACATCTACAGTATAATGCATTTGCTAGCTCAATGCAGTGCTTTACCTTTTTGCAAACATTTGCAAATGAATATAATACACTAGGTAGCAAATGGGGAGTGATTTCTGAGTCACAATTTGGCAACAATTTAGTCAAACTTTGTGTTTTTGACTTAAATGTCACACACAGTTGGAACTTCTGCTGTTGACTTTCACAGGCCAATTTTCCTGCTTCGAATCTGCACTCAGACATTTACAAAGTGATTTATTCAGACTCGCTCAAATAATTCGTGCACAAATTGCATTTAGACATTCTGAAACAAGTCTTTCCACACAGAAATGTATTGTGACACTTTCACAAACTTGAATGTGAAAAATTGTAAAATAATATTTGAACATCATTTGAATCTTTTTAACTGTTTTGATTCCACACATTTCTTACAGTGGATATTTGTTCTTTTCCAAGTAGAGGAGCACTGAGATTAAATATGTTATCTCCTCTTGCATTAATTTAATTTAAGGTGCACTTCCCACAAAAGGAGTTACTTGGGAGAAGAATGTGTGGACTTCTTCTGGAGATTTGATTGGTCATGACTGGCTCCTACCAAACTGTGATTATGTGATTTTTCTAGTGCTCGACTATAGTGGCTACAGGTTTAGCAGAAGTCAGTCACCAAAATCTGCCCTATTGATTCATGAAAATAGAGGCCAGTGTATTTCCAAGAAAATATTTGACCGAGAGACCAGTTTCAGAGATGAGCTGAGTTGTAGAGGGTAGAGAGGGAAAACAGAAAGCATGTGGCAGTAGATAAGGAGGGATGGTTGTAATTTTTGAGAGGGGTGCGGGAGATACTGTGTGAGTAAGGCGATTTGTGCAGGAAGAAGAAAGGAAAGAGAAAGAGAGGAGGGTGGAAAGAGAGATGAACTACAAATGAGTGAAAGAATGATGGGAAGTAAAAATGTAAACGTGGAAGTATTGCTGGTATAGCAATTAAAAAATCACCAGATGATGTCCCATATACAACCAGATTAACCCAACAGAGAGCAAAAATTAGTTATGGGCTCCCACTGACACCTTATTCTTCCTGCTCTCTGTGCGTCTACCCAATTGCCCTCATGTACCCATCAGGTGCAGTGCACACAGCAGACTACACATGCCAGCTTCAATATATTTTGGCTACACCCAGATACCAACCAGAACTACTATGTTGAAATACGACCTGGCCCCTGGTTTGTTGTGTGCCATATTAATGTGTGGTTATTTGATTGAGCATAACTTTTTAGGAATGTTTACCCTGTAAGTGAATACCAACTGAAATAATAAAGATTTGGAAACTATATCTTGACAGGGCTTCAACATTAGGTAATAATCCCCACGCTATCATTTCTGCTGACACTGTAATTTAGTGGTGCCTTTTTCCCTAACAAATTAGCACTCAGTCAAGGTACCACAAACCATCTGACACACAGTTACTCTGGGGCCTTCAGGGTCCCTCAAGGTCTAGTGCCCCAAGCCCGTTGCCTGCTTTTCCCAGTTGGTAATCCAGCCTTGGCTGGATAAAATGTCCACAGGCCATTTTAACAAGTCATTGCAGGAACAGTTGTTATTAGTAAGGTTAATAACGACTCCATTCCATTTTTTTGTGCCAGATCCAGGGTCCTGGTATTGTGCATGCTAAATAACTGACTTACTGAGACACTTCATGGAACAGAGCTTATTAATGTTATTAGTTCCACTCACATGCTTTTTCTGTCTTGAAAAGTCAAATTGTCTGCCATTAAAAAAAACAAAGAATATTTAGAATTGTTACTTTAAGATATCTATTAAAGCATCAACTAGCCAACAACATTGGCATGTGTTTTAACAAATCCTGCTGCATAAATTTGATTATTATTGATTCATTTAATCATTCTTTTCTTTCATTGTTTTTGAGAATCTGTAAAGTGGTTGTATTTAAAATGTGGTACAAAATTTGATCCTGGAGAGCAGACAGGTCAATTGAAAATGGCACGTAGGTGTTTAAAAACCATGTACTGGAAATAGTCTTTTACTGTAGCTGTTCTCTGATCAGATTTCAAACTACAAATTTCATTCAGATACAGTATCTGTTGCTTTTAAAGGGAAAAAATGACATTTCAGGAAAATGTTTGTTTGTCGAGTATATGACCATATGATTCAAATGAGTTGATGAATGATGGATACTGGGCTCTGTGTGTTGGTTACGCTGTGATGACGCTGTCAATCTGGTTCCAGCAGCATTTTATTTGTTCACTGTGGGCCTATCTACTTTTTTTCACATTTGTAGACAAAGAAACGTATGAACAAGACATTGTTTTTCTACAGGGAGTTAGCATTTGAGCTATTTCTTGACAAACAATTGCCGGGCACATGGAGGGACTGCATGTAGTGGTCGTTTGGTCGCCAGGTTTGGACACACAAACAAAGGAAGGAAAAGCCAGCTTGATAACATGAAATAATGTATAAAGAGTTTTACTCTACACGCTTTGTACTGGATGCACAGAGATGAAACTGATATCAATCTTCTCACCTGACTCTGACAAATGACAAACATTTCACTTCATATCAGACTGTTCCTAAGAAAGTAATGAAGCAAACCTGGATAAATTGGCTGCTCATATTGAATAACAATAAACATGCTGATGTGACTCCCCCAATTTGGTATAGGAACAGAGATTTCTCAGTGAATCAACCCATTTTACACAAATCTACCAATCAATTCTCGTTCTGACTCGATATCTCTATTATTTGCTGTTTAAACTGTGTATAGAGGGAGAAACACATCTCCCCCTCCTTTTTGTTTATAAAGTTTGGCGAGGCTCATTTAGGCAGGTCGATAGTTTGCTACCTTTAGCAGTCACCTTGCTAAATGGGACCGTCTTTTAGCCGACTATTGATTTACTCATGACGAGGTAAGTAAAAGAATGTTCCACTCATTAAACAAGAGAACAAAGAGAGAGCCAGAGAGCACTGCCAGTGATTACTGCAACCTTTGCTATAGTGTTAGCACCACTAAGGCTGTGTAACCCTTGGGTGAGAGACACTGCAATAATATTCATAATATCTCTCTCTCGCTTAGCTCCCATCATCATCAGTCAGGGAATGGAGACTGCATTTCTGCAGATTGCATTGACTGGCTCTCTGAACACACTCCTTTGTCCTCACAATGCTTGTTCATTTGCACTACCCAAGGCAGCCTCTGAACATACTACAATTGCTGTTTATTCTGTACCTATTATTATATTCTTGAATTAATGATTTTCTATAGTACCCAATGTTTCTGAGTGTCTTAACTGGACTGTATATTCTGCCATTCTCTTTGTTCACATTTTCATAGTATATTCTATTTTTATTTGATGTATCAAAAGCTGCATTACCAACTGAGAAGGTCCGCAGATCTGAAAGCGCCCACATGGCCCCTGTTGTGCAGTGTGGTAATTTGTCTGCAGCAATTTGATTAATTGTAAATTTGTTCGGTAATATGCACCTCTAAAGCACAACATAAATTTAAATGTTAATGCCCTTAAGGGGCTCCTGCATTTTAACCTAATCTTGATACCCTGTCTTCTAGAGGATCCCTGTGTCAAAATGTTGTTTTAATACCTTTAAAGCTGCACTGAGCAATATTTTTATATTGATAATAGTTCAAATGACCACTTGCACTGTGGAAGGTGACGCTAATAGTAGCGAACCCACAGAGAATTTTCACCAACTCTGTAGTTCCCATCAACTCTACAGAGCATTTTAGCATCTTCCAGGCCATTGTTTCGGCTTTACAGCATGCAGCGTTACTGTTTTGGTTCACTCTAACTGCTCTCATCAAGCTTGTTTCCAGCAGCAGCAGACAGATGTTTTTATCAAAAAGCTCTAAAAAACACTGAACACAGGTCTGCTCAGCACCAAACAGCAGACGGACACATTTAGAGACGAGCTGGTGAACATAGTGGAGCATTTAGCAGCTAAAGAGCCAGATATTATTTTTCATGAGTTGATGGAGACCAAAATTGAGGTAAAAGTAGATTAAATATTGGACTTACATTCATCAGGGGGGCACAAACATGACTCCTAATGTTGCTTCGTGTCTGCTGGATGAGTAAATAGGCAACTGTTTACTGGCATGTTCACCATCATAGCTGTACAAGGTGACAATACGGTATGTCACTGTTCAAATAATGCTTTAATTTTATTTTGTACTTACAAGGTACCAAAATAGATCTGGGTTTAAAACAAACTTCTGGATACTCATGTATTCCACCACATGATCGTACTGTTTGGGATTATGGGGCTTTGCATTAACTAAATAATAAGGCTAAGGAGTTGTCTGCCATGAGGGCTGTACCTGGTGGATACTTAAAGGAAACAGGATACATACACAATGCACAGAAAAGTGGGAGGAAAAAGGGGTGGCCAACAGGGGCCCAAAGGTTATTTTTTGCCTCCTCGCAGGTTTATCTGGCCCTTGATGTATCATATTACAACTTTAATACTTCTCCAACATAGTTTCCCACAGGAATCAAGGACATGTAATCTACAATGCTAACCTAACCTAACCTGACTAATAAGCAACAATATTTAGATACAGAAATCATTGCTCTGCATTCATCAGTCTTTTACATTGCTGTGACAAGACAAAGGTGATTCCTTCCTGCAGGGGGCACTGTTGCATCGTAGGTAACACTCCAGTCTCTGGTGCCTGGAGAGGCTCAGAGAATGTCATTGTAAATGAAACACACACACACACACACACACACGCACACGTTCAAACACAGTCTTCTTGATTATCATTCAGAAGCAGTCTGGGTATGACCAATCATTTAGCACCATCAAATAAACAAAACAAAGATTCAGATCAACAAACAGCCAAACAAGGAAGCCAGGTTGGAACACCCACTTCCACATGCATGTGTACACACACACACACACACACATACACACACACAGACAGATCCCCCTTCCCCCCAAACCCACACACGCATTTAAAGCAACAACTCTTTCTGCTTTCCTGGGTAAAGGCAACAGCAAAATTAGAGCAGTTTATACTGTGAGTGTACATGCACACACACACAAACTAACACACACACACACACACACACACACACAAAAAGGCTCAGGTGAAGAGGAAAGCGGTGGCTGCTCTTTAGGCTAATAGCATCTCTGATGACTGACATCACTGGTGCTTAGAGATGACACATGCTTGGAGTACAGTCGCTACAGTAACCCCATAGGCATCTGTGAGTCACCACGGTTATCGTGATTCATTAACCCCTCGAAGCAGAGCCCTGGTGCCTGATTGGTCGGTTGAAGGTAAGGAGCATTAACAGAGGTATAGGTGGATGGGGTCGGCACAGGACAGACCTGTGGAACCGGGAGAGCCATTATTATGGATTGGTCTGAACAGCAGGAGGAACAACAAAGAAATGCTTATTGTTCTGTTTTCCCCTGACCTCAGGCAATTACTCTCAATGAAACAGGCACAATCACAGGCACACATCAAGGATTAGACTCATATTTTGTCCAGTCAGTGTGGTCAATTTGTGAAATGTTGAAGGTTCCTCTCTGACCTCAACTAATCAATATGTTTGGATGATTATTGTTTTTCTGTCACATGGAGGTATGATTCCTGTGTAGTATGAAAGGATTTTACAACAATTTTTGCAACTTTATATTCATTATTCCCATTTATACAAACCATCGTGAACTACAAAGACATGAAAAGGACACAAGTTCTAGGACAGAGATCGAACTAGTTTGTATCAAGTATTCTGAACCCTTTAGCTACCTTTGGTTTTGAGAAAAGGCCAGTCTGAGGCACAAATCTGAACTACATTGAATTTAAAATGCTTCATCATTGCTGGTGGGAAAAAACACAGAACCATAGTGAACCTATTGACCCAGAATCCAAATGTTATATTAGATTTATACAAAGCGTAAGTTTTAGCTTCAGCATAGTTTTAAGCTTTGTTCGTAAACGTTTCTTAATGATAAGCTCTTTGGGAGTCGTAGTTTTTATGTCCACAGTCTTGTACCAGTCACCTTACACTCTCTATGCAGAAAATGAACAGGACTTTTACCTCAACAACCATGAATGCCCAAAATAACTCCTTTCACTCTGAAACTATCGGATTTTTTAAGTTTTAAGTTAAGTTTATCTTCTTTCTCACTTCCAAAAAGCAATGAAGCTCTGTTATACAAAGTCTCTGCAATTCAAAATCTCAGCAAATAAATGATGAGTATGCATTGTTAATGATTTAAATGAGGCTATGCCTGAAATAATGCAGAACAAATGCATCTTCTTGTGTCTGCTGTGGGCTTCCATCCACACTATGTTGGAATTTTCCATTCCTGAAAAAAAAAGTTTTGGGAATCCAAAATAGAGAAAGATAGATTATTAGCTGCGTAGCACAATCCACCTTCATTTAACCTCTTCTGCTGGAATATAAACCGCTCCTAGCAGTTTATTTACAACAACAACAGTTTAACTAGCTAACAACTATCACATACACATGAATGAATCGTATTTATAAACTAACTCACACAGCTCTCTCGCCCATACAGATCGCTTAGTGGTTAAACTGATCAGGGATCAGATAAACACTAAAGCAGCTCGGTCTGCCTTGTATTTGATGTAGAAATGGCTGGAGCTGTTGGCTAATTTCAGTGTCATTTTAGTGTAACTTTAATACAAAGATAGAGACAGATCATGGATGCATTAAGAAAATCAGACAGTGAGTGGAAATTTCCACAGACTGCTGACTGACATAATTGCACTATGGGAGGAATAAAGATTACGCATGCGTCTTACAGAGACAGATGCATTTACATCTTTTCAACACCTGGCTAGAATGTGTCTCAGATTTCAGTCTGTCTTGAATACTTCTTTGATGCATTAACACGTAGCTTTTTTGAGACTAGATAGCTATCCCATCCACCCACGACAGATGGGGACGAAATGTGGGGACAGAACAGATTAAAGATTAAAGATACATTGTTCGAATGCACTGGGACGCATCACCAGTGATGGAACCTGGGGTCATCGGGTGTTTCAGGTCTTTCAACATCAGACACCCTCTTCCAGGCGACCCAGCCAGGATTGATCAAACCCCAGCTAGTGTCCCAGCACCATTCGCCAACAGATTTGCCCTCTTGATCCACAGCCACCTAGTAGCTTTCTCTGCAGCTTCAGTAGCGGATCTGACGGCCTTCCTCTTTGCCTCCCCAGTGATGCCAAGTAGCGTAAAGGCTTTGCAGAGTGAGCACCCTGCCAATCCTCGACAACCCACTTCTACAGGCTGGCAGTGAGCTCTCCAGCCTTGCCTTCTGCACTCTTCTACAAGGTCCTGGTACTGGGCTGGGAACTTCAGCTGCTTGACAAGGTCTACTTCCAGTTGCCAGTCGGTAGCAGTAGTGAAGAGACTAGACTTTAGGTTGGGGGTGGGACTTCTCTCTAGCTCTGAGAAACGTGATGGTCTTTGGCTGGTAGTGGTGCTTACTGGTGTTAATGGCTGTGGCTACACTCTCAGCAATGCCTTAAGCACCTGGTCATGGTGCCATCTATAGATCTCGAACAATGAGGGCAGGAAGGTGTCTCACTTTTGCCCCAGACGTGAAGGTTGGCTGGACTTGGTAGGGCATCGTAGACAGCTTGAACTAGGAACCTGATGCAATGGAAATCTGCTTGCCAGATGTTGGAGCACGTGATCTTTCTCTGCAGTGCACTTTCCCATCTTGTCCAGGCTCCTTGCTGTTCCATCCCTACCATCCTGGCTGGCTTGTACCTCCTCCATGCCTGCCCGCACTTCCTCCTGAACCAGATTTTGCCGCTCTTTGCCCTGGACGTTGTTGGTCTTGGTTGCCTGGAATTAGCCTAGGTCTGCATGCCCTGCTGCTACAGTTCCAACCAGTTCTTTTTGCCTCAGCTGTGACTCAGCCATCTCCAGTGATTTCTCTGCACTCCATTTCCTGCCTGTTTGAACCTGGATGCTGGCAGATGCCACTTTTGGATCCCTGGATTCTCTGTACTGGCTTCTCGAGTGCGTGACACCATGAATTCTTCAGCCAGACCACTGAATGGAAGCTGCAGGATGTTACTGGTGCCATACAGGGCAATGTTGCTCAGACTGCTGTGTAGGCCTAGCCATCTTCGCAGATAGCTGCTGATCTTCCTCTCCAGGGACTCCACTGTTGTTATGGGCACTGCATACACCAGCAGAGGCCACAGGATCCGGGGTAGTATGGAGTGCTGGTATATGCAGGTCTTGAACCTCCCCGGAAGTTCTCTTCCTTGGGGATCCAAACACTCTCAGCACACCTCCACTGGTTGGCAACTCTTCCCCTGCAGCAGATCACTCTCAGGATTTTCCAGTTGCCGAAGGAGTTGCAGGCAGTGCTACAGTGTACACGGTGTATGACTCCACTGGGACCTGGGGCAGAGGCTGATCTTGCTCCTTTGACCACTTCTTGTACCTCCACCCAGCTGGGCTCCCTCATGGCAAATTCAACTATTGAGGGTTGTGGGCTTATGAGGGCCTTGTGTGGCTCGAGCTCCTGGTCTCTCTTTGGGTCGCTCAGGGTGTTGTGCAGAAAGGTGTTTACATCCTCAGCTGAGCACATGAGACTGCCACTGCGCTTGTCCCCTAGTTCCTTCTTAGGCAAAGGGGTTAGAAATAAAGGCAGCACGCTTCCTTGCTCTCTCTTTCCCCCGTCTCCGGCACCCTATGCAAGGTCATGAGCTTCTTTCTCAAGATGTTGCGGAGCTCAGTAAGCGGTTGCTTTTCCTCTTCGCTAGCCACCTTGTACTGTTGTTTCAGAAGTCAAATCTCTTGCCACAACTGATGTATATTGGTGGCCCTGTATTTCATCATATAGGCTGACCTGGTGTTACCTCTTTGGCCAAACCTCTCAGAAGCGTAGCCGACTATGATAACATTACAGCCTCAAGCCAGTGGTTGGCTGTGGTTTGCAAGATCTTGCTCAGGTCTTCGTTAAAACTGCAGCCACAAAGTATGGCTGTTTGCTGGAGGCCACTTGATCTGCTTCTGTGGGACTTTTCTGCAGGGTTTGGAAGGCTCTTCTGCATGGAGGGACTGGGCTCTGTGGGATGATTCCTGGCTGGGCGCGCAGATGCGTCTTGCGTTTGTTGTCATAATGCCGTTTGCATGGATCGATAACCTTGTGCAGCGGGGGTGGTGCACGTCCAAGCGCCACGACAACTTGCAGCCAACGTGCAAGACTAGGTGGTGTCATCTCCAGGCTTGAGACTGCGTGAAGCAGTTAGTTTCAGTGGTGGCATGATTTGGTGTGAGATTTGCCTTGGTGGCGTGAGAGCGTGAGACAGAGCCTGAAACACACAAGGTTGTGTACAGGAAAGAGATTTTAACAGTTTTTCTATGGTTTTTGGTATTTCAGTGCAGACGGGCGACTGAGAATGCAATGAAGACAGCCCCATTTGACAAGTAAGCTGCACTTTAAAATGTATCCACATAAGGTTGGACATAGCCTAACTACTAAGCCTTCTTCTCTTTTCTTTCCCAGCCTGAAATATAGGACAGAGATTCTCAGTGAATAAAACCGTCTGAATCTCCCCCTCCCCTACCAACTGATATCAACCTTCAAGAAGACATATTGGTGGAAGCTGCCATGCACACACCCTTATCACCACACCGTCTGTGTATTACAGTGTACAGTATGTGCAGTGTGTGTGTGAGTGTGTAAGCCGGTGCCTCTGGAGAATAGATTAGCGTTATTGCGTCTTTAAAACAGGGCACGGCTCAGCCTTGCGCACATGTTTAAACTAAATGCTAACACAGCATACTGTCACTGCTCAGCTTTGTAAAGAAATCCTTCATGGATGACAAGGGAAGGTGGAGGAATGCAGGGATCAGAGGGAATGGGATGGGGAGAGGAAGGAGAGGAGAGGAGGGGAGGGAGGGATGTGTAAAATGAAAGATGATATTTATTCTCACTGAGAGAGAACAGAGAAGACCCCTGACTATGAATTATGTATCTGCAAGAATGGGCATCTCTTTGTGAACGACAAAATGTTTATTAAAGGTGAGAGCTCTTTTTTCTCTCACTCTTCCTTTACTAGCACGTACAGTATCTAAAGCTGTGGTGTACATAGAAAGAGAAGGAGAAAGAAAATAAGGAGGGAGGAGATGAGGGGAGGCAATGGGGGAGATAAGAGGAAAGAGAATGAGGAAAAGGGGTGAGGAAGGGAAAATTAGAAGATGACAGAGTTAGGGACCTTGTTAAAAGTACACATAAAATGGCTAGAAGAGTTCATCAGATTTTTAAAATAGATTTCTTCATTATCAGATACACAGTTTTATTTATTTATACTCAGTTTAGACTTCGAAGGTTGGGTTCAAATACGTTTTTTGCTTTATTGTTTAATTAATTAAAGTTATAATCTTGAAGATTTTCATTTCATTGTCTTTCATGGCACCTATGTCGATAATCAATAATTGCAGTTGTGTTTTTGGATCTCACTTCAGTTTCACTTTCAGTTTCATCGTCTGTGGTCATTGACATTTTCTTTGTTTGTTTGGCCATAGTAACCGTTAACTCACAACTCTAGCAGAGACTGGAAAAAATGGTACACCGCTTCACACACAGGTGAGTTGAAGAGCAAGTCTTTTGCATTAAAAGCCTTGTTAAAAGCCTAACTGTTTGCTTTATTTACTTTACTTTATTTGTTTATTTGATAGGGACAGAACACGTTAATGAACATCAGTATAAAAATACCAGATGTAAACATGCCAGAGATAGCAAGAATGCTAATTTACATCCGTAGTCCCCAGGCAGGTAACAAAGAACAGAAACATTACAAGTGACACTATAAATGCAAATATAAATATACAATACACCACTAGAAAAGACAACAATACATTGTGCAATATGTCAAGTTAAAAGTGATCACAGTTCTGGTTTGCCTAAAGCCATTGTTTGAGATGGATCTTAAAAGTAGAATATATAGGGAACTCCCTTATTTCACGTAGTATGTCATTCCAGTATTTACTTCCCTTTACTGACAGCACAGTTTGCCGCTTGTGATTTTTCCGGGAAAGTCGCCACCGGCACCCGGGTCATAATACTGCAAATGCAAGGGCTTTCATCAGTGGGCCATAGGTTCAGTCGCCATTGTGTTACCTCATTTGGTGATAGATAGTGACTTAACACACATTTATTTAAATGAAAATCTTCGAGATTATATATTGAAGTGCTTTGTTCAAATACTGTAATAGTTAGTGAGCAGTTAAACTCATACATATATTAACAGTATAAATAGTGATTTAAAAAACAACAATTTTGAACCCTTCAAACACATACAGATATTTTTGTGAAATAAACAAATTCAGATTCAGGCACTAGCTTTGTGTTACACCCCTAGTACCCAGCACACCCCCACAAATAATACTGTCAGTGCTGCAGTGCCTGTCTCCTCCATTGGTCAGAACTGACATAATCAGCTGACATAATTGAAAAAACATTAATGGAACATTGCTAATAAAAAACTAGCATTTTATTAACAATGTGGTATTAATATTTTTAACATATTTAATTATGTTCATAAATACATACATATGCGACTGAGCTAAGCTAACAAGCATGCTAAATTAGCTCATGAGTTAGCAAATCCGTTTATTTTCCCTCATCAATAACTTTTTATTGATCCAAATGATATACAAATCACTGTGTCATCAAGCTTCCAGCCCCACCTGCATGAACGAGCAAATGTCATTTTATGGTGTCACAAAATCAAATTTTAATAACAAGGGCTGTAGTATATACGTATCTATCTTACTGAATATGCAGGGTTGCCATCTCTCATGCATCTGGCGTGAGACTCACGCTTTCAGGCTCTGTCTCACGCTCTCACGCTACAAAGGCAAATGTCATGCCAAATCATGCCACCACTAAAAGCTTTATGCTCAGTGCAGTCTCGTGCGTCGGCTCCGCAAGTTGTCGCAGCGCTTGGTCGTGTACCTCCGAGGCGCCCAGGCGCCCACTGTGTGGTAGGCTAGCTGATCAGATTCGCCTCTCCAGACATCTTCTGTGCTCGCGCTTCTTTGAACTACTCAAGTACTGTACTTAAGTGCAGTTTTGAGGTAGGCCTACTTGTACTTTACTTGAGTAATTCCATTTTCTGCTACTTTATACTTCTACTCCACCACATTTCAGAGGCAAACATTGTACTTTTTACTGCACTACAATTATCTGACAACATTAGTTACTAGTTACTTTGCAGATTCAGATTATTAATACAAAATATAATCAACAAATAAATTATGATGTATTATTATAGATTAAACTACCAGCAGTATATCAAGTAGTTAAAATGAGCTCCACCTTTACCAGCTGCAGCATTAAAGTGATGAACACATGGACAAATGGACCATTCAGTATAATGAGTGCTTTTAGTTTTGATACTTTAAGTATATTTTGATGCTAATACTTTTGTACTTTCATTTAAGTAAAAATTTGAATGCAGGACTTTTACTTGTAACAGAGTATTTTTACACTGTGGTATTACTACCAAAGTAGAAGATCTGAGTACTTCTTCCACCTCTGCAGGTAGGGAAACAAATGTAACATTGTAATTCATAAAATCTGTTGTCAACATGGCTTCTCAAGTGACACACATTCATGTAGCTCTGTAGATTACAGCAAAGTATTATTATTTTGAAATAATGTAAAGGTAGAACCCTCATTTTTAAAAGTGCAGACATTGAATCATACTGCTACAAATACGAACCACCTCTGGAGGTGGAAACAAAGACAAAGTCTGCTATAGATACTCAAAATAGGCTGTATGGCTGTTTAAGATATACTTTGGCACCCAGTCTGTTTGTGACACCCACCGAGTATTTGATTGTATGTTTTTTCTCTTTTGTTTCATTACCTCGACCCAAATATGTGAGACTTTGGTGTAGAAACACTGAAATGGCGAGTTACATTGCAGAGCCCATGGTCTCCAAGTCTCATTGTTATTACGTCATTCCTGCACAACTTCTTAGTATTAATGATTTATGAATTGCAAGTTGTTATGAATAAAGATTTTTTCAAAGGTTTTTTTCTAAACATCAGCTTCAGAGCTGCAATGATAAGTTGAGTAATCGATTAGTTGCCATCTATTAAATTAATCGCCAACTATTTTGATAATCGATTAATCGTTTTGAGTCATTTTTTAAGAAAAAGTGTCCAAATTCTGATTTCTGCCTCTCAAATGTGAATATTTTCTGGTTTCTTTAGTCCTCTGACAGTAAACTGAATGTCTTTGGGTTGTGGACAAAACAAGACATTTGAGGACGTCACCTTGGGCTTTGGGAAACAGTGATTTTTACAATTTTTTGACATTTTATGGACCAAACAACTAATCGATTAATCGAGAATATGCTTGTCATGATATGTTGTCATGGTATGTTATGCAGTGCGCATGCGAATTAGCCATTTAGTCAGAAGCTCAAAATCTCACTCCAATCAGGTAACCAAAGTTGGCAACAGTGCATTATTATGTATGAAACTCCCAATATGATTTATTTACTTATTAATCGAAGGTGCTG
Organism: Oplegnathus fasciatus; assembly: GCA_003416845.1. Classification (NCBI taxonomy): domain Eukaryota; kingdom Metazoa; phylum Chordata; class Actinopteri; order Centrarchiformes; family Oplegnathidae; genus Oplegnathus; species Oplegnathus fasciatus. The sequence goes on from NTHP01000533.1 coordinate 183,019, forward strand.
GAATTCTGTTCCGGCCCCACTTTAACTCCTGGTTGCCACATTGCAAGCTTCCTTTTTCAGCTTACTAGCTAACTGAAAGGGGTATTCCTATGGAGGTCTATGCTAGGCTAATGACTGTGAAATTCATATGCTAATACTTACCTGAGTTACTTACTGTGCTGGATATTTATGTTACTTGCTTGCCATAATACCTGTGAAGAGAAGGGGTTAAAATTCATAGGCATTGAAGAAGTAGTTTATTTCATGTTTATTACATTACGTTAACGAACATTTCGTATATGGAACTATTTACATTGTCATTTTTATTTCATATGCATATATGCACTATATGTGCAGTATATCGATACATGGGTTGTAGCTCTATTGTACTTTTCAGTGTTACAGAAACCACATCTTTTTCCAGAACACGGTTTTATTGGAGTTTTTGTTCACTATCTGTCTAGCCTTGCTCAGACACGCAATTGGGAGGACAGAATATTCAATATTTGGACAATATGAACTTCGTGAGTGACATTTATGTTTAGTCTCCTGCCATTGATCGTGCGCAGTAGGTGTGTATTTTGATGTGTGCACAGGTATTTTAAAAGGTTGTTGAAGGTATTAGCAGACAGTCTATTGTAGAACTTTGAAGTGACTTATTGTGAGCAGAGGTGTTGATCTGCTGCTGACTGTGGGGACAAGTTCCCATCAGTATTTTAAAAATCTCATCATAGTGTCCATGATGAGGTCTAACCAGACCTGACGGGTCTGTGTGTTTCCTGTTAAAAGTGATGTGTACAGCATGTGTACAACCTGTGTACAGCATTTTGTACAGCATGTGTACAAAATATGTACAACTATAAAATAAATACAGTATATACAGGATTTACATTGACAGTGCATGATGATATGCACATGTTTAACAAACTGTACAAATATAATCTATGATGGAAGTCAGTGGGTGTGTTGGAGTTACAGGTTATTGACACTATATTACTGATCTATGACTTGTGTCTGGTTGTTTTGGCATACAGAGCTCTGTAGCGCCTCCCAGAGGGGAGAAAGTGGAACAGGCTGTTACGGCGCTGGTGCAGGGTGGACCCAAGTGCAGCACACGGAGGCAGAGCTGATTAAAGTTTAAAGATTTATTTGAAGTGGCTTACCGGCAGGTACAGACAGGGGGCAAGTGGCCTGGGAACTGAAGGATGGAGCCTGGGACCTCAGGCAGACAGCCTGGGGGCTGGACAGGGGCAGAACAGGAAACCTCAGGCGGACAGCTTGGGGGCAGGGCGTAGATGGAGCCAGGGACCTCAGGCGGACGGCCTGGGGGCAGGGCGGAGGCAGAGCAGGAGCCCTCTGGCGGATGGCCTGGGGAATGACCAGATGGGCGGAGACTCTGGCGGACGGGCAGGAGGATGACCAGACTGGTGGAGCCGCTCAGAAGGACGGAGAAGGCGGAACCCCTCTAGTGGCCAGCTGCGAAGGCGGAACCCCTCTGGAAACCGGCAGCAAAGGTGGAACCCCTCAGGAGGCCGGCAGCGAAGGCGGAACCCCTCAGGAGGCTGGCCCAGCAACTGGACAGTAGGACTGGAGGTCTGCAACTGGACAGCTGGACTGGAGGTCTGCGATTAGACAGCTGGACTGGAGGTCTGCGATT
>NTHP01000533.1:238063-248683 GCA_003416845.1 Oplegnathus fasciatus
TGTGTGTGTGTGTGTGTTACAGTGTGTGTGTGTGTGTGTGTGTACCTGGGGAGTTTGGATGAGGGGAAGATGAGCCTCAGTTTGCTGTGAAGTTCATGAAACTCTTCAAACGTCCTCTGAACCAGCAGCGCCTCCTGCTGGCCGTCACGCTCCACCTTCACTACAAAGGCCTGAAACACACACACACACACACTCATCTGTACTTCTGTACCTGTGAGGACCCTCAGTGACTTCATCCCTCTCCCCCAGCCTAACCTCAACCTGACCTTAATGCCAACACCAGACAAAACGTCCTCACAAGATAAGATAACACATTTGTCAACGCTAAACTCAGCGACTAAAAGTTCCTTCAGCTCGTTCATGTATCAATAACTAATAATTACTAATCAGACCAATAAATGATCATTTGTCGAGCAGTTCTCACCAGCAAGAGCAGCAGGACACTACCGCCCTCCTACCAGCCTGCAGGACACCTCTGGCTGCTGCTTTCCACCTTTAATCTCCTCACCAGATAAATAAAGCAGATGGTACTTTAAAACTGAGGAAAGTTTAAATAAGTGATATCATAAATCTGTTTATTGGTCCAGAGCAGATAATTCAACTGAAGCATCTGATCAAGCACAAATCTGATCTTTTGGCTCATCGGTTTGTACCTCCGTCTTTTCTTTTATCACCATCATTATTTTTATTGTTTCTAAGTTTCCAGTCTCTCTATTACTCTATTTTTCTTCAGTTTACTGAGATTAAAGGAGGAAAAGCAGAAAGTCTCCAGAAGCTTGAACCATCAAAACCACCATGAGTTGATTTTCAGAATTAATTTTGCTTTCTGATCAGAGTCCTGTGTGGCGGTGCAGAGCTGGACTCACGTATCCTTTGCTGGGGTTGGTGGTGCGGATGTGTCTGCAGATGTAGAGGTTCCTGATGAGGCCGTCGCTCTTCGCCGTGTGAACTCTGGGGGCGAACGACAGCGTGGGACGATCCTCCGACGAGGCGAACTTCATCTGAGCCAGATTGTGTATGAAGAAGTTGAGTTTGGTGGCGACGCTGCCGAGGCTGGACTCGATCAACCTGCTCAGGTAACACAGACACAGGTAGAGAGGAGGGTCAAAGGACTTTTTACTTTGTTTACTTCCCCTCAGTCCTCTCTGCTTCCCACTGACCATCATCTAGAATTAGATGTTTTACTGCGTCGGGTCTTTTATGTCATTTACGTCCTTCTTTGTAGTTTTGTTGGTTTTTGGGGCGATTTTCTTCAGTTTGAGTGATACGTCGTTCTTCTTCTCTGGTACATTTTATTTCATTTTTGTAAAGTTGGAGAACAAAAGCCCAGAGAGACTGCTTCTGTCTTATGCCAGGCTAGTTGCCTTTTAGCAGGACTCACTCAGCTACTGTTTTCTCCACCATGACGGGGTTGATGCTGTGCAGAGTGGCTCTCTCAGCGGGCAGCTGTTTCATCATCTGAAGAGCGAGTCCTCAGAACCAGTTAAATAAACGTTAAAAAGTCTGATTCAGATCAGTTTTACTACGCTGAGACTTTGAGGAGGACCGTGAGCAGCAAACTGCTCCTTTAAAGCTCCGACTGACACTCTGATCAGCATCACGTCAGTCCAGACTGAACTTTATTGATTTATTGATTTATTGTCATCTTCATCCATCCTGCATCCCTCTGTGTTACTGTGTGACAAACAGAACAGTTAGTGTGTGTACGTACGTGTGTGTGTGTGTGTGTGTGTGTGTGTACCTGGTGAAGTACATGGTGGCGTCCGCCTCTGACTCATGAGGTCTCAGCGCATCATAGACGTACTTCAGATCCTCCAGATCAGAGAGCTCAGGTATCCCACAGGACAACATCTGCGCACACACACACACANTGTTGATGAGTGTGTATATGTGTTGATGAGTGTGTGTACATGTTGATGAGCGTGTATGTGTGTTGATGAGCGTGTATGTGTTGATGAGCGTGTATGTGTGTTGATGAGTGTGTGTACATGTTGATGAGTGTGTGTACATGTTGATGAGTGTGTATATGTGTTAATGAGTGTGTGTACATGTTGATGAGTGTGTATGTGTTGATGAGTGTGTGTACATGTTAATGAGTGTGTGTACATGTTGATGAGTGTATATGTGTTGATGAGTGTGTGTACATGTTGATGAGTGTGTGTGTGTGTTGATGAGTGTGTATATGTGTTGATGAGTGTATATGTGTTGATGAGTGTGTGTACATGTTGAGTGTGTCTGTGTTGATGAGTGTGTGTACATGTTGATGAGTGTGTGTACATGTTGATGAGTGTGTGTTGTACCCACCAGGCCCAGCAGGTTGAGGAACAGGTGTGTGTGTTTCCTGATCAGGTTGTACGCTTCGCAGCACAGGTCCACAAAGTCGTGGAAGCGGCTGGACGGTTTGTCTCCTCCGTTGATGACGTACGCCATGTCGGAGGTGAAGACAAAGGGGGCGCGGTCCCTGCATGCATCACACCAATCGCAGCACAGACACACACAGAACATACAGGTTACACCCCTGCAGCTCGTCCCAGATTATCACAAGTAAAAATGGGAGTAGTAGTACAAGAACACAGGTTACTTATATCACTACATAATACTGTATTACTACTATATGATATTCTATATCATTATATCAAACTATCAGAGCGCTGCTTCAGCTGCTGTCACGCCGCCATGAGAATAGAACATATAATTTCTGTGACTGGACTTCTGTGAGTCCTTCAAACATGGCTCAGCTGATCCAGCTCACCGTTTGATGTTTCCGAACATCTGTGCGTGTCCCAGGAACTTCCCAAAGTCGATGTGGAACATGTGACCGCTGGTCTTCAGCATGATGTTGTCGTTGTGGCGGTCGCAGATTCCCAGGATGTAGGTCGCCACGCAGCAGCCGGCACACGAGTAGATGAAGTTCTCCACTGCCTGAACACATGGAGCAGTTCATACAGTACAGTTAGTACAAGTACGTGTTCTTCATCCAACCATTCATCATATTCAGTGATGACGAGTTTCTCCTGCAGGGCCCAGGCTGGTCAGGTAGGTCAGGTACATCAGGCTGGTCAGGTAGGTCAATTACATCAGGTAGGTCAGGTACATCAGGCTGGTCAGGTAGGTCAGGTACATCAGGTAGGTGAGGCTGGTCAGGTAGGTCAGGCTGGTCAGGTAGGTCAATTACATCAGGTAGGTCAGGTACGTCAGATACGTCAGGCAGTCTGACTTAATGAATTCAGTCTGCAGAGACTTCAGTGTGGGCGGAGAGTGATTCCAGATCAGTTTTGTTCCAGATGTTTATTAGAAACTAACAGAGTCCTGATTCTCAGACATCAACACAAATCAACAATTTGTTGTTTTATTACTTTGGTGGACAACAGACGAAATTCAAGTTGAATCTGCTGAAAACAAAGCAGGTTTCTTCTGATTTAAATAATATGACAAGAATCTGAACCAGGATCAATAATCTAAGGAGTACCTGGTGACATTTACTGAGACGATCCATGAGATTTTTACTTCACAGCTGTATGAAAACAGGAAAGACACTAAAGCTGGCGGCTCAGGGCGTAAGACCTGCCAGATCTGTAGTAGGTATGAGTGTGTACAGGTGTGTGTACCTTGTCGTACTGCTCGTCAGTAGGGTTGTGTTTCTGCAGCCAATCGGCCAGCGGTCGGTCTTTAAAGGACCCAGTGACTCCATGTTCCACCTGGATTTTCCTCAAAGTGTCAGCGTGAGGAATCATCTCCACCATACCTAAGAACAGGTAACAACATACCTGTTAATCATACCTGAGAACAGGTAACAACATACCTGTTAATCATACCTGATAACAGGTAACAACATACTTGTCAATCATAATTTGCTTTATTTATTTTATTTGCCTGCATTATGAATAAGACTAGGATGTGTTTGACTGCTCAGACAGAGACACCTGTCTTCCTGTGGTATACAGCTACCCTGCTGTGGTATACACCTGTCCTCCTGTGGTATACACCTGCCCTCCTACTATACACCTGTCCTCCTAGAATACACCTGTCTTCCTGTGGTATACACCTGTCCTCCTAGAATGCACCTGTCCTCCTGTGGTATATACCTGTCCTCCTAGAATACACCTGTCTTCCTGTGGTATACACCTGTCCTCCTGGTATACACCTGTCCCCCTAGAATTTACCTGTCGTCCTGTGGAATACACCTGTCCTCTTGGTATACACCTGTCCGCTTGGTATATACCTGTCTTCCTGTGGTGTACACCTGTCCTCCTGGAATGCACCTGTCTTCCTAGAATACACCTGTCTTCCTGTGGTATTCACCTGTCTTCCTGTGGTATACACCTGTCCTCATATAATATGCATGTCTTCCTGTGGTATACACCTGTCCTCCTAGAGTACACCTGTTCTCCTGGTATACACCTGTCCTCCTAGAATGCACCTGTCTTCCTGTGGTATACACCTGTCCTCCTGTGATATACACTTATCCTCCTGTGTTATACACCTGTCTTCACGTGGTATACACCTGGTCCTCACCTCGTCCTCTGCCGGTGGAGAAACATTTGAAGATGACCATCCTCATGTCCAGACCCTCCTGGATCCAGATCTTGTTCATGATCCGGATCACCTGCAGAGTCAGCATATCCTGCCGCAGGTCATCTCCTGACTGGACAGAGACATCAGCCAGGGTCAAAGGTCAAACCACAGAGGTCAACATGGGTTTTTGGGACTGATCAGACTGAACTCAGATAAGAACAGGTGAGACGTTTCACCTTGAAGATGACGTTGATGTTGTCTCCCAGAGGGTCGAGGTTTTGAAAGGACAGTTTGAGAGGAACAGCGTTGGAGTTGAAGAAGGAACACGACTATAAAAGACAGAGGAAGAGAAATTTCACTGCGTCTCCAATCAGAACTGAACATGATCACCTGTGTCTAACACCATATTAATGATTCAGATCATTAAACTCAGACACATTTAATTCACTCAGAAGAGGCTGAAGGACGGTGATGTCTCAGATCATCATGAAATGTTCTGATCTCCTTCCTGCTCTCCAGAGAAAAGACAAAAATATCACTCCTTCTTTTCAGACACTCAAATCTGAATGAAATCATTCAGCGTGGCCTTCACTTCCCAAAGAGATCATTATCCTTATAACTGCAGACCTCCGTCTGCCGTTTGTCTTTCAGCGCAATGCATGATGGTATATAGGGCTTGGTTAGTGACCATCGCTTGTACGCTACTTTTCACGATGCACTGTGGGATAGTCTGAGTCCACCATGTAGGGTATAATAATTCTCACTATACATTCGGACAGCATTACAAAATGGCGAACTCACTATATAGTGGACTATATAGTGAGTAGTGAGTGATTTCGGACACAGCCACTGACTCCATAATGACATTATACTTCCTGTTTACATCCCCCAAAGGATCATGGGAACTGTAGTTCAAAACTTAGAACATGATTATCCCCCAAATAGAAAAAAGATAAAATAACAATAGGAGTGACAAAGTAGATAAATGTTCCTCTCTCTCCTCCATCATACACACATATTAACTGAGTGGTAAAAACCTGCGGACGTACAAACTCAAACAGTTTAAGGTGCTGGGGCAGGTTGGGGGGGTGCAGTAGTCTCGATTTGGGCTCACAGTGTTAGACACAGTGTTGTTTTTCCTAAATATGTCATATGTTGTACAAATAGTTCAACAAAGCTCACTGAGATAAATCTGAGTCTGAGCTGTACAAATAAAAATGACCGAACTGGAGTCAGATTTCAAACTTGATGTGAAACCCAAAAGCAAAAACATTAAGAGTAAATAAAAAGTAAAAAGTTTTGACCGGATGAATCCTGGAGCTGATCAAAATAAACAGGCAACAGCTTAAATATTCAATTATCAGGTTTCTGCATTAAAAGGTCCCACTTATGTAAAAGACCCTCAGTACACCAACCATCCAGTTTCTGAAGCACCAAAACCCGCCGAGACCTGAAAGTTGGCATTACTGTGCAGCAAGATTCAGACAGTTCCTGATTTCACTCAGGAAACATATTTATATATTTATATATTTATATTTATATTTATATATTTAGATATTTATATTTAGATATTTATATTTTTATATATTTATATAAATATATATTTATATTTGATCAAATATTTAAGCAAAGTTACGTGTGTGTGTATTGTTACAGGTAGATGTGTGTGTGTGTGTGTGTGTGTGTTGTTACAGGTAGATGTGTGTGTACCTGGATGTTGATTCCTGTGACGAGCAGCGCCGGGTTCAGAGGAAGTCTGCAGCTGCTGTTCACTGAGAAGAACTGCTTCATCTCCTCCAGACCCTCCCTGAGGACACACTGTAGCACACACACACACACACACACACACACACACACACACACACACAGTATCTATATTATTATCATTAATCTGATGAACTGGTGAACAAGTGTGTGGATCATCATGGTGTCTCTGGTTGCTGAGGACCTGCTGCCCTCTGCTGGACTGTTGTGAATGTCAGTGAAATATTCAACTGTCAATGTATTGATTAATTCTTTATTAACAACCAGATACATTATGCAGAATATAATCTACTCTCATACAGAGTGAGTGAATAAAGTCATTCAGGCCTTTTTGCTCTCGTGAAGAAACATAATTAAATAGATGTGAAACAATTAACTGATTATTTGGAAACTGAGACGCACATTTTTCAGTTTCACTTCAGAGACCAAATCATCAACTGATGGAGAAAATAACTATGATCCAAGGAGAGACTGGGAATCCTGGAACATAATTCTCCCCACCTGTCTGCTGGACGGCGTGGCGTCTCGGACTTTGTGAGNCACCTTGGCGAGGACGGAGACGAGCCAGCACTGACGGTCGAACTCGTCCCGGAGACCTCGACCCACGCAGCAGAGCACAGCGGCCAGAAGGTGCTGATACCGAGCGCTGAACTGACTGTCCTGCAGGTTGTCCTTCAGCAGCCTGAGAGACAGAGAGCAGGGATATAACTGTTGCCTGAGAGACAAGGGGCAGGGTAACCTCAGCCTGACAGACAGAAACCAGGGATTAGACCGCAGCCTGAGAGACAGAGAGAAGGGATATAACTGTAGCCTGAGAGACAGAGAGCAGGGATTAAACCACAGCCTGGCAGACAAAGAGCAGGGTAACCTCAGCCTGACAGACAGAGAGCAGGGATTATACTGGAGCCTGACAGACAGACAGCAGGGCTTAACCAGCAGAAGTTAGCTTACGGAGAGCTGTTAGCTTACGGAGAGCTGTTAGCTTACGGAGAGCTGTTAGCTACGGAGAGCTGTTAGCTNAGCTGTTAGCTTATGGAGAGCTGTTAGCTGTTAGCTTATGGAGAGCTGTTAGCTGTTAGCTTATGGAGAGCTGTTAGCTTACGGAGAGCTGTTAGCTTATGGAGAGCTGTTAGCTGTTAGCTAACATGTGTTTCTGTGAGACCAGTGAAGCAGACGGCAGCTGACCAGAAGAGGTAGTGGGCGATGCGAATGTCCCCGATGGCTCTCCGTAGGAGGAAGCGGACCAGAGAGCTGTCCAGGTAACACTCGTACTTCAGAGCCTGAGACACAAACAGACAACATGAGACACTGGATCAGGATCAGGATCAGTTCTGGAGGTCAGTTTCTGTTTATCTCATCATCAAATAAACGTTAACATTAATAAAAGTGTCTTTAAGTGTCTTTAGCTAATGAAACTCTACACTTCCTGCACACATTTCACATTAAAAGCCTTCCAGGAAGGACTATGACCTGTGAGGCACTGGAAGACTTTTAATGTGAAACATCTAAAAGGAAGTGCTGAGTTTCACTGATGTCAGTTTCACAGTGATTTAAAAAAAATGAAATGTGTTGAAATGAGTGAATTAACTTAAAAAAATAAAAACATTATTAATGTAGAAAAGAAAGAAACAGACTGAAGCAAAGCATGAAAATAAATAAATAAATACAAAGTACACTGAAGTATGAGGACAGCACTGCTCACATACTTTTAGACAGAGGTAAATATTAGTAAATCATAACAGTAGTGGTGGAAGTACACAAGTACTCTACTTAAGTACACATCTGAGGTACTTGTACTTTACTTGAATATTTTCTTTTCATGCTACTTTCTACTTTTACTTCACTACATTTATCAGCTTCACTTTACAAATTCAGATTTTACACAAAACATGTGAAGAGTTTATAAAATCTGACGTTTTCTTATAAATTAAACAGTTTTATATATCATAGTACAGCTTCTCACATGTGAAGATTTGCTGCTTTGAATGATTTTAATAACTTTAATAATTTTAATGTATTATAATAACTTTAATAACTTCAATAACGGTAATGATTGTAATGACTGTAATAACTTAAATAATTTTAAAAATTGTAATGTACTGTAATAACTTTAATAACTTTAATACTTTAATAACTGTAATAATTGTAATAACTGTAATAACTTTAATAACTGTAATAACTGTAATAACTAATAACTTTAATAACTAATAATTTTAATGACTGTAATAACTTTAATAACTTTAATAACTTAAATGTACTGAAATAACTTTAATAACTTAAATAATTGTAATATTTTAATAATTGTAATAACTGTAATAAGTGTAATAACTGTAATAACTTCAATAACTGTAATAACTTTAATAATTGTAATATTTTAATAACTGTAATAACTGTAATAATTGTAATGTACTGTAATAACTTTAATAATTGTAATAACTTTAATAATTGTAATAACTTTAATAACTAAAACTGTAATAACTTTAATAACTTTAATAATTGTAATAACTTTAATAACTGTAATACTGTAATAACTGTAATAACTAATAACTTTAATAACTATAATAATTCTAATAACTTTAATGTACTGTAATAACTAATAACTTTAATAACTGTAATAACTTTAATAATTGTAATGTAGTGTAATAACTGTAATAACTTAAATAACTTTAATAACTTTAATAACTTAAATGTACTGAAATAACTTTAATAACTTTAATAATTGTAATAACTTTAATAACTGTAATACTGTAATAACTGTAATAACTTTATTAACTTTAATAACTGTAATAACTTTAATAACCGTAATAATTGTAATGTACTGTAATAACTTTAATAACTTTAATAATTGTAATAACTTTAATAATTTTAATAATTGTAATATTTTAATAACTGTAATAACTGTAATAATTGTAATGTACTGTAATAACTGTAATAACTTAAATAACTTAAATAACTGTAATGTACTGAAATAACTTTAATAACTTTAATAATTCTAATAACTTTAATGTACTGTAATAACTAATAACTTTAATGTACTGTAATAACTAATAACTTTAATAACTGTAATAAATTTAATAATTGTAATGTAGTGTAATAACTTGAATAACTGTAATAATTGTAATACCTTTAATAACTGTAATAACTAATAACTGTAATGACTTTAATAATTGTAATAACTTTAATAACTTTAATTATTGTAATAACTGTAATAACTTTAATAATTGTAATAACTAATAACTGTAATACTGTAATAACTTTATTAAATGTAATAACTGTAATAACTTTAATAACTGTAATAACTTTAATAACTAATAATTGTAATAACTTTAATAACTAATAACTTTAATAACTTTAATAATNTAATAACTGTAATAATTGTAATAACTGTAATAATTGTAATGTACTGTAATAACTTTAATGTACTGTAATAACTTGAATAACTATAATAATTGTAATAACTGTAATAACTTTAATAATTGTAATGTACTGTAATAACTTTAATAACTGTAATAATTGTAATAACTGTAATAACTGTAATAACTTTAATAATTGTAATGTACTGTAATAACTTTAATGACTGTAATAACTGTAATAACTTTAATAACTGTAATAACTGTAATAATTGTAATGTACTGTAATAACTGTAATAACTGTAATACTTTAATAACTGTAATAACTTTAATAATTGTAATGTATTGTAATAACTTTAATAACTGTAATAACTGTAATAACTTGTAATAACTGTAATAACTGTAATAACTTTAATAACTGTAATAACTTTAATAATTGTAATATACTGTAATAACTTTAATGACTGTAATAACTGTAATAACTTTAATGACTGTAATAACTGTAATAACTTTAATAATTGTAATGTATTGTAATAACTTTAATAACTTTAATAACTGTAATACTTTAATAATTGTAATAACTGTAATAACTGTAATAACTTTAATAATTATAATGTACTGTAATAACTTTAATGACTAATAATTGTAATGTATTGTAATAACTGTAATAACTGTAATAATTGTAATAACTGTAATAACTGTAATAACTTTAATAACTAATAATTGTCATGTATTGTAATAACTTTAATAACTGTAATAACTGTAATAACTTTAATAATTGTAATGTACTGTAATAACTTTAATAACTGTAATAACTGTAATAATTTTAATAACTGTAATAACTTTAATAATTGTAATGTATTGTAATAACTTTAATAATTGTAATGTACTGTAATAACTTTAATGACTGTAATAAATGTAATAACTTTAATAACTGTAATAACTGTAATAACTTTAATAATTGTAATGTACTGTAATAACTGTAATAACT
>NTHP01000533.1:262100-273257 GCA_003416845.1 Oplegnathus fasciatus
AAACAGGAAGATTCTTGTTTCTCTGGTTTCTAAGCTGATTTCTGGAGCTTTATTCTGGAGGGACATCATCATGTGACTCTGAGGAGGAGGAGGAGGTGGTGTTTGTAATTAAAGTATCTTCATCTCCTCCATCAGCTGTGAGTCACAAACTATAACAACCAACAGAAAACCTCTGTTACATGATTAAACTTGACTATTGATTATTGTCTTGACGACTGATTTTCACTTGATGTACTTCTTTACTTGCAGGTGTTCACGTGTGTTTGTTTGATTCTGGTGTCTGGACTCCGTCACTGAGCTGTCGTGGGAATCTTTGGGAATCAGATTCAGATGATTCAGGATGTAATCTGGATTCAGTAAATAGAAAAGGGGGGCGTCACTTCAGGCTCTGACTCTCGCACTCTGAGCACCGAACCATTCACAAGACGGAACAGCTGCAGTTCAAACAGCTGGTCTCGAACTCACGAACAGAACAAAGCAGACAAAGTGTTTTTATTGAACTGCATTCTGTTCCAGTCCGACTCAGATCTGTAGAAGATAACAATCATCATTTCTCCCACCGCGATCAGTTTAACATCCAGCTGAGTCTGAGATGTCCAACAGAGGCCGCCGTACAGACAATAAAGCCTTTGATTTAGGAAACAACGTGACTTTTCCTCCAGAGCAGCATTTGTTAAGTTTACAGTTTAGTTTCCTGATGTGTGATGAACATTAGAGCCTCAGGGGGGCGCTGTGATGGCTACAGACATGTCATACTGTAACTGTATATAACTTCCATTCGTCTCCACAGAGGAACTGAACAGACAGACTGAAGCTACTGAAACTGCCTCTTTACAGAAATGAGCAAGAAAAATGAAAGTAGTCCGTCCCCGACAGTCAGAGTCGACTTTTACTGTTCTGAGTCACAGAACACTCCGATAATAACGCCTCCGTTACACATTTTAACTTCCTGTTGAACCGTCCGAAGACTGGACAAGAAAATGTAGCAGGAGCCAAATTAAATCTTTTCAAGGGGCAACTTAAAATTTGGGTTATTTTTCTGCAGGATGGAAACTAAAATATGAAACATGACATCTTTTATGTCTTCATAAGCACCACAGTACAATAATAATACAAAGTATATCGTCTCTGAAACAGGCTGTCATCATTGTTAATATTTAAGTCTCCAGCCATGCTGGGGGGCCGGGGGGGCTCTTCAGGAGAGACTGAATGAGAAAATCAGACCCAGGTCTGGGACTGTGGGAGGTTTGAGGTTCTTACTTGTTGAGGAACTCGTCGTGTCCACAGACCTTCAGCAGGTAGTGCTCCACGTCCATGTGATCCAGATCATCCTGAGCGTAACACAGGGTCTGATAGATCAGCAGGTCCACCGTGGACGAGCCTCGAACACACAGAGACACCGAGTTCTTTATTACCACAGATCCAACATCATTATTATAGAGTTAACATAGATATTTAATGATATCACCACTGTCTCACTAAACAGATTTACAACAGCAAGACGGATACATGACTTATTTTATTCTTGTATTATAATAAATATACCTAGTACACCGTCTCTATGGTGAATATGAGCTGCCCCCATCAGGATGGGGGGACAGGGGACCACACTTGTGGACTACCCGTGCCCCGAGACCCTTCATACCCCAGTGTAGCTCGGTTTAACAAATCCTGTGATCCAATACAGTCAGTGTGTCTCTCTGCTGTTAAAGCTCTGTGACTGTATTCATCTGCCACACACACAGAGGATAAGAAACGTGTGTGTGTGTGTGTACATATATACAGTTTACACTGTATAAACACAGTATATGCAGTATATATACATTGTATATGCAGTACACTGTATATACAGTATATATAATTATATTGTGACTTGAATCATAAAATGATCACATATTCTTGTAATATTTTTAAATATATATATTAGCATTTTATTTAGCACTGCCTCGTGATTTTATACATTTTCATGTAAAATATCTCAAATATGACTTTTTGCTTGTAATTACTTTATTGTGATGAAATGTACTTTTTCTAGTAAAATTACAACTTTATTCATGTCTTTAAATTTGACTTTATTCTCATAACTGTATTTTTCTCCCTGAATGAGCAGATTTGTTCTTCATCCTCATATTGCTCCACATAAGTCCGTTTTAGCTCCGGTCACGTCCCGGCAGCGTCTTACCATCACAGGTGAAGATGAGCGGCTCTCTGAAGTGCTCGCTGATGACGGTGACCTTCACGCTGACACCCAGACCCTGATGCAGCTCCTCGAGACCGACGGACGGTGACCAGACAAAGCCGGCGTTCTTCGAGAGGTCGCTGTGCGGGTACGCCGAGCGTAGACTGCAGAGAGAGATTTACACAGAGTACTGTCACAACTGCAGTATAAAGTAGCACGAAATAGACACTCAAGTACCTCAGAACTGTACAAAAGTACAGTACTTAAGTAGTCTTCCTCCGTTTGACATCACAGTTACTGAATCTCAAAAAAATCCATTTTATAATCCAAACGATTATCAATTTCCTCACTATTGATCCAGCAGTGCTCACTGAGATATTATTATTATTATTATTGAAGCATTTCCTAATTTGTGCACGTTCGTGACTTTTATCTCAGACTCCCTGAGCTTCCCTTCAACTCAGTCGGACCAATGACACTTATTCTAATGTTTCACAGGTGGAGGCCAGTTGTGTCCTCATTAGGGCAGTAGTTCTCACCTGTGTACACCTGTCCAATACTGCAAACAGCACATTTATTTTCTAACATTAAACCAAAGTCACTTTAAAATAGTTCATTTATACTTCAGTCCATCCTCCACTGCGTTAATCTGACAGTACCTAGGTGTCGGCCAGTCCTCGCTGTCCCGCCTGCAGCAGAATGCTGCAGTGAGACCTCTACCTGGTACCAGAAAAAGAGACCGCATCACTGACATCCCTGCACTGGCTGCCTGTCAAATACAGGACTGATTTCAAGGTTCACTCATTCATTTGTTTTTAAAGCCATACAGGGGCTGGCACCCCGGTACATTTCAGAACTTCTCTGCCCCTACTCCAGCTCTAGGCCTCTTATATCCTCAGAACAACTGCTTTTAACTGTTCCACCATCAAGGCTAGTGGGTAAGGGAGACCGGGCCTCTGCAGTGGCAGCTCCAAAGCTCAAGACGGACATGTTCTCAGTGGCCTTTGGTTGCCCTTAGTGGTTTTAATATTTTAGTATTTTATGTTTTATATTTTATAAATTGATCTTACAAGTTTTATTCTGTTTCTCTTTTAGACTTGTGCACATATTATGTTATTGCCTTGTATTTTTCCATTTATTGTCATTTACTGTTGTTTTTTGTTGTTTCTGTCGTGCCGTTCACTTTAACTCGTTCAGCACTTCGGTCTCTGCTTGTAAGTAAGAACTGCTCAGGGAGTTAATACGTTGAGGGTCCTCACAAACATAGAGAGACAAATGTGTGTGTGTGTGTGTGTGTGTGTGTGTGTGTGTGTGTCACTCACACGTCCAGCATGTGACAGAAGGCTGCCACCTCCTCGTCTCTCTCCTCAGACACCTGGAACAGCTCATATCCAAATCCATTCATCCTGGAGCCCAGAGACACCTGTCAATCACACACAGAGCCGGCCAATCAGAGGAGGGTTCCTTTAGAGCCGGCCAATCAGAACATGACGAATCTGTCTGTATAATTCATTATTATCATGGTGTCCATTAGAGACTGAAGTTTTACAGCAGCTTAGTTTAACACATGGAAGAGAATGACTGATGGTTTCCACTGTTTATAATCCGCTTTCTGTCCTGCACCAGACTCCTGTTTAAAAATCAACAAATCTCACATCTAATGGTGGAAACCAGAGTACTGAACTGGTGGTTCCAGGTGATGTCACTTTCTATTAGGGCTGCAGCTAACCATCATCTTCATCATCAATTAATCTGATTATTCTCCCAATGAATCAATTAACTGTCATCAGTCAGATAAAATATGTCAGAAAATAGAGAAAAGCTGGGACAGCCCAGTTTCCAGGAGTCCGAGGTGACGTCTGCAGATGTCAAAGACCTTCAGTTTACTGAACCATCAAAGCTCCTGTTTACTTCAGCACACAGTGCTGCTGCTGTTAATCTCACCATCATGGCTTCAGATTACAGCTGGTCTGACTGGTCTGACTGGAGACACACTGGATGTGATCACGTCAACACACCAACAGAGAAAACATTTGTTTACACAGAAACACGAATACAAGTAAAGTGTGACACACAGCTGGGCATCAGCTCAGTACTCAGAGTACTCAGAGTACTCAGAGTACTCTGAGTACTCAGAGTACTCTGAGTACTCAGAAAAAAAAGAACTTGCTCAGTTTAGATTCTGTTTTGTTGTTTTATGCGTTAAGACGACATTAAAACTGATGTTTTGTCTCATTTTGTAAGATTTGAAAAAAGGAAAAGATTATATTCCTAAACGTAAAGTATTGAAACGAAATCCATCCATTTAACAACTGCAGGTGTTCTAATAATCGATTAATTGCTGAAGTCATTTTGTTCCAGAGAATTTGCGGCTTTACAGAACAGGAAATGACATATTTCTGGGTTTTGGACTGTTGGTCGAACAAGACAGGAACATCTGAAGACGTCATGTTGGACATTTTTCACTGTTCAGATATTTTAAAGACCAAATCAAGAAAATCCTCACAAATTAATTAATAATTAATAATAATAGTTAGTTGCAGTTTCCCTCTGTTTTCAGTCTGTATGCTAAGCTAGGCTAAACACATCTGGACACACAGAGATGAACCATGACTCTGGAAAAACACGTTCAGTGTTTGTTTAAAAGTGCATCGGTCTGTTGAGTGCCGGGTTTCCATAGCAACCAGCACACCAGCGTCCCCTTGGTAGTTACAGATGGATCAATATACAGTCGATGCCGTGGACTGAGACTGAGAAAGACGGACTGAATCACATCGACTGTCTTCTGTTGGGTTTAAATCCTGATCCTGATCCTGATCCTGACCCTGATCCTGATCCTGATCCTGACCCTGACCCTGACCCTGATCCTGACCCTGACCCTGATCCAGTCAGTCAGTCAGTCAAAGAATGATCAAACATCAAGTCTCAAACATCACAGAGAGACCAGGATCCATACCGCCTCATTTAAATTACTGAGGATTGTAGGAGGCACCTGAGACGTCGTTATGACATCATTATGACATCACAGGACTGGCATATCATACTGGTAACAGGAACCACTTTGTCGTTAAGGTGACCAGATAAAGGTTCTTACCGGGTCTGCAGACACCCGCCGCTGGTTCTTGTTGCTCTTGGGAACAGGTACATACGTCCTGGGCGGGACTTGAGGGGGGAGGGTCTTACTCCGAGCCACAGGCTTTCCCGATTGGTCCCCGTTGGCCCTCCGACCTCGAGGCCCCTGCCGGCTCCCGTTGAGCCGGGACAGTGAGTCGTTGATGTTGTCGTAGTTCAGCTCTCCTGAGGTCACTTTTGGCTGATCCACGTCGGGCGTGAACAGGTTCACGTCGCGGGGCACGGTGGACCCACGAGAGGGCAGGAAAGGGTTCTCAGACCCTGATGAAGGAGGGATGGGGTTTCTTGGGGGTATGGCAGGGGGGACGTCATCTGGAAGAGAGGGAAGGCCTTTGGGAAGAAACCCTGACCCAGATCCAACTGAGTCCCCAAGTCTGGAACCTGAGCCGTCCCTGGACTTGCTGACCTCCGGACTGTCCAGGATGTACAGGGACTCTTTTATGTAGCCTCCCTGAAGAGGGACCGTCCTGGCTGGGATGGAGTGTGGAGACTGTGACCCTCCAGGCTGGTTCAGAGAGGAGTCGGACCCAGAGAGGCCCCTCAGCAGGCTTCCTCCTGTGAGGGCCGGACTGGGCTGGCTGGGGGTGGGTCGTGGGCGTTCGATGGTGGGATTTGGGGTCTTGGAGCGGGTTTGGCTGGGAGCTCTAGAGCCGGTCTGGCTGGTTCCTGTACCACTCTTGTCCTGTTTGAGTCTGGAGAGGGCGTCGTACTCCATCTGCAGGGCCTCGGCCAGGACCAGCTCCTTCTGACTGAGACCCAGAGCCTCCAGACAGCCCCAGCCCGCCTCACTGCTCTCCTTCTGAGTCTGAGCCGCCGACATGATGCCTCCACAGCAGACAGGGAGCAGGAAGGAGGGAAGAGCTCGGCTGAACTAGAAGAACCGGCGAGGACACATGGAGCTGCTGAGGATCAGCTGAGGACAGAGAGGACGGACAGTCAGAGGAGGTGAACAAAACAAACATCCATCGATATGTCACCATTTGATTTTCTGTTATTATTCTGAGATAAAGTTTACGATGTACAAAAATTCAGCTTCAATGAAGTGAATTCAAAATTCAAATTGGCGACGCTCAGTCGTGGATCTGGATTAACTCGTTATTAGAAACACCTCGCAGTACAGTGCAGTTCAGTTCAACACCTGCAAACTACAACCTCAATAATAAACATTACCTCAAGTTCTTTATTGTCAACAATCACAACACAGTAAAAAAACAGAAGACATCAGATATTAAATAGTGCAAAAGTTCAACATACTGGAACAGAATATATAGAAAATAAAATATAATCCTGTGGTAGGCAGGTGTACAGTAGTGATAAAATGAATGAAGTGTAATGCAGACAGGTAAGAACAGGACCGTTCTGACACTCTGAGCTGTTGGATTGGACTGCAGCAGGTTTTACAGGTGTACCTAATAAAGCGGCCAATGGGCAGTGTTCCCTGTTTGAGCTGAACCCGACAATAAAGGTGAAACTGAACAGCTGGTGACATTTCAAGAGTCATTCACACCTACTAAGAAACTGGACCTTTAAAATACATAGCTCACCATCTGAGCAACAAACCTGCAGCCGAGTGTGCAGGGAGGAAGGAAACACACACACACAATCAGGAGGAAGGCCTGAAACAAAGAGGAGGGAAAACCAGCTGAGACCTGATCAGGTCAGGGACTCAGACGGTTTGGTAAGAAGTACTTAATGAACACACTGACAGGAGGTGGACTAAATAACTGAAACAGTCTTGGTTTGGTTTCAGATTCAGACATGTGCTCATCACCAGCGTCAAAAAACGTTCAAACAACATTCAGACGGACTGACGGCACCTGAAAGTCCCCCAGGACAACCCCAGAGAGAGAGCTGAGTCACAGTGAGTTTACTGAATAAAGGTTTACACTTCATTCAAACAGGAAGCACCTCACAAACTGTAGAGATGATGAAGTGCTTCACAATAAAAGCATTCAGGGGCTTCGTCCTGGACAGAGGATCATCAGCCACATGAGCTACACCTGGACCCGGTGTGCTCTGCCCTATAAATACCTCCCTCACTCTGCAGTCTCCCTCTCTCTCTCTCTGGGGGAGATCTCCTCTCCCACAGCAGGCATGGCGGCAGCATGTGGTACGCACCGCCACACATCTGAACATGCTCTACATGACTGACGCTCTGATTCTTACACGTCACACTGGTTGACTCATATTTTTGTAAAACTAAATTACTTTTCTGAGCCGCCAACTTGTGTTGTCTCCCTACTTTGTCTCAGTCTCTGAGCCGGGCTGTGACAATATATATATACAGTATATATATCATTAACTTTTAGCTGCGATGTTGAAGTTTGATGAAGAGATGCAGGAGCTGATCTCTGATCAGTGTTTATCTCAGCAGCTCAGTGTGTTTGTAATGAAGTGAGTCACATGATGTCTCTGTGGTGACGAGGTCGATGATCACATGTTCATTAAGTGGTGCTGGTGTAAATCCTGCAGTCAGCCTCATGTTAACACACATGGGGGGGTTCATGTGTTCCCTGAGTGGGCAGACGGCTGTCTGTGGGGGGATGACAGGGTGGGGAAGGGACAGAGCTCCCCCTCCCTGTCATCCCCCCACAGAGGGAGTAAACCCTAATATACAACCACAAACCAGCTGTGTCCCACTTCCACGCTGACACACATCCCAGTGTGGACGGAGCACTGGTCTGACTGGTCTGTGCTGACCCAACATCTGGACCAGCACCATGGCAGACCTCACATCTGGACCGGCACCATGTCAAACCTTACATCTGGACCGGCACCATGTCAAACCTTACATCTGGACCGGCACCATGGCAGACCTCACATCTGGACCGGCACCATGGCAGACCTAACATCTGGACTGGCACCATGGCAGACCTCAGACCATCAGTCCTCCACAGATTCATCATGTGACTCCTGGAACTGTCAGACTCACCGTGGACTGAACCAAAGATGTCCTCTTTTTTATTCCACACGTTCTTCTTCCTCGTCAACACCTGCCGCCTACATTACCCACAGTGCAGCTCTCCGTCTGACAGTTGTGTGTGAGACGTCAGATTAACTCATCACAACCAAAAGAGACCACCGAGGCCCCCAAGACCCACCAGACCCACCCCCACCACAGGGATCCACCCCCAGGGAGTAAAACCCTTTCAATCAGAGGGGGGAGGAGACAACAAAGAGCTGACGCTGTGTGTGTGTGTGTGTGTGTGTGTGTGTGTGTGTGTCCCCGAGAGTCACAACAAAGTGGGAGTAGGACCACTGTCATCTATATATAGGCTATACACACACACACATATATACAGTATATGTGTGTGATCTGCTCAGGTGGAACGTGGACGACCAAACACACAAAACACACATTCCTGCCTCCAGCAGGACCTTTGTACCCTGAACAGTGTTTGCACAGTTCAAGTCCTGTTTCTGCGTTATAACCCTTCTCATGGTTATAAACTCATGGATCTGTTAAAGGGATAGTTTGGATTTTTTGAACTGGGGTTGTCTGAGGTACTTATCCACAGCAGGGTCTCTCCTGCATAGAGAATTATGAGGCGGTCGCCTCCATCAAATCAAAACTCTGAGGGCATTCGGACTGGCCATCAGGAGCACCGGGGGTCTTCCCGGTGGGCCGCTTGACAAACGGGGCCGATGCAACGCAAAACATATAAACATATTTTTAGATCAGCCCACTCCCCACTTAGGTAACAATAACCAGGTGCTGTGTGGCTGACTGGCCCAGGTGAGCGGACTCCCGGCCCACTGTGGTTGGGTATTACATCTGTCTGCCTCTCTCTCCCACTCAGTCACTGTCGGTCCAGTCCCGTCTAACTTTACCTGGGCCCCACCCCCTCCCACCTCTGTTAGGTTGGACTGACCAATCACAGCCTGGAGGGGGCGGGACATTAAAAAATGGTGACATGCTGCAGCAAACTTTAGAAATGTTGAACTCATTGCTCTGCATGAATGTTATTGATTATTGACCAGTTAGTGCTGATCATTAACACATTAGAGACTGACCACCAATGTGACCATTTTTCTTCCACAAGGCTTTAATGAAGAAACAAAACAAACATGAGAAATGTTGGTTGTGTTTTTCTTAAACTGCAGTATTGGAATTAATATTATACTGGTGGTATATAGATTACTATTATATGAACCTACATGAATATACTAACATTATATAATTAATATATTATTATCATACTAACATTTTACTTTTTATTTAATGTTATAATATTATACTGATGTACTCATTCTACTAATTAGTCACCCAGGTTGAGGACAGTCCATCTGCCCTCCTCAGAGCAACACGTTATGTTGTATTTAATTTAATGTTGAACAGGGCACCTTTATTCTTTTTAATAAAATATGATTTAATTGTCATTTTCTTCAATCATATAATTATTAGAACATCTAAAATACGTTGCTTGTAAAAAAGTGTTTGCTTGAGCCAGTTAAAGGCACCGTACACCTGATCAGGATGGCACGACCGCCGCCTCATTTTGAGCCAAGAAAAAGCCTCCACAGTCAGTGTCTTACCTACAGTAGATGGCGGTCAGCGAGCTCCCACTTTGGAAAGCCAGTTGGAGTACACGGCGTGGAAGCTAAGCTGTGTACTGCTGTGGATGGGGCTGGCAGTAAAACGTATTTTAGCCATTTTATGGTGTATAACATATTTTCTCAACCATAGAACGTCCATATTCCTACGCATGCTGTGCTCTGTACTACGCCGCAGATCAGCTGTTTGGGTCAGAAAGTGCTGTTGCGAGATCAAACTTCACTTACAGTTTACACACCTGCAGCACCAGGTAGCTCGGCCTCTTTCTTGGCCTCCAGTTTGGTCTCCAGTTTCCACAGAAGTTTCCCCTCTCTCTCTTTCAGCCCGTTCAGTCTCCATCTGCAAAGGTTCTTCTTCTGTGCACTCTGGTTCATGAAGGTATCCTCTTGTCTCCACAGTGAACGGCATTTCATCATTGCTGTCATAATCACTCATGCTTATTTTCTCGTATGTGTTGTCTCTTCCATAAACCGCCTACCCAAACAGCTGATCTGCGGCGTGATACAGTGCAGGGATGTGTAGGAATACGGAAGTTCTACAGTTGAGAAGTAGTAGTGCCAAAGGAAAGGCCTGTCTGACAGCAAGGTAAAGTACTGAAAGTGTTCTGAATATAGCGTACACTTAAACTGATATAGATTTTTTTAGGTGGCTACAGTACATTTTCCTGCTGACCCCATCCACAGCAGTACATAGCTTAGCTCCAGTGTCGTGTACTCTGACTGGCTCTCCAAACTGGGAGCTCGCAGAACGCCGTCTACTGCAGGTAAGACACTGACTCTGGATAAGTACCTCAAACAACCCCACTTCAAAAAAGCCAAACTATCCCTTTAAGGCGTCAGCAGACTCAGAACTGCATGTCAGATGGTCGAACAGCTTCAGAACCCCCCAAACACACCGTTCTGGGGCTGGATGAGGGGGGCTGTGTCCGACCACCTCTGTAACCCCCCAACACTGCCCCCCCACCTCCATTCTGAACGACATGGTGTCTGCTGTGGAAACCTTCCAGTTTCTGGGATCCACAATCTCCCAGGACCTAAAGTGGGCATCCAACATAGACAACATCAGGAAAAAGGCCCAACAGAGGATGTACTTCCTGTCCCAGCTCAGGAAGTTCGACCTGCCTCAGGAGCTGCTGATCCAGTTTTACACCGCCATCATTCAGTCTGTTCTCTGCACATCCATCACTGTGTGGTTTGGATCAGCCACCAAACAGGACAGGAACAGACTACAACAGACAGTCAGGACTGCACAAAGAATCATCGGCCCGGACCTGCCCTCCATTCAGGACTTA